>CATIWC010000674.1:0-406034 GCA_948472305.1 Vicia faba
ATTAATATTATTATTATTATTATTATTATTATTATTATTATTATTATTATTATTATATTATTATTATTATTATTATTATTATTATTATTATTATTATTATTATTATTATTATTATTATTATTATTATTATTATTATTATTATTATTATTATTATTATTATTATTAAATTCTAAAATTGAGAAGTTAACTTGTGAGGCACGCATGACTCAAAATATATAATCCAAAACAAACCCAACGGTCGAGAGCACAACTCGCTATAATATTTGTATTGCAGCTACCAATTCACCAATGTCATTCAACATGCAACAAAATCAATCAATGTCATTCAACATGCAACAAAATCAATCAATGTCATTCAACATGCAACAAAATCAATCAATGTCAACGTTCTGCAACTATGAATTCCATCACTTCAATTTCTAATTCATAGAAACTTGTAACAAAAGAAACAAAAACAAGGACGCTTTAAATTTTTTTACCTTTCATGGCGAATAATAGGATTGGGGCTCATGAACTATGGTATGCATGTTTTTTTTTCTTCTAGAAAATTTACAATTTCATTTTCTGTGTACACTTTCAAATATCTTAAGATTATGTGCATTAATTGTAGGAAGAAATCTCTGGCAAATGCTTTAAATCCTAAACCACAGACACTTGGAACTCTCCTTGGTTGTTCTGCTTCTGCTCAAGGTTCTTATTTTCTAACTGCATATATACTTTTCATTTGATTTTTGTATTTTATGTGTTTCTGATTATGATTTCATGAAATAGACTTGAGAAATATGGACCCTTGAGAATGATAAAGAAGACGAGGCGTCTCCACGAGGAGTCTTGGAGGCCTGTGTTAGAGGCTTTGAAGATCATGCGTCGCCTGAATCGGAAACGAGTTGTTCGGATTCGAGGGCACGATCGCATTGGGGAAAGTTTTTTAAATTGTGGAAGAAAAAACCAGTTAAACACCTACCTTCTATACCTCCTTTACCTATAAATGTGCCAAAGATACCCAAAGTGGAAAAGCAAAAGCACTAGGGGAAAGTGATCGTTAAGAGTAACATATGTAAATTCAGGTCTTCTTGGGAGACCTTTCTGCCTCTCTGACCTCAGAAGTTGCAACCGACAATTTCAGCCAAGGTATCGAATATTCTGCGCGAATCGTCCTTGTTTATCGTCATAACAATTGCTTTGTTAAAGAATTTGATGAGGGTCCCAAAATTTATCACACTTAGACAATGGTTAAATAAGGCCTGTGTTTGTTTTGTCGTGGTCAAATTGTGGCTAACCAACACAACACAGGATCTCTAAAAATTTGAGACGGCTCTGACATTGACTTAATTGTTCCTTTCACTTGTAGAAAATTTGATTGGAAGAGGTGGTTTTTCTGAGGTTTACAAGGGTTCTCTCCAAAATGGACGACTAATAGCGGTGAAGAAAATGACTACAGGCAGCACAGATGAGAAGACAGCTGGCTTTCTATCTGAGTTAGGAATTCTTGCTCATGTTGATCATCCTAATACCTCGGCAAAGCTAGTTGGATGTTGTATAGAGAAAGAAATGCACATTGTCTTTGAATTGTCTACACTAGGAAGTTTAGGGTCCGTTCTTCATGGTTCTGGTTCGTATTCGGTACTCGTCACGAGTTTAAAACACTCACCACGCACTGTCAAAGGTTCTTGTTCGTATTTATTGTTTATTTCTCATGGTGTATTCCAGGTTCGAATAAAGCTAAATTAGATTGGAGTAAAAGGTATAAAGTTGCTCTTGGAATAGCCGATGGTCTTCGCTATCTGCACGAGAATTGTGAAAGGCGAATAATTCATAGAGATATCAAGGGCAGAGAATATTTTTGCTCACAGAGAATTTTGAGCCACAGGTTTTTATTAAACTTCACCGAGAATCTTTCATTTCGTCGAGCGCCTTTATTAATAACTATTTCATTTTATCTAGATTTGTGATTTTGGGCTTGCAAAGTGGTTACCAGAGCAATTGACTCACCATAATGTATCCAGATTTGAAGGCACATTTGGGTATGCAAACCAGAAACTACTAATGCCAGCATTTTGAAGGTTCGCGTGATATAATATATTCGACTAATTACTTAAATTGTCAGGTATTTTGCACCTGAATATTGCATGCATGGCATAGTGGATGAGAAAACTGATGTATATTCTTTTGGTGTTCTACTTTTGGTGATCATAACCGGGCGTAAGGCGGTGGATCAAATGCAGAGTATTGTGACATGGGCAAAACCTTTGCTTGATGCTAATAATATCAAGGACGTTGTTGATCCTTCTCTCGGAGATAACTATGATCAAGGACAAATAGGATGGGTTGGTTTGACTGCATCAATGTGTGTCGAACAGTCTCCTATCCTACGCCCTCGCATGAATCAGGCAAATGAATTACATGTTTTTTTTTATTTGTAGCTAAAGTAGTCATAACCACTAGACACTACACTAGAAACTTGACATGCACACAACCGTAAGAGTCAGAGTTCAAATCCTAGTATTGATTACTACATGTTTAAACTGTGTCGCGTTTTGATGTGATGATAGTTTGTTTGATGGGTGGTGCAGGTTGTAACAATGCTAAGAGGACAAGACTCCGTCCTAAATGCAAAAGCAAACACAAAAGGGACTATGCAAAGAACATATTCAGAAGAGTTACTTGATGTACAAGAATACAACTCCACAAAATATCTAAGTGATCTCAATAGGCATAAGCAAGTTGCATTGAGTTTTGAGTGTTAAGGACATCATATTTAAAATCTACTATGTATATAGTTTCTAAAAAGATTGACATGAAAATGTGCATACTTGTATACTTATGTTAGTAAGTTTTAGTTTTTTAGTTCCATTTGTAATATTCATCAAACTACCATAACTGAACATATTGTTGGAAGTTATTAGAGAGATAAGTACAAAATTTGTTGATTCTGTATTGTACAGCTCAGCATTTATTGTAAATAATATATGAGTAATTAGCTATTAGTAATTAGTAATTAGTTGTCTTCTACCATATTTAGAATTAGCATTTAAAGGGAGAATTATTGCTCTGATTCTCAGGCCAGATTTAGGATTATTGATCTATCCCTTGTATTCTATATATACCTTTCATGTATTACTTATCGAATCATAAAAAGAAATACAGATTCTCTGTTTCTTTATGGTATCAGTTGCTGGAAGAATTCCTTAGTTTTGTTTTCTTCTTTTGCTTCCGTTTTTTTCCATCCCACGTAATGTCTGATCACTTGTCTGATACCGAGTCCCAGCATTCACCCAAATATTCTTCACCTAAAACTGAAATACCTCAATTTGTCAGGACATACCATGAAAATCACCCTGTTCGGATCACAACAATTCGACTAAACAGTCCTAATTATTTTCGGTGGTCACAGTCTGTCCGTTTGTATCTCAGGGAGAGAGGAAAAATTGGCTACATCACTGGAGACAAGAAACAACCAGACAAGGAAGGTGCAGACTACGATAGTTGGGATGCTGAAAATTCCATGGTCATGACATGGCTAGTCAATTTCATGACCGAAGAGATAGGTGCAAACTATATTTGTTATGCTACTGCAAAAGATCTTTGGGAAAGTGTCTCTCAGATGTATTCCGATTTGGACAACCAATTCCAAATTTATGAATTAACTCTCCAGCTTGGAGAAATTCGTCAAGCTGAAGATTCTGTTACCAAATAATTTAATTGTCTCAAGCGTATTTGGCAAGATTTAGATTTGTTCAATGTATATGAGTGAAAGTCACCAGAGGACTGCAAACACTACAAGAAGATGGTGGATGTTCGTCGTGTCTTCAAGTTTCTTGCAGGTCTAAATATTGAGTTTGATGAGGTTCGTGGCCGAATTCTTGGCAGGAACCCTATCCCTCCAATTGGTGAAGTATTTGCTGAAGTGCGTCGCGAAGAGAGTCGCAGGCAGGTGATGCTTGGAAAAAAGGCTGCCATTGTCCCTCTACCAGTCGAAGGATCTACATTGGCTGTTCCTCAAGTCAATCGCAAACCTTTCCCTAATCCACGAGGTGGTGACAAGAATCATTTAGTTTGCAACTACTGTGGTCAAAATCGTCACACTCGGCAAAATTGTTTCAAACTACATGGTAGGCCAAATAATAGAAAGGCTGGAAGGTTTGGTGACTGCCCTACGTCTACAACCAATGAGGATGACTCGTCTCCATTTACTAAGGAGCAAATGGATCACCTTTTTAAACTTCTAAAGTTCAATTCATCACCTAATGTTCCTGTTGGAACTGTGGCACAAACAGGTAAGAATTCTTGGGCATTATCTGTCCAAAACCACTCCAACCCTTGGATAATAGATTCAGGGGCATCTGAACATATGACCAATTGCTCTCATTTATTCAGTTCCTATTTCCCTTGTTCCGGGTCTGAAAAAGTAAGGATTGCTGATGGTAGTTATTCTAGTATTGCAGGCAAAGGCAGCATAAAAATTTCAGAGCAAATTACTTTGCAATTTGTTTTACACGTTTCTAAATTTTCTTGCAATCTTCTATCTGTTCATAAATTGTCTAAGGACACTAATTGTTCTTTGATTTTTCGTTCTTCCACTTGTGTTTTTCAGGACCAGAACTCGGGGAAGACGATTGGAACTGCTAGAGAGATGAATGGATTGTACTACTTTGATGAAACTCCTCTAGGAAATGCAATGTTTTTTGGTTTAAACAGTGCAAGTTTACCTCCTGTTTCAGATCAAGTTATGTTATGGCATAAGAGATTAGGTCATCCTAGTTTCCCTTATCTTAAGTATTTATTTCCAAAATTTGCCAAAGAAATAAATTCCTCACAATTTCATTGTGAAGCTTGTCATTTAGCTAAAGATCATCGTGTATCTTTTACTTCAAAAATTTATTCTGCTTCGCAACCTTTTTATCTAATCCATAGTGATGTTTAGGGTCCTTCAAAAATTAAAACTATGCCTGGAAAAAATGGTTTGTGACATTTATTGATGACCATACACGTGTGTGTTGGGTTTGTAAGAACGAAGTGCGCCTAAGAGGGGGGTGAATTAGGTACTTTTTAAAATTATGGTTTTTAGTGATGATGGTTCTTATTTTTATGGTTATAAGTGAGTTTAGGAAATCTTAAAAATGCAGAAAAATAAAGAGACACGGGTGATATATCCTGGTTCCCCTCACAGCCCGAGAGTACTCCAGTCCCCTTTCAACATGAAAGAGATTTCCTTATTGTGGCAAACTTACACAAGAACTACCAACCAAACCAAGAACAATCCTCTTGGACCAAGAACAATCCTCTTGGATTTTCACTAAGTTACCTATGAGAACAATCCTCTCAATGTAACTACACTTGTATCCAACAACTTGGAAAGATAAGATTTTAACAAAAACACTTAAACTTAATTCCAACAATCCAGGAAAATAAGTAAGTAAATATCAATTTGTGAGTTTGAGTGAGTAGAGTAATATTGATCACTAAGAGTGATTTGACAATGTATAATCTTCTTCTTTCAATAATAATATTGTACAAAGACTCAAGATATATTTGCTCAAAGTTTTCGGTTTAAAGTATGAAAATGTGCAAAAAATTTATGCATGAAAATGAAGAATGCTTGAGTTTGTATTTTGAAAGTTCAGAAAAATATTTGTGAAAGAAGGTGTTAGATCTGGATTTGAAATTGAATATTTATATGTTCATAACACCCTTTTGAAACATCATGAAGATCTGAAAATGCATCATGAACAAATGCCAAGTTTGAGTGAAAAGATGCAATGAAAAGGCATGATCAAAAGGCATGAACAAAGCTGTTTATTTTTCAAATTCGTGCAGTGTGTAATCGATTTCATCCTTGGTGTAATTGATTGCACAAGGTTTTTAACAACTATTTTTTCAAAATGTTAAGAGTGCAATCGATTGCATAAATAATGTAATTGATTGCATGCAAAGTCAGTAGCAAAATTTAACTGAGTGCAATCGATTGCATTAACAATGTAATTGATTGCATGCAAAGTCAGTAGCAAACATTTTGAAAAATTTAAGTATGCAATCGATTGCATAGGAATGTAAATCGATTGCACAAAGAAACAGGAGCAAAAGATTTGGAATTTTGAAGAGTGCAATCGATTGCACTAAGATGTAAATCGATTGCATGCAGAAGAAAAATGAAATTTTATCTTTGAAAAGCTTGAGTAATGATTTTTAAACATTTCTTTTTCATTTTTGAGCATCTATCTTAAGATCAAAGTAGATAATATTATTATACCTTTAAAGTTGTTGAGAGCTTTGAGTGAAGATATTATCTTTAGATGCTTAGATGCTTGATCAAAATCTTTGCCTTCTTTGTTAGCCATGGTTTGTCTTCATCAAAACAAAAGCTTATTTGAGAAACTTGATTTTACAGGGTTTATCTCTTAGGGAAAAAATCTGAAGTGAAACAAAGGTTTAAAGATTTTTTTCAAATGATTGAAAACCAATTTCAAACTAAGATTGGCATTCTAAGGTCTGACAATGGAACTGAATATTTCAACAAATATCTAAGTACATTCCTAGTAGCTAAGGGGATCATTCATCAATCCACTTGTCCTGATACTCCACAACAAAACAGTATTGCTGAAAGAAAAAATAGACATCTCCTCGAAGTTACTAGAGCTATTATGTTTTCTATGAATGTACCTAAATATCTTTGGGGAAATGCCTTATTAACTAATTGTTACCTAATAAATAGAATTTCATCTCGTGTTTTAAAATATGAGACTCTTGTGCAAGTTTTACAAAATTATTTTCCCACATCTCGCATCATTGCGGATCTTCCCCTTAAAGTTTTCGGTTGTCTTTGTTATGTCTACATCCCAAATACTTTCCGTTCCAAATTGGATCCCAAAGCTGAAAAATGTGTTTTTCTTGGCTACACTTCAAATAAAAAGGGTTACAAATGTTTTAACTCAATAACAGAGAAATGTTTTGAAAGTATGGATGTCAGCTTTGTTGAAAATCAACTTTTTTTTAATAAAAATCATCTTCAGGGGGAGAATTATTGTGTTGATAAAGAAGATAATTTTTGGAAAACTTTACCTGCACTGGATGATATTGTGATAACAAATCATCCAGATACAAAGATAATAGAACCCAGAATGCTTAATCTTGAATTGTCGGATAATATCATCTCTGAAACAGGGGGAGAAAAACTAATTGAGGATCATAATCCTCAAATTCAAGTGTATGTCCGAAAAAGGTTTCACAAAGGTATTACAAATTCAATTGTCGCTCTGGAAAAAATCCAATCTGATTTACCAAGTGAAGGTCCTACTGAAACTTCACCTTCTAGTTCTTCATCCGGTAATCCATCTTACTCTTCTAATGATTTACTGGATTTGTCTTTTCCTAATAATAATCTTCCTATTGCTTTGAGAAAAAAATTCCTGACCTTAATATCCCAATTGCTGATAGGAAATGTACTCGAACATGCACTAAACACCCCATGTCTAATTATTTGTCATATGACAATTTATCACACACTCACAAGGCATATGTGTCTAGGATTTCGAATTTGTTTGTGCCCCGAACTGTTCAAGAAGTATTAGGTGACCCGAATTAGAAATTAGCAGTGAAAGAAGAGATGGATGCTCTAAGAAAAAATAATACTTGGAGTATCACTGATCTACCTCATAACAAAATGGCAGTTGGATGTAAATGGGTCTTTACAGTGAAATACAAGGCTGATGGAAATGTAGAAAGGTACAAAGCAAGGCTAGTAGCCAAAGGTTTTACTCAAAATCATGGTATAGACTACCAAGAGACCTTTGCCCCTGTTGCTAAGATTAATTCCATCAAAATTCTTCTCTCTCTTGCAGTAAATTTCAATTGGACACTACATCAATTTGATGTTAAAAATGCTTTTTTGAATGGAGAATTACATGAAGAAGTATATATGAGTTTACCTCCTGGATTTGAAGAAAATCTTGGACGGGACAAAGTCTGCAAATTGAAAAAATCCTTATATGGATTAAAACAATCACCAAGGGCCTGGTTTGAAAGATTTGGAAGTGTTGTTAAGAAACATGGTTTCACCCAAAGTCAGGCAGATCACACATTGTTCTTTAAACATTTAGATAAAGGTAAGCTTGCTATTTTAATTGTGTATGTCGATGACATTATCATGACAGGAGATGATGTTAACGAGATAGGTGATCTAAAGAGAAGACTTGAAGCTGAATTTGATATCAAGGACCTTGGAAAATTAAAGTATTTTCTCAGGATGGAGTTCGCAAGGTCTAAGGAGGGAATCTTTCTCAACCAACACAAATATATACTTGATTTACTCACAGAAACAGGGATGACAGGGTGTAAAGCAGCAGAAACACCAATGGATCCCAATGTAAAACTGAAGGCAGCATCTAAAGATGAAGTGGTAAATAGGGAACGCTACCAACGACTAGCCGGTAGACTAATTTATTTGTCTCATACAAGGCCTGATATAGCCTTTGAAGTAAGCGTAATTAGTCAGTTTATGCTTGCACCAAGACCTACTCATTTTGAAGCTATTTTCAGAATATTGAAATATTTAAAAGGAACTCCAGGGAAAGGGTTGATGTTCAAAAGCAGAGGGCATATACAAGTGGAAGCTTACACAGATGCTGATTGGGCAGGTAATATAAATGACAGGCGGTCTACTACAGGCTATTGTACTTTTGTAGGCGGAAACTTAGTTACATGGAGAAGTAAAAAGCAAAATGTTGTAGCTAAAAGCAGTGCAGAGGCTGAATTCTGCTCAGTGGTCCACAGTTTTTGTGAAGTATTATCGATTAAAAAATTCATGGAGGAATTGAAGGTCTCTATCCCAACACCAATTAAAGTCTACTGTGATAATAAGGCAGCTATTTCCATTGCCCATAATCCTGTCCTACACGACAGAACGAAACATGTTGAAGTGGACAAACACTTCATTAAAGAAAAAATTGACAGTGGTGAAATTTGTATGTCCTATGTACCTACCACAAGTCAAGTGGCAGATGTTCTCACAAAGAGTCTTCCAAAGAGACAATTTGATGGTATGGTGAGCAAGCTTGCAATGAATGACATATTCATGCCAACTTGAGGGGGAGTGTTGGAAGTTATTAGAGAGATAAGTACAGAATCTGTTGATTCTGCATTATACAACTCAACATTCATTGTAAATAATATATGAGTAATTAACTATTAGTAATTAGTAATTAGTTGTTTTCTACCATATTTAAAATTAGCATTTAAAGGGAGAATTATTGCTCTGATTCTCAGGCCAGATTTAGGATTATTGATCTGTCCCTTGTATTCTATATATACCTTTTATGTATTACTTATCGAATCATAAAAAGAAATACAGATTGTCTGTTTCTTTACATATATACAGTTCTTAATCATTTTAGAGTGAAAACGAACGGTACTCCACAACCTTTGTCCCGAATGATTGTGATCAAATGAATGGTTCTCGAATATCTTAGCATTCTTTATTTAAAGTCGAATCCGGATTCCCAAGGAAACAAGGTAGAAAAAGTGCCCGGTCCTAGTGCAGGAGTTTCAATTATAGCTTTTACCTTGGAGTCTTCTTCTGATAACACTTTGTGTACAGAAGTTATTATTCCTCCCTCATAGCTTTTCCCCTTGAGATCAGATACTGATTCTGGAAAATGTCCCCACGTCATTAGCACCGGATGAAGGTGAAGGTTTCGGCCGATGTTCTTATTCTTTAGTCCGCTAGAGATCATTAAAGGCGGCGTGGAAATTGCTCCACATGACGAAATTGTTGCTTTTGCCTCAACTTGAATTCTGCATGTGATCTTTTCTGTTAAAACATTTGCCATAACTCCTACACATTTCTGTCTTCTCACATGTCCTTCTTTGTTATTCACCAAAATAAACTTTTCAGCTTTGCATCTTGTTAGTATTACAGCACCATGTTCCACAGCATCGACAAGCCACGTAACATCAGTCCCTTGTTTATCTCCTTTCCTACAGCCATAGTTACATGATCCACAGTAATGACGTTGTGACGAATTTCTCGGCACATAATCAACTTGAAGACCAAGCTTGTTACAACCTTTTGGGAGAACTTGATTCTGTAGTTCTTCCTCGACACAAGCTATTACCACATCACATTTCACTTTAAGGATGTTGTTTTTAGCATCTATTTCTATTTCAAGACCTTTATTAGAAAGAGATTGTGGAAGACTCACATTATATTCGTTCATAGCTTCCACTATTCCCTTTTCAAGTGGTCTCTCTTTGTGAATATTGCTTGGATTTGTGTTCTCATCATTGTCAACATGGTAACCGATAGCTTCCCCGTGCAAGGTTCTTACCATTCTCATCACACTGCATGCATGAGTGAAAAAAACAATGTCACAAAGGATTTTGATGTAAAGAAATGCAAGTCTAACAGGTGTGAAGAACCGATGCTTGAACCATTTCTGAAGAACTATTTCTCGGTTTTGCAGAAAAATATTTGAGAAAGTGTTAATGAATGGCCATTTTTTTAGTATGAGAGAGAGATCCACACAGCAAGAAAGTGCCAAATCTTGTTGATAGCATCCATAGAATCACTCTGACGATTACAAATGCTTCTGGCAGTGCTCTTTCAACTAGCATATCTCTGCAACCTATATATGCACATATTTAGAATAATTATGGCTGATAAAAATCAAGGTTTTAAATGTGAAGCCTTTCGTGATTTCGGTTAATATTGTTGTGATACATATTGCAGTCGTTACAATACATGTATCCGAGTCATTTTTTTAAAACATTAAAAAACTTATATGTTGGACTTGAAGTGTGAAAGTTGTGCTAAACTTATATATTGAGTTTATAAGAAAAGTGACTCATATCCCATTGTCGTAAGGTTTTAAATGGATATATGACGTCAAGGTCTCTCGTAAGTTGTAACCATAAATGTTTGGCCAAATCTTTTAAATTTTGTGTCCTTAAATATAAGTGAATGTCAACAAATCTAGGTGCATGCCTTTATTCCAAATTTATCCCTACATTAATTACTCAATATTGTTAGTAGATGACAATTTAATGAAAGAAATAGTAGTAATTATGTTATCTCTCTTACATGAAATCAAGAAAATTAAATGCACTCAACTATCTTTCTTAATAAGTGTGAAAATTGTCTTTTTAACTTATAAATCTGGCCGGAGTAGTATTATATATTCCAGGAATCTAGTGTAACATTTTATGTATTGGTCAATTGCTTGAGAAGGGTTACAAAAAAGCTCCTATGGCTTCCAATAGAAATTTCAAGATTGAGTTGAAGGTTATGGAACATAGGTGTCTTGCTACATCAGCTAGTCGAGAAGAGTGGATATGGCACTACTATCTTGGACATCTCAATTTTAGAGATCTCAATACATTACAAAAGAACGAAATGGTAATGGGGTTGCCATTCATCATCATACTGGCTGAAATTTGTGAAGAGCATGTGCAAGCAAAGCAACACAAAGGTAAATTCAAAAAGGGTGGAGGCTGTAGAACCAATTATCACCTTGAGGTGGTGTATGTGTGGACCGATGTAAGTTGACTCAATTGGTGGCAATAGATATTTTGTCACATTCGTATATGATTATAGTAGAAAGCTATGGACATTATAATCAAGAGAAAGAATGGGGTATTTGAAGTGTTTAAGAAGTTCAAGTCCATGGTTGAGCGGCAAAGCGAACATAAGTTCAAAGTTCTCAAAACGGATGGTGAAGGTGAATATCTCTTAAATGACTTTGGGAGGCTTTGTGATCAAGACGGGATAGTACATGATGTAGTACCACCTTATACACCGCATGAAGAGAGTGTTGCTGAAAGGAAGAATCTATCGATTATGAATATGGTGAGAATCATATTAAAGGGGAAGAACTTTCCGAAAGAGTTTTGAGAAGATAAAGCCCGATATTCATCTTCACTTGATAACCTTGAGACAACCAATTGTTTCTTAGTTCTCCATGAAATAAGTGATCTTCCAAGAAAGAAGCACTAGCCAGAAATAAATCTTATAGTGTCTGAACAACTAGCTCAATCATCATCTTATATCCTAGCCAATCAGCATCTTATAGATCTATGCAGTCACTTGGTGGAATTGTCATGTAAACATCCTTTTGAAGTTGTCCATATAAAAAGGCATTATTTACATCCAATTGGTGAATATGCCAAGTTTTGATGGAGGCAAGAGCAATAATTGTTCTGATTATAGTTAATTTGGCAACGTGAGAGTATGTTTCAAAATAGTCTATACCTTCAATCTGGTTATAACCCTTAGCAACTAACCTAGCTTCGAGTCTCTCAATGGTTTCATCAACATGGTGTTTAATCTTGTAGATCCACATGCATCCGATAGGCTTGACATTTGGAGGCAGATTCACAATTTTCCAAGTTCTTGTTTTCTCAAGTGCAGTAAACTCAACTTACATATCTTAGTTCCAATAATCAAACTTACAAGCCTCAACATAGGACTTAGGCTCAGCATGAGAGGAAATAGAAAGAGAGTAGTGACAGTGAGGTGCATAAAGATTTGAATATGACATGGAATGAGAGATATGGAGATAGGATAGAGCATACCTTTAGATGATGATTTGGAGTTTTGAGAATTAGAGCATATATAGTGCTACAAATATAATGTCTTGTGAGAAACTCTTGATGATACACGAGTGGGAATAATAGAGGGTAAGTTAATGGTTTCAGGTATAGGGTTATTAGAATGGTCTGTGATGTGAGGTGAGTTGGGAGAGGATGAGATTGTTTGTTGGGGGTGGTAGGCAAATCAAAAACATAAGGGTGTGGTGATTGTGCGGGTGAGGTGTAGATGGACTGTGTAGATTAAAAGGTTGGTTAGTTGATGAGCTAGGATAATAAGTCCATGATTGAGAGGATTGAAGTGTGGAGTAAGGTAGAATGTGCTCATGAAAAGAAACGTTTCTTGAGACAAAAACTTCTTTGGTGTTTAAGTCTAAGAGAGTGTATCCTTTCATATGAGAAGGATATCCTAAGAAAAGAGATTTCCTGGATTTAGGGTCCAGTTTAGTTCTATGTACACTAAGACTTAAAGCATAACAAAGTGGTCCAAACACTTTGAATGATTCAATATCAGGGATTTTTGTCATGGAAAACCTAATAAGGAGATTGATTGTTTAGAATTGTAGTATGGACTCTATTGATTATGAAAGCAACATAAAGAAGGGCATATGACCAGTGGGTTTCATGAAGTTTAGATTGGTAAAGTAAAGCTCTTCTAACATTGAGATGATGTTGGTGTTTTCTTTTTATCCTCCCATTTTGCTGAGGGGTTTCAACACACGACCTTTGATGGTTTATGCCTTTTGAACCATAGAAAGAGGAAAGTAAAAATTTCGGTCCATTATCAGTCCTTAGGGTTTTATGGGTGGTACTATATTGGTTTTGAATCATGGCGATGAACTATTGGACCTTAGGAGCAACTTCAACTATTTATTTGATAAGGACAATCCATAAGAATCTTATAGAATCTTGACATTGTATTTTGGTGTTGGGACATCAGTCTTGATATCTATTTGAAAGTGCCAGAATTTCAGTTGGTAGTTTGAACACATGTTTTGATATAATTTAATGTCTGAATATTGGTGGTTTACACCTCATTATTAATGGATCAGACTTAAGTGCTTTGTTCAATTGAATGTCTATATGTTTGAGTATAAACCAACTGATAAATAATGGTATAAACAAACCGTGAATGAAAACAAACATACACAATACTTGAAATCAAACACATAATGAAATGGAAACACATTAATTCATAACAAACCTTCTATTTCGAACTAATACAAACTAACTTAAACTGATTCAAACTAATACAATTTTTACAATTGTTGCAACATTTCAATCTGGCTCAAACTAATTCAAACTGATACAATTGTTACAACATTCTAAATACCACCATAACTAAAACAATACAAAACATCCTCTTCCAATTTTTTTCCGAATTCAGTGTCTTCTTCATTTGAATTTGTAAGTCCCTTATCTGTATCTCCAGTTCATCATTTTTTACCCTTTAAGACCCACCTCCATTTTTGTTGCATCAAGTTCATTTTGAAGCTTATCCAACATACTCTTTTTCTTCTTCATAAACTGGTCTTTCTCATCCATCACATCATCATAGAACCATTCAAAATATCCATAGCCAGCTTGTGTTGCACCATGTTTAATTCACATTTTGACTATATCAGAACAAACATAAATCAAGAAGTAATTGAATTTCTCTTTTACCTTATAATGACCACAACCCCAAAATTGTTTCCCAAAGTTCTTAACAGTTGAAGCCCTCCGAAGAACAACCACGTTGAAGAGTGAGAAAAACACAAGAAAAAGGGGGTTTAATTGGGTTTTCTAAACAAACTTTTTATGAAAAATAATTCACAAACAAACTTGAAAGACTATGGAAAAGGAAAGAAAATAAAAGACACTTTAGTTTATCCAGGCTCACCTCTAACTAGGCTACTCTTTTCCATCCTCCTCAGGTGATTTCGCATTCAAAAAGGACTTGATCCATTAATCTCAACAGATTACAGATGCACAAGCTACCCGCTAGTGACCAATAACAACCGTCTAAGAGTCTACCTGACACCTTATCCCTCTCAAGTCTCAGACTACAACCTAGTCACTTGAGGAAATAATCAATTCTTAACATAATTACAACTAATTGTGTTTACAATGTTTTCTTCCAAATAAGCAGATTAACACAACTATGAAGAAAAAAGTCTCTAATACAAATAATGAGCAAAAACTCTTTGTATTGAGAACTCTAAGATTAACACAAATAATGAGCAACAAATCTTTGTATTTAACCTTTAATATCTTAACATAATAACGAGAAGTATCTCTTGTGTTCTTGATATTTCTCTAGAAGAATATTTGTAGATGTATATGAATAGTGATTCTTCTTTTCTCTAGGTGTTTCACAGTAATTCAGAAATTTGATTCAAGAGTGATAATAGTTGATAGTTCGTCAATCTTCAAATCCTGATGAGGTCCCTTTATATTGACTTGAGAAATAAGACTGTTGGTAGTATGAAGGTGTCGTTTTCCTTTTCCAGTTACAATAACGGTAGCATTTCATCGTGGGAGACAAAATAGTACAATACATAAGCAAGTTGTGGAATTTTTAAACGTATTGATTATACTATAAACTTTGTTGCTAAGTTTCTTAGACTTTATCTTCTGATGATTTACTTCTACTTGAAGTAGTAAGCTTGGAAAATAACTCTTGATCTTGTCTTTGTCTTCTTTCTTCTTACTGGATTATTTCTGATCTTAGGAGTGAATAATGATCCAGAATATTCTTCTTTGTAGAATAATCAAAGTCTTTCATATGGTTGAATATTGTCTTCAGATATATAAGCAACACCTTATCTGATGAGCAATGTCTTCTTGAGAGTGAAATATTTTCTGATATTGGCTTCTTTGTCTTGTCTTTGAATTCTTTATAATAAGCATTTCTAAGCTGCATATCTGATGTCTGATTTCTTAAGCAACAACTTATATCAGTACATCTGATTTTTCACGTTGAGTTCCTTCTATTTGATCTTGACCTTGTATTGATTCCTTGATAATCAACTTTTCTAAGCTGCATATCTCATGCCTGATTCTGAAGCACCAACTTATATATGTACATCTGATTTTTCATTGAGTATCTTCATTTTGATCTCTTGATCTTATATTGATTCCCTTTCTGATGAACTTCAGCATTCCTTAGAACTACTGATGTTTCTGTAGAAGTGGTCACAATATTTCTTCAATTGAGTGCAGTGGTCTTTCTGATGACATTTATCTTCTAATGAATATTACTTCTATTGAGTAGATTAGATTGAGAAGATATTATCCCTTTGATCTTGTCTTTTGATGGACTTTGATATGTTGATTAGATGTGAGTCCACATGATCTTTCTTCATTTCTTCTGATGGAATACTTATGATGTTGAATGAAAGTACGTATTCCATGAAATCTCAGACTCTTTAGAATCTTGACTTTGTCTTGAAAACTATGAGCAACAACTCTTCTGATGAGAAAATCTTGACTTCCGATCTTGGAGTAGAATCTTTCTTCACATATGTTCAGAGTCTTGACTTCGTCTTTATAATTCAAGCAACAACTCTTCTAATGACCGAAACTTGACTTCTGATCTTATCCGTTGTAAACTTGTTTCTTGTTTACTCTTGATTTGTGATCTATTGGAAGCAGCTTATCAGAAACCCTTTCTTCTTGGAAACTCATTGAGATTCTTTTCTTGTCAAACATTCAGCATTCCTTAGAACTAATGATGTTTCATAAGAATCATAACTCAACGGTTCTTCTTCTGAGTGGTAAAGTGATTATGATGATATCTTGATTAAGATTATCAAGAATTCTAATCATGTATCTGCACACTCAATGAAACCATTAGAACTAAAATTGTTCTTCATAAAATATATGCTTTTTATCATCAAAACTCAGAGATTTAAAGATAGATTCAAATCTTGTTCTTACAATCTCCCCCTTTTTGATGATGACAAAACCATTTATTTTTTTATGAAATTTTTTTATAGGTTTAAATCATAAACAAAGTAAAGTAAGAGTTTAGAAAACTCCTCCTGAGTTGGAAACTCCCCCGGGGATAAACAATCTCCCCCTGAATCATAAACTTGTGATCTTTCAGAGCTTAGGAGCATTGTTATTCTTTTTGAGAATTCTGACTTAAAGCAGATGGAAGCCATTTATCAGAGTTTTCTGTATCAGACATTCCTCCTTCATAAGAACATTCTAGTCAGTAGTTAGGTTCATTACCATAACTTGATCTATTAGAGCTTTCTTATGTTTAAAGTTTGTTATCAACACTCGATCTCTCAGAACATTCTATACCCTAGAATTTCTTTTTATCAGAGTTTGATCAACCGACCCTTCCAAAACATTAGAAGTCCTCTTATCACAGCTTGACTTATTGAACCTTCTAGTCTATAGAAGTTCTTAACTTACTTACTTTGTACCTAAAACACATTTCTAAAAGCTTTTAGAGAAATGTATGTCTTTGTTAGAAATGTAAGCAATGAGATTTAGAGAAATAGATACGTATCAAAATTATTATGCTTTCTCCCCCTTTTTGTCATAATCAAAAAGAATTTTAGAAAATATTTTTTTTAAATGTAGAGAGAAAAAAATCTTTTTAAAATATAGATTTTAAGTTTTCTAGATTGTAACAGTAAATATAGAGAAAAAAATGAAAAGATTTTAAAAAAATTGTTTATATAAATAAAAATTGGGAGAGACGTAAAGGATTTTAATCTATTCTCAACCATAATCTTGTATTGCTCATAACACTTCAACAATTTTAGATAATACTTGAATCAACAGTTGTCTTTACAAATTTTATCAGTTTGTTGAAACACTAAACTTAATGTTCTCAAATAGATATTTCTGACATATATCTTCTAACTCATAGAAGTATTAGTGAAAGAATTTTAATCAAGGTAAACAATAGAAATTAATCATTCTGGACAACACACAAAGTTTAAAATTCTCAGAATGAATAGAAATCTATCTTCAGCTAAGGGTTTTGTAAAGATATCAGCCCATTGGTGGTTTGTATCTATGAGTTTTAAAATGAGAGTCCCTTTCTGAATATAGTCTCTAATAAAATGATGTTTAATTTCTATGTGTTTAGCGCAGGAGTGTAGAATAGGATTCTTACTCAGGAAGATAGCTTCAGTGTTGTCACAAAATATAAGGATGCCATTTTCATAGATCTGAAAATCCTCCAGTTGATTTTTCATCTAGAGCATCTGAGTGCTGCAAAATGATGCTGAAATATATTCGACTTCAGTTGTGGATAAGGCGGTTGTTGATTGCCTTTTGCTAGACCAGGATATGAGGTTATTTCCCTAAAATTGACAGTTTCTAGATGTGCTTTTACGCTCGATTATGTCTCTAACATAGTCTGTGTCACAAAACCTTGATAGGTTTTATTATGATGTTTTTTATATATCAAGCCAAGGTTAGGAGTTCCATTCAGATATATTAGGATTCTCTTAACAGCGGTTAAGTGAGTTTCCATTGGATCTAATTGAAAACAAGCACATAGACATACACTGAATAGAATATCTAATTGAGAAGCAGTCAAATAGAGAAGAAAGCCTATCATTCTATGATAAAGCTTCTGACATACTTTTGAACTTGTCTCCTCTTTCTGCAGGATACATGTAGGATACATAGGAGTTTTTGCAGGTTTGCATTTTGACATGTTTAATTTCTTCAGAAGTTATTTTGTATATTTATTTTTGATGAATATAAGTAGCTTCTGGGGTCTGATGAATTTGAATTCCAAAAAAATACTTTAGTTATTGCTTTAAGCTCATTACAAATTCTGCTTGCATTAACAGAAAATTCATTGCAAATAAAAGGATTAGCTGAACCAAAAATTATATCATCTACGTAGATTTGACATATCATAAGGTCATTTCCAATTTTTTTACAGAAGAGAGTAGTGTCCACTTGACTTCTTGAGAAACCATTTTCCACTATAAAGGAGATAAGTCTTTCATACCAAGCTCTAGGAGTCTGTTTAAGATCGTACAAAGATTTTTTAAGTTTAAAAACATGTTCTGGTAGTTCAGTATTCTCAAAACCAGGAGGTTGGCGTACATATTCTTCTTCAGAAATATATCCATTTAGAAATAAACTTTTGACATCCATTTGATATATAATTATATTGTTATGAATAACGAAAGAAATTAGATAACAAATACATTCTAACCTGGAGACTGGGGAAAAGGTTTTGTTATCGTCAATACCTTCTTGTTGGTTGTAACCTTGTGTAACCAGTCGGGCCTTGTTTCTGATGATTATCCCTTTTTATAAAGCTTGTTTATAAACACCCACTTGGTTCTAATTACATGAGTTCCTTTAGGCTTTGGTACCAAGTCTCATACATCATTCTTGGAGAATTGATCCAATTCTTCTTGCATCACCATAATCCATTCATTTTCTTGAATAACTTCATCACAAGATGTTGGTTATACTAGAGACACCAATTCTAGAAGTTATTCCTCAATCTTCTTAAAGGTTGATCTTGTTCTGACAGGTTCAGTCTTATCTCCCAGAATCAATTCTTCATAAACTGTTAATCTCTGCTTTTGCCTTTTTTTGAACAGGTGTGATTTCTGTTACTTGTGTCTCAGATATTTCATCATCTTGATATTTTTTAATAGTGCTTTCGTCTTCAGTATTTTTTGCATTTTCTTCAAAATCAGTAAGAATGATTTCTAGATTTGTAAAACTTTCAAACAACTTTGACTTTTCTAAGTCAAGCTTATCATCAAATCTTACATGAATTAATTCTTCCACAATTTGTGTTTCTGTATTGTATACTCTGTGTCATACCCCAAATTTCCCCCTCTAGTGTCACTAATCAATTCATTTTTACTGTTCATTTTGTTATTTAAATCTTGGTGCTATTATATCTTTTTTTTATAGTAATTAACATTTTTATATTGTTGGTAATAGGGGGTGTAAATTAATTGGGCTTAGCAAATTGGTGTGAACCTTCTAAAGGGGAGGGGTGCATTGGCTAACAAAAGTGTGTATGTTTTTGGGCCTAGATAACTCATATGTTTTTGGGGCCCAAGTCAATAGTATATTTTTGGGTTTATTCCTAACTTTTCTGAAAGTTGTCCGAGTCAACTATCATTGTGTATAATTCTGATTATTTTTATTAGTATTAGTGATTATTAATTAATGTTGATTATTATCATTAATCATTGTTATGGTTAATATTATAAATATTCAGATTTATTATTACTAATATTACTATTATTTATTCTTACGTTATTTATTTTATTTTTAAGTTTGTTGACCAAGTCAACTAGGGTAAGGACCCTAAGTCTTTTGTTGCAGACATGGGTAGATCTTCTTCTTCCCCAAGCATGCGCCCAAGCCCAGATTTTTTTATTTCTAAATCAAATCAGCAGCCAATTCAAATTGAATTTGGAATTTTATTTGATTTTGTTTTGAAAGTATATAAATAACAAGTCCAAGTACATTACAAATTCGGAAACCCTAATCTAATTTACAACAAAATAAAATCTAATCATAAATTGATTCTGATTAAATCAATCATTCAAATCATACAAGAATAACTGAAATCACTAACTAATTTCCTAATCTAACCTATAACTTCTAAAATCCTAAGACTATAAAAGAAACCCTAGACTATTGAATTGAGGAGACAAAAAAACCTTGGAGATTCTTGTGTTGCAGCGTATTCCATATCCTCACTAAAAGCCCTGCATCATAAAAGGCTTGAGTTTCACGACTGAAACTTCAAGTACTTTGAGCTTAGCCTCCAACACCGTTACATGCGAAGAGAAAAAAGAAGGAGATTAGAAGAGAGGATTAGAGAACCAGAAGTGAAAATTATACAAAAAGAATCACTGCATGGATGGTAAACCTAATCACTTAGCTTATAGTTTATATTTGTTGGTTGATAATTGGTGTTGTTCTTTTTTTATTTATGTTTGAGATAAGGTTTATGGGTTTTTAATGTTGGGTTAGGGTTAGGGTAAAACACCCTAGAGTTTGGTGATTTGGTAAGGGTTAGGACAAGAACAAGTTAGGGTTTCATGATCTGGGTATGGTTTGGAAGAAGGATTAGGGTTTGGATGAAGTTGTTAGGCTTAGGTTTAGTATTCATAGGGTTCTTGCAAACCCATATGAAGATGTGAAGGATCCGAGTTTCTAGTTGAAGGTGGGATAAAGTTATTCATCAAGATCTAGCTTTGGATGAATGTGGACATTGGTTTTGGATAAAGATGGTGGTGCTCTAGAGCAGCCGCCAGCGAAAGCGATTTCCGGCCGGTGGCGCCCAGGGCGGGGTGATTTCCAGTCATCGGGTTTCTGGAGAGAAGGTGTTGTACCCCAAAATTTTCCCTCTCATTTTATCAAGATTTCCCCTCACAAGACTCTTTGGACTCCAGACAGGATTAGGGTTTGCTCAGATCAAGACATCTCCTTGCACTATTGACTTGAAATTAGGGTTTGAGTTTGCACAAGGATTTTTGGACTTTCAATGCCCCATGTGACTTTCATAATTCATGTTGGACTCCTAAGATTTCCCATACCAAGTTTCAAGCCTTGAATCAAATTTTTGCCCAGTCAATTGGACAATTGACCTAAAAATCAGTTGTATTGGGGGAAAAGTCAATTGTGGCCAATTTACAGTCAAACCTCATAAATTTTTATCCACGTACACATTATAGGCTCATATGAACCATTTGATCAATTTTGGACCACAACTCCTCAAGAAATTTGGTCAGATCATCAAAAGGGCAAAATGGTCATTTTTAGGGTTTTGACTACAAAGGGTAATTTCTGATTTTTAACCTAGCCAATGGAAAATTGGGTTCAAGCATGTATTCAAGGACTCAATGGCATCATCTTGACCTAATCACAAGGTTCAAAAGATCTCAAAAGCATTGAATTGACAAATGAATTTTCCAATCAACTGATCAAAAATCAACTGTACACTAAAAAGTCAAACTTTGACTTTTTGGTCAAAATCAAGTGCCAAGGGTCATTTTTCATCAAGATGTGTCAAAAAATGAAACTTGTTCACCAAGAAACCTAATTTTGAAAATTAGGGTTTAAAATGGAAAATTTTCATAACTTAGAAATTTCCTAAGTTATGAAAATTTCTTATTTTTTTCCAACTTTGTCCAACTTTTTCACCATGATGCAATTGGATTCAAACAAAACTTCCAACATGAAAGTTGTATTCCTCCAAAAAATTTACAACTTTGATTCACAAAGTTTTCCTTAAAGATGCTTGGATCTCAAGTTATGATTTTGTGAACAAGGGTCCATGAAACTTTTAACTTAGTGAAATTTTGCCCTAGTTTAGGCAGGATTTTGACCTATCTTCATGGAAATTTTTCACATAGTTCCAAGTGGAATCTCAAAATGCATTTCAAATATGGATTGTAGAGCATGTTACAAGATTTCCAAAATTTCCAAGAACTCTCCAAGATCATTTGTGGTTAGGGAGAATCGAAGGATTGAAAATGGCAAAATATCACTTTTGGCCAAGGCATTTTGCACATTGATACAAGTTGCAATTCTGTCCAAACCATGCTTGTACTTGGTTTACAGGTACTTAAACCTTTCCACACTCATAAATTAAATGCAAACACATTGGTTAGAGGCATTGTTCTGATCTATGAAGCATTATACAAAGGATTAATCCATTTTTGGCAAAAAGATAACAATGCCATTTACATAAAGCATGCTTTATGTCAAATTGATTATCTTGAGCCATACACCAAGCCTTTTGCTGCAAACAAAGCTCCCTAATATCAGGAAAAGTTCACCAACTTTGTGCAGCTAGAATACAGGCCTGTACAACCTTGGCATGGTCACTTCTCACTTTTTACTTCAAAAATAAGTCATTATGCAAAAAGTCCATATCTTGTGAATCTGATATAACCAAGTCTTGGTAACATTTCAAACAAGTTTTACACATTACACTAAGTCAGAAACATGAGCTCACCACCTCTCAAACACCCTTGTACACCAAAAACCCCATTTTCTGCCAAAACAGGGCAAGCCCTGCAGAACTCAAGCCATCTTCAAATCCACTCGTGCGTTTTGCTTGAAACCAGTTCCAACACACTCCATACAACACACCTAAACTATCCCAACCATTCCCAAGCCACTGTAACTCCATTTACACACTTCACCATTTTCAAATTCTGAGTTTGCAGGTTGAGTTCTACAAGAAGATTCAGGCAAGTTCAAAGCAAGTTAAGCATTGGGAAAGCTCAAAGGAACTTCAAGCAAGCTCACAAGTATCTCAGGCCTCACTCACAACCCCTACATTGCCATACTCGAGCTTGACTGAAACAGGTATTTCTCAAACTTCTATCTCCTTATTTAGGAATCATTAGGCTTAGGTTTGTAAAGAAAAAAATGTAGTCGTCATTGCCCTTGAGCAGTACATATGCATATAATTCATTTATTCAACTGAGCTAGGAGTATTTGATTGTTGAAGTTACTGAAAAAACTAGGTCAAGATTTAGGGCCAATGAAATTCTCTCTGGTCTTTGAGAGTTAGATTAAGTTTTTTACATGGTTAGAATCGTGTTTTCAAGCTCTATAATTTTCATGTTATGAGTTTTTGATTTCATGCAAGAACAAGAGAGAACAGGTTTGAAGTTGCAAGCGCGCGTATTTTGTTCTGGAGGACAGGGATGAAGAGGATATGAGCTGGGCCTGACTTGGCCTTGTTTTTGACACCCCCTAGCTTGCTTTCTGCACCCCCTGGCCCATTTGGTTATTTTTGTATATTTTTTCTATTTCTTTTACATTTCTGACTTTTATTTATTTATTGCAAATATTAAAAATCACCAAAAATATTTTCTTAATTTTTACATTTTTATTTTATTATTTTTATTATTTTTTGGGCATTAAAAATAGTTTACTAATAATATATACTTTATTTTTCTTAAATAAATTGCAAATAATTTTAAAATACTTACATATTTTATTTTATTATATTATACACTTAAAAATAATATTATCGTACATATTTTATTTTTTTTTAAACATTTTTTGTATATGTTTTATTTTATTTTCTTGTACATAAAACATAAATAAATGATATAATATATATATTTTCTTAAAATAAAATTAGGGTTTCTTCACCCTTTCCAAAAAATAATCATTAATATTTTTAATATTTTTAGGATATAAATAAACTTATTTTTACATACATAAAAATAATACAAAAAAAAACATCCTTTTGCATATTTATATTTATTTGCCTATTTAAATATTTGTCTATTTATTTATTTGTGTAATATTTCAATGTGGTTGTAATAATAGTTTTAGGGTTTATTTTTGAGCAATATCCCCTTATTCAAACTTGTATCCCCCTCCCCATATCAATGTTGTAATAGTCGTAGGTTTACTTTTACGCATTTTATCGCTTTAATATGCATGATAGTAAAAATTAGGGTTTGTATGCAAAAGACCAAAATCAAACAAATAGCTTGACCTAATACAAGACAAAGATGCATGAAAAATGACAACACAATGCACACAAGCACCCCTAGGGTTTCATCCACTTGTTGCCTTAAAAATGGCCATGGTATGCATTCTAGGTATCTTGGCAAGACAAAACAAAAGCAAAAGATCATAGTCCCTCGATGACGCTATCTTGGTTGCCTATACAAAAATGATCTAGTCCCTCAAATTTTTTTGCTAAAGATACTTAGCACCATTGCTATCATGGTTGTTGTACCCCAAAATTTTCCCTCCCATATTCTTCAAGGTTTGTCAAGAATCATCTTCAAATGGTTCAAGACTACTCAAGGGTTGCACAGTCCAAATGCCTCCTAAGCCAGCTAAAATTAGGGTTTTGCTTCTTTCAAAGAATTTGGAGTTTTCAATGGCTCAATCAAGTCCCATAGGCCTACACATATTCTCAAGCATCTACATGCCAGGTCTCAAGACTCACAGTGCCAAATTCCACAGTCAAAAGCCCTATATGCTTCACAGTCAACTGCAGGGGTAAAATGGTCATTTTACATTCAAAAGTCAAAATTTTTGGTTAACATCTTATTTTGAGCTCACAATCATCATTTGATCAAGTCTTGATCATGATTCCACAAGCATGGTTCAAAAATCATCAAGATGCCAAAAGTTACTATTTTTGGACAGTAGAAAAGTCAACTGTATTTTGACCAAGGCATAACCTTTTCATGGTTCATCAGAAAAATCCCATCCAATGCTCATTTTGAAGGGGATGAAATTTCCTACAACTCATCTTCACATTCCAAGTCCAAGAAATGCTCTCACAAAAAGTTATCAATTTCTACATTATAGGTCAATTTCAAAAGTCAACGAAAATACACTTTAAGTCAAAGACCATAACTTGATATTGGTAAATCCAAATGACATGGGACCAAAGGCATTGGTTAGAGGACTCCAAGACCTATCCAAAATGTCCAAGAACATGTTCATATGATCAAAATTGAGCAAGATATGCATTGGAGAAGTTGGGAAATTTTTGTGAATTTGCAAAAGTCAACTTTGCTCAAAACACATCATTTTTGCTAATGGGCCTCAAATTCCTTCTTGAAACTTTGTCCAAGGCCTATGCACGACCCATTGAGATTAAATTGAATTATTTTCTTATTTTTTATTAATTAATTGAATTTTTAATCAATATTAATTCATTTAATTCATTTAATTGTAGGAAAATATCAAGATATGATTTCTCAATCTTTTTGTGAAGCAAAAGTGGTCAACATATGCTGGAGATTTTGTGTACACATCAAGGAGACAAGGATCTCTCAATTTGGCAAGATTTTTCAATCAAAAAGATGCAAAAAGATGTGATTGAAAATCAAATATTGAAACCATAATGCAATGGATTTTTGGTCAAAGATTTAACCTAATTCTATTCTACTATAAGTACTGAAGCTAAACCTAATGCCTTACACGTGAAAACTCTGCAAGAAAGCCATATGCAATATTGAAAAAAAATCAAGAAAACTCAAAACTGTTTTCCAGGTTCCAGGCCCTTTCAAAGCAATTTGAGGATTCAAACACATTGCTAGAACTTCCAGAAACGTATTGGAATCAAAATCAAGCGCTAAAGCTTAAGAAATCGCCTCAAACAGTCGTACGGTTTGCATAATTTTCTCAGAATCGAAATCCATATTTCATGCATCCTTAACACGATTTGTTGTTTGTTTTGTATTGTATGAATCCACAGGAAGCTTTTGGCATAGGTTAATTGCATTATAACACGCAGAATCGTGAATTGCCATTGAAGGAATTTAGGGTTCTTAAGGTCTTAAATTGGGGCTTTACAACCCAAGAAAAATTAAGCCTGGTGAGATACATGGTTAGACTCGTGAGGACAAGACGAACGCGTTGGATGTGTCGCGAAACATTTATGTTAACCACACGCCTATTCGCTATTTTTTGTTGATGCAGGTTGTGGGGGTTAAAAACCCCCGCTATTTGATTTGCTTTTACAGGTAATCTGGGGAAGATGAAGACGTGTACGTGTATGGTTGGAGCATTCAAATAACGCGCGCGATTTGATTTGTTTCCAACATAATTTTTGTTTTTACATATTATATTCCTTGTTCATTATAATAACAAAGGCGTTCAGTTGGCTTGGTGGTTAGTGAGTTGGCATGCAACCATTGGGACCTGGGTTCGATTCCCAGGTCCACCCCATATTTGTTTCTATTTTTTATAACATAATCATATGCAGGCCTTTAAGCAACGTTCCACCATGCATCCCACTCATCCAAGCGCCAGTTGGCTGGCAAGGCAGATCCAAAGGCCATGAGATGAGCCTCACCATGCATTCAGTTAACCAACAGGCACTTGATCCAGAAAGTCAACGAAGGCTTGATGTTAATGGGCCCTGGAATTGCTAACAAAACCTCCTAAGGGCCCAACACCCCCTGGTTCTTTCATATTTTTCTCTTTGTTTTCTTTTTCTTTTTATTTTCTTTTACTAATTTTTAATTATTAATATTATTATTATTTAATTAACTCAAATTAATTATCTTTATAATAACTGCAGACACTAAAAAATATTAAATATTTTCTTTATATCATTATTATTATTTTCACCTTTTATTATTATTTTGTAAATAAATACTAACCAAATTGATTTAGTTTAATTAGATTAATTTTGACTATTTTTCACAATAAATAAAATTCATCTAGAATTAGGTTTTACTAACTTTTGACTTGATTCCTTTTATTTCTATTTTCATTAGAACATAAAAAACATAAAAAATACTTTTTCTTGTAATTAATTAATTAATTAGTTATTAGGTTTAATATTTAATTAAATGCAAAAAAGACAAATTTCTTTCTTTTCTCAAAAAGGGTCAAAACCCTAAGGACGCCCCCGATTCAATTTTTATTTCGCGCATATTTATTTTTGATTATATTTATGTATCTGCTCCGAGAATGTAATAAATAATTAGGGCTTTTATCGCTTTCTTTAATTTCTCGTATTTATTTTCCAAAGGGTTATGTTTTTGGCGATGTAAAACCCGACGCCTTGTAATAGCGTAGATTCACTTTCCGCAATTTATTTTCCGCACTTATTAACTATTAATTATGCATGACAAGACTTGTATGAAAAATAAAATCAACTCGTAGCTCACAATGATGCATGTTCAAAGATAATATGAATTGAATCCTGACCCACATGCACATGCCACTCCTAGGGTACGCCTCACTTGGTTGCCTCGACGTGGTCATCAAGTATAGGGTATTTTAGAGGTCGCCCTCCTGTCTAAAGATCCAGTTGCCTCGAAACAGTTGCCTCGGATAAAAAGGATCTAGGACATTAGGGTTACCGCTAAGGCGTCCTACCATTGCTTTGGTGACCACACATGTCCCTATAATCGAATTGACCCGAATAACTCCAACGACGGTGCTACCTACTTCTCAATAGTGGGATAGTACTGTCTAAAGGACTCTTACATAGCTTAATTCCTTAGAGTAGGTAGATTTCTCCTGGGTACTTGCTCTTTCAAAAAACAAAAACATCTTTTCGCACCTACACTTTCAAAAAGTTTTCAAACAAATACTTCATACACTCTTGTGGACTGATACAAGAGTTACCTAGAAGTTTTCAAACTAAACTTTTTTCAAACCCACACACACAAGAAAAGCAAACAATCTTTTGAAAACATAGTGAGCAAGTACCTAAGAGCCCGTGGATAACCACGGATAGAAAGGGTGCTAACACCTTCCCTTTCTATAATCTACCTCCCGAACCCGAGAAACGTCTCGAAAAGGAATTTTGTTGTGCTTTTGTCCTTTCCTTGTTGGAGAAAATAAAAGACGGTGGTGACTCTTGCTTACCGCGACATTTCGCGAACCAGCATTCCAAAAACAGTCAGTTCTATTTCCACCGATCACAATGGTCATACGATGACTCGCGCCTGTCCCGTTTAACATCCAAACACAAGGTTGTTTACCAAATGAAATGGTAAAACAACCATGTCAAAGGGTTAAAAATGTGTAGGAAAGATCTTTGAGTTGGGGTAGACAACTCCTAGTTACTTGATCAAACTTGCAAACATCCTTGCTATTTTCAAAAACACATCACAACGCAACTTCAAAACATTTCCCAAAACAAACTTTCAAACATTGAAACATTTTTCAAAAGACAAACACCTTTGTATACATTCAAACAAGAATCATTACAAAGGTTGCCTAGTCAAAGGCCTCTTTTCAAAATACTTTCAAAACCACACACAAAAGCACCATTTCAAACAATTGAAAAGCAAAAGCAAGTGATCTAAAACAAGTAACTAAGAGCCCATGGAAAACCATGGATGAAAAGGGTGCTAGCACCTTCCCTTTTCATAATCTACCCCCCGAACCCAAAAAACAATCTCAAAGGTCTTTCCTATGCTTTTTTACCTTTCATTTGGATAAAATAAAAAGTTGGTGGCGACTCTTGCTAAACCGAAACATTTGCGAACACAAACGCAAAACCTCAAGTCAGTTCTCCCACCGCATCACAGAACTGGCGACTCTACTGGGGATATCTAAAAGTGGGGTTACCTTAGGGTTTTAGATCACCTTTACATGCTTATCTTGCTTGACTTGATTGCTTTACATTTGGTTCTATTGTTTGGGTTTGAAATCCTCTACCCGGATTAGGGAAACATTCATAGGTAAATAGCAATACATTGTCGAAACTGTGCGGGGTATACCGACATGGTTGAAGCAATAGCTATATTGGTGCGACATATTTGTGGGTACCGGTAGCCTTTGAGTTAATTAAAGAAAATACGAGGCCGTTGAGTGATGTCATGAAGCACTAATGGACTTTTAGAACCTTTACTTGACCATCTTGGCCTTTTTAGGGGTAGTGAGATGACCGGCTTTGGTGCAGTCCGAAGTTGGTAGATACTCGATACTAAACTCATTGAGGGTTGTTTTCTTGGAATATTTCGGTCGCCAGTAAAGTGGCTAAACTGAAACAATGAACACAGAAAATAATCCAGTGATATTGAGCTCCTTAGAACCCGGTTACTATTTATAGAACAGATTGAGCCAACTAAACTTCAAGAGGGTACTTACCTATGAAACCCCGTGCAAGCCTGAAACTAGGATCTTGTGTGATTTGTTTGTACATATATACTTGTGCATAACATCATAAAAATCATGAAGCATCATATGCATCCACTAACCATTTCAAGGATTTGGATCTTCATCTTTGTTCCTGTTTTGTAGGTAATGGATTCACTTTGCAGGAAAACTATCCAAGTCAACCTTGTAAGAATTCCTCCTCAACTCAAGGAGCCTGCTTCTAGGATTCTAGAGAATTCTCCATTCACTGAGAGGCATGGTCGTCTTCTCAACTTAGTCAACACCAACACTGAGGAAGACATGGTGAAAGTTCTCTTCCAGTTCTTTGACCCCTACACCACTGCTTCATATTTCCTGATTACCAGCTTGTGCCTACTTTGGAGGAATTTTCTCAACTCCTGAGGATTCCTATTCTCCATCAACTACCCTACAACGGTACGGAAAGATATCCAAAGCCTGAAGATGTTGCTCAAGCCCTACACTTGCAACCATCTGATATCATAGGCCATTGGGAAACTAGAAGTGGTGTCAAGGGTTTCTTGTCAAAGTTTCTATTTGAGAAGGCCCAAAGCTATTGGAATTCATTGGACTTACAAGCTTTTGAGGAGATAGTAGCTCTTCTCATCTATGGGTTGGTCTTGTTCCCAAACCCTGACTAGCTTATAGATGTCAGTGCTGTCAAAATTTTCATGGCTCGCAACCCGGTGCCTACATTGCTTGGGGATATCCTCCACTCATTTCACACTCGAACAATGAGGAAAAGAGGTGTTCTCATGTGCTGTACTCCTCTTCTAGAAAGGTGGTTTATTTCTCACCTTCCCCAATCAGTCTTGAAGAATAGCAAGGCTTGAGGTGGTCACAACGATTGATGACTCTTACACATTGAGATGTTCATTGGTGTTCTCGATCTAGAGAAACTGTTATCATCATTGATCGTTGTGGGGAATTCCTTAATGTCCCACTACTTGGCATTAAGGGAGGCATTACCTACAACCCCTGCTTGGCTCTGAGACAATTTGGGTATGCCCGAAGGGATGGCCCACATGACAGGCTGATTCTAGACTTGGTTTTTGACTTCGACAACGACGATCAAGGACTTCGACAAAGGTTTATCCGAGCTTGGAGAATGCCCAACGAGGTGGACAGTAAGACCTTGGGACACAAGAATTCCATCCCTCTTGAGCCTTACCTCAAGTGGGTACGAACCCGCGCCCAAAGTCTTATGATGCCTTACCCCTACATTCTTCCTGTGATCAAAGAGCCTGTTGTGGAAGGAGAGGTTCCATACACCCTCCTACATCCTGACATGCCAACATCACTTGAAGACTTGCAAAGGAGTTGGATACAACTCAAGGGAGAGTGCGATACGTTTGAAGCCCAATTCTACGCCAGTGAGAAGAAGGTTTTGGAAATTACTCGACAACTTCACGAAGAGCAGACTCTCAACACCTACATAGCACCAAAGAGGATGCGCAACGTCTTTTTACATTAGAATTTTGTATTATTTTTCCCATGGGGCATTTATGTACTAACAAATTCTATCTTATTAATATGATGTGTGTTCTTTTTGTTTAAAACAAATTTGAATTTCTGAATCCTTGAATGCATTACATGAATACACATCATTCATCATATGCATAAACAGGTCTTCACACCAGGTTTCCTTATCTCTCTGCTGTTTATTTCAGCAAGATGGATATAGAACAGACAATCAAAGACTTACAAGCGCATAATTCACAGTTCCAACAGCTACTCATGACCTTGGAAAAGGGTCAGGAGGAGCTCAAAACTCTACTGGAAAAGGAAAAGGAGAAAAAGAAAAAGAAGAGTGTTGGTGTGGCTACCATGGGTAGAAGATTTGAAGGTCAAGCTAGAAGGGTCCTGGATTTCCCCTCAACATCTGATGAAGGGGTAGGAAAAGGTAAAGGAACAGTGGTGTAATCTGAGTCTGAGGAAGAAGAAGATGAAGAGGATGAAGACTATTCTGAACAGCAGTACCCTCCTGCAGATGACAAATACAAGAATCTGGAAGAGCGTATGGCTGCCATGGAGGTACAGAGAGTGCTTGGCTGGACTTTGAAGAGTTAGGGTTGGTTGCTGGGATTGTTATTCCCCCTAAGTTTAAGGTGCCTCTTTTTGCTAAATACGGTGGTTTGTCTTGTCCAAATATGCACCTGCAGTCTTACGTCAGAAAAATCCAACCACATTCTTCTGATAAAGATCTATGGGTTCATTTCTTCCAGGACAGTCTTTCAGGGACACAGTTAGATTGGTTTTACCAGCTAGAGAGGTTTGATGTGCATAATTGGGAGGATTTGGCTGCTGCCTTTTACAGACAATATCAATATAATGCGGATTTAGCACCAACCCGTACTCAATTAGAGTATGGACATGGTCTCAAATGAAGGTTTCAAAGAGTATGCCCAGAAATGGAGAGACTTGGAGGGACGAGTACAACCACCTCTATCTGAGAGGGAGCTGGTAGATATGTTCTTGGGTACACTGTATGGCCCCTTTTTCAATCACCTGATTGGAAGTTCGTCCGCAGGGTTCACCGAGTTGATTCTGACTGGTGAGAGAGTTGAAGCTGGAATCAAGAGCGGGAAAATTCAAAAGGATACATCTGCTTCCGCTGCCATCAAAAATACTTTTCCAGCAAAGAAAGAAGTCTCAGCTGTCTACTCTCAAAGAAGTCAAGGAAGATTTGAGCACCGGCCAGCGGTGGGGGCCGTAATGATTCAGAAGTCTGCAGCTGATCAGCCTCAAAACAATCAACCCAAAACCAACCAAGCAAGGGTGGAAAGGCCTGCACGGCAATTCACCCGAATCAATATGACACCTGCTCAGGTTCTCCCTCATCTTTTGAAGTTAAACCTTGCAAGTTTGAAAGAGGCGCCGAAGAATCCGAATACATCTTCTCCTTACTACCATTCAAATGCAAAGTGTGCTTATCATTCAGACAGCTTGGGGCATGACACCAATAATTGTTGGGCCCTCAAAAATAAGATTCAGGATTTAATAGATGCTAAAGAAGTTGAATTTGACGCCCCTGAAAAGCCTAATTTGATATCTTCTCTGATGCCAAAGCATGGCCACAATGCCTATGCTGTTGAAGAGGATCTTTTTGTTGCTACTGTTGATGATTTGATGACTCCGCTACCGATAATCAAGTTGAATTTGCTGAAGGCTGGGATTTTCCCAGGTTGTAAAAAAGATTTCTACCTTTGTTCATCCTTACCAACTGACTGTCCATTGTTGAAGATAGGCATCCAGCGCCTAATGGATAACCAAGAAATACTTTTTGAAAAGACTCCTGTTACACCGACTCCTGTCAATGATGTTTCGGTAATTACCATATCCGCCAATCTTTCCAAGGTCTCCAAAAGACCTGTTAAGATTACATCCGATCCGAAGATTGTACCTTTGAAGATAACCATGCCGGCGCCTATCCCGTACAAGTCAAACAAATCAATACCGTGGAACTATGAGGGAGAGATCTTTTACCATGGTGTTAAACAAATCGAATAAACTGGAGAGAGTTCTGATGAAGAGACTTCCGACATTGGAAACATTGTCGGAACGAGTAAAATCACCCGCAGTGGAAGAATTTTCCCTCCGGAGATTGCCCCTCCAAAGGAAATCTTCGGACCCTCAGCCTCTCCTAAAGTTACCCCTGTGCCGGTCAACATATCTGCGAGAACTCCGATTATTGAAGAAGTTGTGACTCCTGAAGTTGTCTCCTCAGCTGCTGCTGATGATAGAGGGAAAGGGATCCAAGAAGAGCCCGTCAAGACGAGGGCTCAACCGTTGATCATCCCTGAAACCTCTCAAAAAGAAATGGAAGAGATTTGAAAATAATCAAGAAAAGCGATTATAATGTTGTGGAGAAACTGGGGCAAACCCCCTCAAAAATCTCTATGCTGGCCTTGCTGCTCTGTTCGGAAGCTCATGCCAAATCTCTGATCAGATTCTTGAAGATGGCCCATGTGCCCCAGGAAACCTCCACGGACCAGTTCCAGGAATGTGTAGCTAGCCTAACAGCAGACAATGGTCTAGGATTCTCCGACGCTGATCTAACAGTCAAAGGGAGAAAACATAATGACGCTCTGCATGTTTCGGTAGAATGCAGAGGGACTACTCTGGCACATGTTCTGGTAGACACTGGTTTATCACTGAACGTCTTACCAAAGAAAGCATTGGATAGGCTAGATTGTGAAGGTCTAACTTTTAAGCCCAGCAACATCATTGTTAGATCCTTTGATGGTTCTAAAAGGATGGTCCACGGGGAGGTGGACATCCCGATTAAAGTGGGAACCGAAACCTTCAAATCCACATTCTATGTCATGGACATCCGTCCCTCCTATTGTTGCTTGTTGGGAAGACCCTGGATTCATCATGCTGGAGCCGTCACTTCAACTCTGCATCAAAAGCTCAAGTACCTTGTTCAGGGGAAAATTGTGACAGTTCACGGTGAAGAGGAATACATGATAAGCCATCTTAATTCTTTCCGCTATGTGGAATTGGATGGTGAATTCATCGAAACCCCCTTTCAGCATTTTGAAGAGGTAGCTCAGGAGATTGCGGCAACCAAGACAGTGCCTTCTATACCCATGATTACCCGACCTCCGCCTCGGATGTCGTCTCTCAAAGATGCAAAGGTTGTGATTGAAGAAGGAGGAAGCGCAATCTGGGGGAAACTTCCAGACTTTCCCTTTAAATCTGATAAATTCGGCTTGGGTTTCACTGCTTCTGCTCAAAAGGCTGTGCGTCGCTCCCTGGCTGGAGGACCACCAGTGAAGATCACCCATCATGGAGTCAATGCTTTAGAGGGTGGGGAGGAGGAGAGCAATCTAGAAGACTGGATTTTCCCTACCGTTGAAGGAGGATTATGCAATTAGGAGGCAAAGGACTTTATTCCCATTACTTTCATCAATCAGTAATTTATCTTTCAAACATTTCTGTTGGTTTGTAATAATTCTTAAACAATTCGTACACTTTTAACCTTGTGCCTTACCCGAGGTACATAGGTCCATTTGTAAGGGTTTGATTTTTCATCTTCATATGCCATTTTAATGAATCATGGACGTTTTCACATATAAACTTTTGTGTTCATTTTCTTTCTTTTACATTTTATTTGTTTAAAGGTGGCTATCCCTTACACATACCCACACTCACCAATGCAGGTACCCATCCATTCTGGATTCCATGGGTAACAATTCTGCTATGGCCTTCAGTGACTCTGAAGATCTGGTCTACCATGCCGAATACGAAGGTGATGAAGACTGTGAAGTGCCTGGAGAATTGGCTAGACTGCTACAACAGGAGGAAAGGGTTATTCTACCTCACGAGGAGTTGTTAGAGACAATCAAATTGGGTACAGAGGAAGACAAAAAAGAAGTTAGAGTGGGTGCCAACCTAGAGCCAAGTGTCAAAGAGCGCTTAGTCCATCTGTTGAATGAATATGTTGAGATCTTCGCCTGGTCCTACGAAGACATGCCGGGACTTGATACAGATATTGTGGTTCACCGTCTCCCTACAAGAGAAGACTGTCCACCAATTAAACAGAAAGTTCACCGCATGAGGCCTGACATGTCTAAAAAGATCAAAGTTGAGGTTATGAAGCAGTTCAATGCTGGATTTCTTGTTGTTACCTCCTATCCACAATGGGTTGCTAACATTGTGCCCGTGCCTAAGAAGGACGGCAAAGTCAAAATGTGTGTGGATTACAGAAACTTAAACAGGGCTAGCCCTAAAGATGACTTTCCACTACCGCACATTGACATCTTGGTTGATAATACAGCTCAGCACAAGGTATTTTCTTTCATGGACGGATTTTCAGGGTACAACTAGATCAAAATGGCCGCTGAAGACAGGGAGAAAACTACTTTTGTTACACAGTGGGGTACATTCTGTTACAAAGTGATGCCTTCGGACTGAAGAATGCCAGGGCAACCTATCAACGCGCCATAGTGGCTTTGTTTCATGATATGATAGCCCGTTCACAAACTGAAGAAGAACACCTTGACCATCTGTAAAAGCTATTTGTCAGGTTGAAAGAGTACAAGCTCAGACTGAACCCTAACAAGTGCACTTTCGGAGTCAGGTCCGGTAAACTCTTGGGATTCATCGTCAGTAACAAAGGCATCGAGGTTGATCCTGCCAAAGTCAAAGCTATACAAGAAATGCCTGCCCCTCGCACTGAGAAGGAGGTCAGAGGTTTCTTGGGACGCCTAAACTACATTGCAAGGTTCATTTCTCATGTAACATCTACCTGTGAACCAATCTTAAAGTTGTTGAAGAAAGATCAGGTGGTTAAATGGAATGATGACTGTCAAATTGCTTTCGATAAAATCAAGGAGTATTTGCTAGAACCTCCTATCTTGATACCACCCGTCGAAGGAAGGCCGCTAATTATGTATCTGACCGTCCTTGAGAACTCAATGGGGTGCGTACTGGGCCAACATGATGAGTCTGGCCGAAAAGAGCATGCCATTTATTACCTTAGTAAAAAGTTTACCGACTGTGAGACCCGATACTCACTGCTCGAGAAAACTTGTTGCGCTTTGGTATGGGCTGCTCGCCGGCTAAGGTAGTATATGTTGACTTATACCACTTTGCTGATCTCTAAGATGGATCCGATCAAGTATATCTTTGAGAAGCCTGCTCTATCCGGAAGAATCGCTAGATGGAAGATGATCCTCACAGAGTATGATATACAGTACACGACCCAAAAAGCTATAAAGGGGAGTGCGCTAGCCGATCATCTGGCCCATCAAGCTGTCGAAGATTACCAATCCATGAGGTTCGACTTCCCCGACGAGGATATCATGACATTGGACAACATTGAAGAGAACAGACCATATGACGGACCTGAACAAGGATCCCAATGGACCCTGTACTTTGATGGTACTTATAATGCACTTGGCAACGATATCGACGCGGTACTAATCTCTCCAAAAGGTTGCCATACACCTTTCACTGCCAGACTCTGCTTCAGCTGTACCAACAACATGGTCGAGTATGAAGCTTGTATCTTTGGTCTCAAGGCTGCTATTGACTTAGGAATCAAATCTTTGATTGTATTTGGGGACTCAGCTTTGGTTATCAGTCAAATCAAAGGAGAGTGGGATACTAAACATCCAAACCTCATCCCTTACAAAGAACATGTCTTGACATTACTACCTCATTTCGAGCAGATCACCTTCGAGCACTTCCCGCGAGAAGAGAATCAGCTAGCAGATGCTCTAGCTACAATGTCATCCATGTTTTAACTTAACTGGGATAATGAGGCTCCCCAAATCACCGTTGAGCGGATGGACGAACCTGCATATTGTCAAGAGATTAATACCAAATAAGTAGTGGACCGCCCTTGGTTTCATGACGTCAAAAGGTATCTCGAAGCACAAGAATACCCTGAAGGAGTTTCCGTCAACGACAAAAAGTTCTTAAGGAGATTCTCATCAAAGTTCTTCCTGAGCAATGGTATCTTGTACAAGCACAATCATGATTGCATTCTACTCCGTTGTATGGATAAGGTTGAGGCTGAGCAGATCATGGCTGAACTGCATAATGGTACCTTGGGCACTCATTCTAGCAGACATACGATGACTAAGAAGATTCTACAGGCAGGTTATTACTGGTCTACCATGGAAGCTGACTGCCATCAACATTCCCGTACTTGTCACAAATGCCAAATCTATGCGGACAAGGTACACATACCTCCAGTTCCTCTCAATGTCTTAACAGCTCCTTGGCCATTCACGATGTGGGGAATCGACATGATTGGAGAGATCAAGCCTACAACATCCAATGGACACCGCTTCATCCTGGTGGCCATTGATTACTTTACCAAGTGGGTCGAAGCAGCCTCCTTCGCCTCTGTCACAAAGAATGTTGTTGCCCGCTTCATCAAGAAGAACCTCATATTCCGGTACGGTATCCCCGAAAGGATCATAACTGACAACGGTACACACCTGAACAATACTATGATCACCGCTCTGTGCGAGCAGTTCCAGATTCAACATCACAATTCATCTCCCTATCGGCCAAAAATGAACGGTGTTGTTGAAGCTGCGAACAAAAATATCAAGAAGATCATACAAAAGATGACAGTCACCTATAAGGACTGGCATGAGATGTTACCGTTTGCACTACATGGATACCGTACCACGACACATATATAAACTGGGGCAACACCCTATTCTTTGGTATACGACATGGAAGCTGTTTTACCTATCGAGGTTCAGATTCCTTCCTTGAGAATCATGAAGGATGCTGGTTTGAGTGAAGACGATTGGATTCAGACCCGGCTTGATCAACTTAACTTGATTGATGAAAAGCGACTTACTGCTGTTTGCCATGGTCAGGCGTATCAAAAACGGATGATCAAGGCATTCGACAAGAAATTCAGGCGCCATGTATATCAAGTCGGGGATCTTGTAATCAAGCGGATCATCTTGCGCAAAGTGATCCCAGGGGAAAATAGACTCCTACCTACGAAGGACCATTTATGATCAAAAACATCTTTTCTGGTGGGGCAATGATCCTGACCACCATGGACGGCGACGACCTTCCGCACCCTGTGAATGCAGACATAGTCAAAAGATACTACGCATAAATGACCCGACAAGTTGAAAACTCGAAAGGGCGACTTGGGCAAAAATGGGCATCCCGGTGAATCGAAAACCCGAAAGGGCGGTTCAGGCAAAAATTAGGGATAAATAAAAAATTTGTACACCCGGCAAGTTGAAAACCCGAAAGGGCGACTTGGGAAAAAAAGGGTTTTCCGGTGGATTGAAAACCCGAAAGGGCGGTCCAGGCAAAAGTTAGGGAATTAAAGCGTATGACTATGTCTCGTCGGATCACTTTAAGGACAATCTCTTCACAGACAAACTCCGGGCTTCTGATCAACTCAGTCATCTTCGGACGAAGCAACGAATGGACAAGATATCCAGAGTTGCGAAGGCTATAGCAGAATGGGAACCCCATGGAATTTTTACACATAGCCATCTTTCTTTGTATAGATTTTTCTCATTTTTGTGACAACATTCTCTTACTAGGATGTTTGTCTCCTTTGTACAAAATACTTACACAAAGTTAATACAAAGATACTTCGAAGTGCAGAAAACTATTTGCCTTTTCTTCTTTTTTTTTTCATTTGTGTTTTATTTGAAAACGTCCAAAGATTTATTAAATGAGCATATGCATTTGAATATAATCACTATTTACAAATAAACGAAATGTGAAAGAATAATTACTGACAGGTTGAAAGTATAGGAAAACGTCTTTAGGTTATTCCAAGAGAAATCCCCTGCAGTACATCATCTAGATCCCCAACGGAGCTAAAACCTTGAAATACATATCCCCAGCGGAATTAAATTTCAAAAAACATCACCAGAGTTAAAACTACAAAATCTAGATCCCCAGCGGAGCAAAAACTTTGGGTCATAAATCCCCAGCAAAGATGAAACCTTCTTCCCCAACGGAGTCAAATTTCCAATTTTCAATCCACAACGGAAACCATCCAGTCTCCCCATATTCCCCAACAAGTTGTCTTAAAGTCTGAGAATTAATCAGATAACAGTTAACTTTGTATCCCTAACCTCCGGATAATTCCCCAGTAAATTGGCATACAACCCAAACTCCTAAACTTTTTCCCAGAGAGTCTCGAACTTACTTTCCAGCAGGATAGCTACTCCCCAGCAGTATAGCTATTTCCCATAGAGTTTTTACTCCCCAATTTGAAGTCCCTAAGGATTCAAATTCCCTAAGCAGATTGAGGATTCTCTTTCCTGATTCCCCAGTGAACTTGCCAGAGTTCTCATTACTTCCAACATGAATTTGTCAGAATTTTTAATCCCCTGCAGATCAAAGATTCTCATTCTCACTTCTCCAGTGAAGCCCCCAAGGTTTCAAGTTCCCCAGGAGATCGAAGTTTCTCATTCTTAATTCTCCGCAGAAGCCATCAAAGTATTCCTTTTTCTCCAGCAAATCAAGGTATTTCTGTCATCTAATCCCCAGTAGAGATTCATCAGAGTTTCCTTATTCCCCAGCCGAGTAAGGATTCCCATTGTGTAATCTCCAGCCATAGCCATCAAAGATCTATGGATTCCCTAAGCAGGTTTCTCAAGCAGACTTGAAGGATCCCTATATCCCCAGGAAAGTCATGAAGGATTCTCACATCCCCACATAAGTTGTCAAAGTTCTTATTAATCCCCACAAGTTGCCAAGGATTTTATATCCCCAACAGTTGTCCAAGGATTTCTCATCCTCAGCAATCCAAGATTTTGAATCCCTAACAGCGGTCAAGGATTTATTTTCCCCGGCAGCAGTCAAGGATTTTATTATCTCCAGCTATCAAGGATTTATTTTCCTCAGTAAGATAGCTAATCAGCTTACATGCGCATACATAACATTCATACATCATAAACATTGATAAAACTCATTTTATTGCATCATACATTTCATGCAACATAACTTTGTGTTTCAGCTAACATTTTACCCTTTTCAGGATAAGATTAAAAGCTATCTTTAACAAATATTCAAAGATTTCAGATACAGTATGGATACACCCCAGACATGAGGGTCATTCTACTACTAATTCATAATTTCAAGTCAAGATATAGCACGGATACGCTCCAGACACGGATGCCATTCTATCCCTCATTCAGACTTCAACAATCAGATACAGATTAGATATGCTCCAGACACGGAAGCCATTCTATTTCTCATTCAGATTCAACTATCAATTTCAAGTTCAGGTACACTCCAGACATGGAAGTCATTATGCTACTCATACATATCACAATTTCAGATATAGTCCAGATACGCTCCAGTCACGGAAGCCATTCTGTCACTCATTCAAATGTTTCCCCAGCCCAAAGATGCTCCAGACACGGACGTCATTCTGTCGCTTATTCAGTTTCAGATTTAGATACAATACAGATACACTCCAGACACGACAGTCATTATGTTATTCATTCAAGAATCAGATACAGTTACAGCTTGGATACGCTCCAAGCACGGACACCATTCCCTTGCTCATACAAATACAATCTCCAGATACAACTCAGATACGTTCCAGATACGGATGCCATTATGATGTTCATCCTCCTGATTTTCAACAAACATCCTTAGATGGCATATTTAAGCCCATCTCCAACAAGATTCTATCACACCTCTAAATGGCATCTTTAAGCCCATTCCCTAAACTACATTTTTGACGAGTGCAAATTTACGGGCACTCTAGTGTCCAATCATCTTTTACCTTCGAGTCACGAACGACAAACTCGCCAATCTAACTCTTCAGGTTCAAGAAGATTGATCAGGGGCAGCTGTTGTACCACAAAATTTTCCCTCTCATTTTATCAAGATTTCCCCTCACAAGACTCTTTGGACTCCAGACAGGATTAAGGTTTGCTCAGATCAAGACATCTCCTTGCACTGTTGACCTGAAATTAGGGTTTTAGTTTGCACAAGGATTTTTGGACTTTAAATGCCCCATTTGACTTTCATACTTCATGTTGGACTCCTAAGATCTCCCATACCAAGTTTCAAGCCTTGAATCAAATTTTTGCCCAGTCAATTGGACAGTTGACCTAAAAACCAGATGTATTGGGGAAAAAGTCAACTGTGGCCAATTTACAGTCAAACCTCATAATTTTTGATCCACATCAACATTATAGGCTCATATTAACCATTTGATCAAGTTTGGACCACAACTCCTCAAGAAATTTGGTCAGATCATCAAAAGGGCAAAATGGTCATTTTTAGGGTTTTAACTGCAGAAGGGAAATTTCTGATTTTTAACCTAGCCAATGGCAAATTGGGTTCAAGAATGGATTCAAGGACTCGATGGAGTCATCTTTACCTAATCACAAGGTTCAAAAGATCTCAAAAGCATTGAATTGACAGATGAATTTTCCAATCAATTGATCAAAAATTAACTATACACTGAAAAGTCAAACTTTGACTTTTTGGTCAAAATCAAGTGCCAAGGGTCATTTTTCATCAAGATGTGTCAAAACATAAAAATTGTTCACCAAGAAACCTAATTTTGAAAATTAGGGTTTAAAATGGAAAATTTTCATAACTTAGAAATTTTCTAAGTTATGAAAATTTCTTATTTTTTTCCAACTTTGCCCAACTTTTTCACCATGATGCAATTGGATTCAAACAAAACTTCCAACATGAAAGTTGTAGTCCTATAAAAAATCTACAACTTTTATTCACAAAGTTTTCCCAAAAGATGCTTGGATCTCAAGTTATGATTTTGTGAACAAGGGTCCATGAAACTTTTAACTTAGTGAAATTTTGCCCTAGTTTAGGCAGAATTTTGACCTATCTTCATGGAAATTTTTCACATAGTTCCAAGTGGAATCTCAAAATGAATTTCAAAGATGGATTGTATAGCATGTTACAAGATTTCCAAAATTTCCAAGAACTCTCCAAGATCATTTGTGGTTAGGGAGAATCGAATGATTGAGAATGGCAAAATATCACTTTTGGCCAAGGCATTTTGCACATTGATACAAGTTGCAATTCTGTCCAAATCATGCTTGTACTTGGTTTACAGGTCCTTAAACCTTTCCACACTCATAAATTAAATGCAAACACATTGGTTAGAGGCATTGTTCTGATCTATGAAGCATTATACAAAGGATTAATCCATTTTTGGCAAAAAGATAACAATGCCATTTACATAAAGCATGCTTTATGTCAAATTGATTATCTTGAGCCATACACCAAGCCTTTTGCTGCAAACAAAGCTCTCTAATATCAGGCAAAGTTCACCAACTTTGTGCATCTAGAATACAGGCCTGTACAACCTTGGCATGGTCACTTCTCACTTTTTACTTCAAAAACAAGTCATTGTGCAAAAAGTCCATATCTTGTGAATCTGATATAACCAAGTCTTGGTAACATTTCAAACAAGTTTTACACATTACACTAAGCTAGAAACACGAGCTCACCACCCCTCAAACACCCTTGTACACCAAAAACCCCATTTTCTGCCAAAATAGGGCAAGCCCTGCAGAACTCAAGCCATCTTCAAATCCACTCGTGTGTTTTGCTTGAAACCAGTTCCAACACACTCCATACAACATACCTAAACTATCCTAACCATTCCCAAGCCACTGTAACTCCATTTACACACTTCACCATTTTCAAATTCTAAGTTTGCAGGTTGAGTTCTACAAGAAGATTCAGGTAAGTTCAAAGCAAGCTAAGCATTAGGAAAGCTCAAAGGAACTTCAAGAAAGCTCACAAGTATCTCAGGCCTCACTCACAACCCCTATATTACCATACTCGAGCTTGACTGAAACAAGTATTTCTCAAACTTCTATCTCCTTATTTAGGAATCATTAGGCTTAGGTTTGTGAAGAAAAAATGTAGTCCTCATTGCCCTTGAGCTGTACATATGCATAGAATTCATTTATGTTAACTGAGCTAGGAGTATTTGATAGTTGAAGTTATTGAAAAAACTAGGTCAAGATTTAGGGCCAATGAAATTCTCTCTGGTCTTTGAGAGTTAGATTAAGTTTTTTACATGGTTAGAATCGTATTTTCAAGCTCTATAATTTTCATGTTATGAGCTTTTGATTTCATGCAAGAACAAGAGTGAACACGTTTTAAGTTGCAGGCGCGCGTATTTTGTTCTGGAGGACAGGGATGAAGAGGATATGGGCTGGGCCTGACTTGGCTTTGTTTTTGACACCCCCTAGCTTGCTTTCTGCACCCCCCTGGCCTATTTGATTATTTTGGTATATTTTTTCTATTTCTTTTACATTTATGACTTTTATTTATTTTTTCCAAATATTAAAAATCACCAAAAATATTTTCTTAATTTTTACATTTTTATTTTATTATTTTTATTATTTTTTGGGCATTAAAAATAGTTTACTAATAATATATACTTTATTTTTCTTAAATAAATTGCAAATAATTTTAAAATACTTACATATTTTATTTTATTATATTATACACTTAAAAATAATATTATCATACATATTTTATTTTTTTTAAACATTTTTTGTATATATTTTATTTTATTTTCTTGTACATAAAACATAAATAAATGATATAATATATATATTTTCTTAAAACAAAATTAGGGTTTCTTCACCCTTTCCAAAAAATAATCATTAATATTTTTAATATTTTTAGGACATAAATAAACTTATTTTTACATACATAAAAATAATACAAAAAAAAACATCCTTTTGCATATTTATATTTGTTTGCCTATTTAAATATTTGTCTATTTATTTATTTGTGCAATATTTCAATGTGGTTGTAATAATAGTTTTAGGGTTTATTTTTTAGCAATATCCCCTTATTCAAACTTGTATCCCCCTCCCCATATCGATGTTGTAATAGTCGTAGATTTACTTTTACGCATTTTATCGCTTTAATATGCATGATAGTAAAAATTAGGGTTTTTATGCAAAAGACCAAAATCAAACAAATAGCTTGACCTAATACAAGGCAAAGATGCATGAAAAATGACAACACAATGCACACAAGCACCCCTAGGGTTTCATCCACTTGTTGCCTTAAAAATGGCCATGGTATGCATGCTGGGTATCTTGGCAAGACAAAACAAAAACAAAAGATCATAGTCCCTCGATGATGCTATCTTGGTTGCCTATACAAAAATGATCTAGTCCCTCAAATTTTTTTGCTAAGATACTTAGCACCATTGCTATCATGGTCATACGATGACCCGCGCCTGTCCCGTTTAACATCCAAACACAAGGTTTTTTACCAAATGCAATGGTAAAACAACCATGTCAAAGGGTTAAAAATGTGTAGGAAAGATCTTTGAGTTAGGGTAGACAACTCCTAGTTACTTGATCAAACTTGCAAACATCCTTGCTATTTTCAAAAACACATCACAACACAACTTCAAAACATTTCCCAAAACAAACTTTAAACCATTGAAACATTTTTCAAAAGACAAACACCTTTGTATACATTCAAACAAGAATCATTACAAAGGTTGCCTAGACAAAGGCCTCTTTTCAAAATACTTTCAAAACCACACACAAAAGCACCATTTCAAACAATTGAAAAGCAAAAGCAAGTGATCTAAAACAAGTAACTAAGAGCCCATGGAAAACCATGGATGAAAAGGGTGCTAGCACCTTCCCTTTTCATAATCTACCCCCCGAACCCAAAAACAATCTCAAAGGTCTTTCCTGTGCTTTTTGACCTTTCCTTTGGATAAAATAAAAAGTCGGTGTCGACTCTTGCTAAACCGAAACATTTGCGAACACAAACGCAAAACCTCAAGTCAGTTCTCCCACCGCATCACAGAAGACATAGCCTTTATCTCTCTATAATTATAACAAGGGTTTGGGTTACTGTGGAGAGAGAGAGAGAGAGAGAGAGAGAGAGAGAGAGAGAGAGAGAGAGAGAGAGAGAGAGAGAGAGAGAGAGAGAGAGAGAGAGAGAGAGAGATCAAAGGGAGATAAATGAGCCCTGGGCTCATTGTTTTCTTTTTATGATACTCTCTCCGCTCACAGATGCATGCTAGGTGGCTCCCTAAGAGCCCTTGATGAGGTGATTGCACACTAGGTGGCTCCCTAAGAGCCCTTGATGAGGTGACTATTTACCAAACACCCGTGCCTCGCTATCATACTCCCTCAGTTAACTTCAAATCACTGCCACCCATTTTGATTACTAATGATCTAATGCTCTAGGACCAGATCTTGGATGCCTATGAATGAAACCAACGCAAGTGATCTAGTTGCCTCATCGTAGCACATGGTCTCCCCCACATTACGCCCAAATGAACTTAGAGTTCATCCTGGGCCTTTGGACAGATTTCTAGGCCTAAGGCCTGTTCTTATAACACCCCCATTTTTACTTCTTAAGATCAAATATGTACCCCCTACGCCTTTGGACTCAAAATTCAATTTGGGCCTGAACCCCTTCATATATACACCCTCCTGATTTAGTTTTAGCACCCTCCTGCGTAATTTTGTTTTATTTAATTAATTTAATATTTTGATTATTTTAATTTATTTTTATTTCTCATGTCTTTTTTTTTATATTACATTAAAATTATTTTGTGGATTTTGACATAAAATCATTAATAAATAAATATTGAATTAATATTAAAAATATTAATATATTTTTAATAATAAGAAAATAGTTATATATTAAATATTTTTAAAATACTAACCTCATTTTCTCTCTATTTTATCAAATATTTTTAATCATACAAAATTGCATCATGCATTCTAAGACAGCTAACCAATCAAATACTAACTTTTTTTTACTAATTTAATTTTAAATTCAACTTATTTTCAAAATAAGGATTGTGGACATATTTTATATTAACTGTGAACTGCGTCTACGACTATGCTATTTTCAAACTGAGACAAGGTTCAAGGAGAATTCAAAATATTTCCAGTCCATAAAAAAATGAACCAAACACATTCGAACTACGAAATTGGACTCTGATTCTTAATAAGGAGATACATAGACACGCGGTTAAACTAAGGTGAGTTCAGCTATTAAAAAATTAAATCCTTTCCTCAACATATAGAAATATTAACTATCAAATTTCCATCTTACCCTTAAACCTAAAATCCGAGCCCCTTGAGAACAAGGGAGATGAAGGGTGCCTAACACCTTCCCTTTGTCTAACTGACTTACGAATTTAGAATCTCTAAACAAATTAGGGTTACCCATTATTCTCCCGTCCTTAGGAAAAAAAGTAGTGGTAACGAATCTCGTATTTTTAGCCGGTTACAACAGCTGGAGACTCTGCTGGGGACATAACCCTCGGGTTTAAAGTCTTCCCTCCTTTAGGTCTAGGGTTTCTTGGGTGCTTTTTATTGGTGTTTTCTTATATGTTTATCTGTTTATTTTATTTATTTGTTCATGTTATCATATTTATCATATTTTATTTTTTTGATTGGTGGGATTTAAATTCAAAATAATATCAAATCTTAGAAAGAAGGAATGTCAATTGGCCAAGGGGGGTAAACACCTCTACGAGCTTTTGTGATGACTTCTCCTAGAACCAGTTTAATTCCAAAGAAGGAATATCTTTTAGATGGCTGGACTTTCTAGAAGGTAGGACTTCAACATTTGGCCAATGACTCTTTGTATAACCCTAAAACAAAATGTCATGGTGAGACCTTATATGACCTAAGAGACAAAAGTCTCGGTCTACAAAGAGGCTCCGCTTAAGGGAGGCCCTTGTGCCTTTCCCTCTAGTGTTATCCATGACACCTTTCAGGAAGCCACTTTATAGGGAGGGTAGAATATACATAGGACGAAATTAGGAACCTACATGTTAAAGATGCCTTTCACAATCCCACTACCATGTAACATTACCATGCATATACGCATCATTACATTTAAAATATTCATTATTTTTTTTGCATTTGTGTTGTCTTATTCCCAGGATTTCTGAGAAAAAATAATCAAAGGTTTTTGGTGATTATCTTAAAAATGAATACCAATAAGAAACAAACCATCCGAGTTAGCATTATAATTCCTGATATGCAGAAGACAAAGCTGATTATGGGAAAGTTGACTGACAAAGCTATGAAAATGTTTGGTCAATGCTATGGAGACATCCTTAAGTTGACCAAAGTGACTGTACAAGAGGAAGTTGTTACTACCCTATCACAGTTCTATGACCCTCCACTCTGATGTTTGACTTTCCAGAATTTTCAGTTAGCACCTACGTTGGAGGAATTTGATAGGATCTTAGATTTTTCTAGAATCAAGGATGAAGCGTACTTAGGCATTGGGCAGATTGTCAATGTCCGAGATTTAGCTAAAATATTGGGAATACCCTTCACTGATTTGCTGCTCAATTACAAGAAAGATGGCAGAGTTCAAGGGATCAAGAGACAATACATGGAGGTCAAAGCTCTCAATTTTACTAATAAGAAAGAATGGGGGTCTTGTTTATATTGTTTGGCGTTACTGATTTTTGGTTTGATTCTCTTTCTGTATATTGTGGATTGTATAGATCATGTGGCTATTAGTGTGTTTTGGGCCGTAAAAGTGTTGAATGCTGATTCTACTCCCGCTTTACTTACAGATGTTTATTACGCTCTTCATACTCGTTCTAAAAAGGAAGAGGCGTGTTGAATTGTTGTATCCTCTCTTATATTCTTGGCTTATCACTCATATATACAAAGAAGACTATATGGTTAAGAATCTAACCTGAGAACAATGGTCCCAAAAATTGATGGCTCTCACTGCTAATTCAATTTTATGGTACTCAAGGAAGCTAAAGATAGAGGAAATTTTTGTTAACTGCGGAGATTTTCCTAATGTTCCTTTGATTGGGTCAAGAGGATGTATTAACTATAATTTCACTTTGGCTTATGCCAACTTGGATAGCCTTTGGAAGATAAACCTTCCAACGAGAAACTTCGATAGTTAATTCTTCATGACATGGGAAAAAATAACCCCAAATTACTTAATAAGATTATTCGAGCATGGAATAGAGTTCACAAGAAAGGTTTAGGAAGAAATAATGTCATGGAGAAAGAGCCTTATACTCAATGGGTTTTGGAAATAGTTCAAATAGTCAAGCTACCCTTTGTTTTTGATCTTACCTACACACCATATGTGCCGAATCCCCTTCCAATGTTTGTGGAAGAGATAAAAAACTTGAAGAAAGCCCTGGATCAATATCAAAAAGAAAAAGAGGGTTTGGAGCATAGCCTCCATGACCGTACTAGGGAGAGAAGACAGTAGAGCTTGAGTCAAAAGATTAATATATTCAAAGAGACCGCGAAGTACTTGAAAAGGAGAGTCTTAAGCGAAAGCGTTTGATTGAAGGATTGTTGAGTGCCACTTTTAACTTGGATTCCCATAACCAACTCTTGTTTGATGCTGCTAGAGAAATTGGAAGACTAAATAGGTGGTATGAAAAAGCCCTACAAGATAAAAAGGAGATGGAAGAGAATATGAGAGCCCAAATCCAAAGTCTAACACAAGGTTCTCTAGATCATGAAGAGCAAATTCAGTATCTCACTACAAGACTCCATGATATCCAAGAATCAGATATAGGAGAACACCTCAAGAGGATAAGGGCGGAAAGACTTCTTTCCCAAAAGACAGAAGAGTATGAAGAATTTTTTCAAGAGTTAGAAGGCCTCCGAAAAGACTTTCTCAGCCAAAGGGAACTCTATAAGGAGATGAAGGATGAAAAGATGTATTGGGAAGGACAATATGTGAAGATTGCTCAAGCGGGGAAAGACAACAAGGTCATAGTTCCTATGCTCTACAAGGAGTATATGAAGTACAAGGACAAGCATGTAAAACTTTCCTGCCTAGCAAACAATCTCATTGGTGACATCCCAAGAAGTTTGAAAGATGCAGAAGTCGCGATGGTCCCTCTTTCGAAGGATGTTGAAGACTTCCTCAAGCTTTGTAGGGAGATGGTTGATGGTTTTAGAGCAGAGATCCACAAATGCACTTAGGAGATTTTGGTTTCCCTTATGTATTTCTTTCAGTATTTGGCATTTGGTTCAGTATTTCCTTTCAGTTTTTCCCTTTGGTATTTTGTTTCAAACTTTTAGAGTGTATTTCCCATTTAAAGGATGGTTTAAATCAATAAAATTACTTTTGTTTCCGTATTCAATTGCGTATTTATTTTAGGAAACTCTATAATAAAAAGAAAAACCTAAAAAAATATATACAAAAAATATAAGCGAAAGGAAATCCAACGTGAATAAGACATAAATTAAAATTTTGGCATACACATACGCATTCATTCACAAGCATTGCATTAAACAAAACTACATACATAAACTCACATTTTTTTCAAAATAATCTCGAGTTAAATCATTGGTAAACCAGCACCACCTCCACGACCTTCATACCAAAATAGAGCTCATCAAAAGAAAGTGATGGAACAGATCGAACAAAATCAAGCCATATTCCAAGAAGATTTGGAGCAAGTGAAGGGTAACATTGACTCGATGAAAAGAGACCTGAGTCAAGTTCTTCTAGCCCTGAAGAACATCATCGAAAGACAATATCAGATTCTAAGGGTAGCCTTTGAAGAAGTATCCAAAACTATTGGTGCATCAAACGGTCACCAACCAAGACAAGAACCAGAATCAGGTCCTCTAAAGTCAACTATGGCTCATCAAGAGGTCAAGCAAGCTGATACTGAAGGATTTGTCCCACCTCCTCCAAAAGTAGGGGCATCTCATAGTTTGCAGATTCCAGTCAATAATCCATACAATGTGGATAACTACACAGATCTATAATATGGAGACCATGACTTGGAAGGCATCAACCAAGTGCCTCAAAGGACTGCCCATACCAATGTTGCTGAAAATCCCATGGCGCTCAATAAATTTAAAGCTCTTGAAGAGAGTTTGAAGGTTGTGGAGGGCTACGACGCTTTCAATGTCGATGCTCTCGAAATAGGTCTATTTCCAGATGTAGTGATTCCCCCAAAATTCAAAGTACCCAACTTTAGAAAATATAAGGGACTCACCTGCCCAAGGAAACATCTATGCATGTAGTGCAGGAAAATGCATGTCTATGCTCAAGATCAGAAGCTAATGATCCATTATTTCTAAGACAGTTTGAGTGATACATCTCTAGATTGGTATATGCAATTGGAGCGAGTCCATATCCAAACATGGGCAAATCTTGCTAATTCTTTCTTGAGATAATACAAGTACATCTTGGACATGGCTCCTAATCGCATGCAACTCTAGAACTTATCTCAAAAGAAAGACGAGTCCTTCAAATAATATGTGCAACGATGGAGAGAAATGGACTCCCAAGTACAACCACCACTCCTTTAGAAGGAATTGTTCGATATGTTCATGAGTACACTACAAGGCCTATATTATGATAAAATGGTAGGAAGCGTCTCTTCCAGATTTTTTGATTTGGTGACAACTAGAGAAAGAATTAAAGCAGGTGTGAAAAGTGGCAAGATACAAGGGGCATCTTCCAGTACCCCTTATAATCCAAAAAAGCATACTCCGAACTTATCGAAGAAGAAGGAAGGAGAAGTTAATGTTGTTGCATCACATCCGAAAGCACAACCGCCATTGGTAATTCCAAGAGAACAACAACATAACATGTTTGAAAGGCCTACGAGAAGATTTGATCCTCTCCCCATGCCTCACAGTCAACTACTACAACACTTACTCAAGGCATCTTTGGTAGAGCTGAAACCACTAGCTCCTCCAATTGGGACACTTCCGCCAAAATATGATGCTAATACAAGGTGCGAATATCATGCCAATTCTCCAGGGAATACCATAGAGAAGTGTTGGGCCTTTTGACACAAGGTGCAATATTTGTTGGACTCCCAAGGAATCACTTTTGACAAGCCTAATACCAAGACAAACTCCATGCTCCCGCACGAAATGCCAACTGTGAACGTAATCGAGGTAGTCATGACTATGGGGCAGCTAAACAGGTAAAACTCCTATAGATCTCCAGAAGGAATATCTGTTTGAACATAGTTTCCTTGTGGAACATAATGATGCTTTCGAGAAGACTTTATCGAAATTAGTAGATCGGAGGATAATCCAATTCTGGCGATGTCCTAAAGCATAATATGTAGCTACAATTGATGGGAATATGAAGAAGCCATTGGTAATTCCTTGTCGAGGGCCGAGTCTTGTCAAGAAAACTCTCATAATTCCTGGAGAGAGTAAAGTACGAAAAATGCACCAGTGACGACACCACACCAGACTCTGAGGATACTGGTACTTCCGAAGACTACAATGGTGATTAGGGGGCCATCTCCCACTCCTTATGAAAGTGAAAAAGCCGTGTCATATAACTATGCTACTACTGTCTTTGTCAATGGTTTAAAGCAAGAATGTGAACCATTAAAAACCCAAGGACCTATAATTACAAATATAGCAGGAAGAGGGGGCATGACCCACAACGGTCGAATATATGGTCCCAAACAACAAAAAAAGGATGATATTATGGTTAAGGATAAAGGAAAAGTTGTGGTGGGCACAAGTTAAGAACAATAATCTCAAAGTAAGAATTTTACCGACCAAGAGGCGGAAGAATTCTTAAAAATAATCAACAAAAGTGATTAGGGTGGTGGATCAGCTACACTAAACCCCGACCAATATTTCAATACTCTCGTTGCTCATCAACTCATAAGCGCACCAAGACTCTCTAATAAATATTCCAAGTTCTGCCCATGTTACAAAGGAGATTACAATAAATCAATTTGATGGAGTCGTAGCGAATCTAACATCTGGATCACGCTTAGGATTCAATGACAGTGAGTTACCTCCACAAGGTAGAGCTTACAACAAAGCGTTACATATCTCTATTCAGATAGGAACAACCAACCTCTCCAGGGTGCTCACCTTTACTGGTTCTGCCCTCAACGTACTACCAAAAACTAGTTTGATGAAGCTAACGCTAGACAGTGTTGTCATAAGGCCAAGTTCTATGATAGTTAAAGCTTTTGATGGTTTTCAAATTACAGTGTTTAGAGAAGCGGATCTTCCTGTCAAGATCAGCCCACATATGTTCTACATTACCTTTTAGGTGATGGATATAGAACCAACATATACATGCTTTCTTGGGAGACCTTGGATTCATGCGGCATGGGCTGTTACCTCGACCTTGCATAAAAAATTGAAGTTCCTTGTCAAAGGGAAGTTGGTTGTAATTGACAGAGAGGAGGACATATTTGTAAGCCACTTAGAGTCCTATAGATATATCAATGTGGATGAAGACTGTGGCCACACCGCTCCAAGCCCTGGAAGTTATTTCCGTGATAACCCTACCGGTGAAGAAAATCAAGAAATCGAGAACTACTATGACTTTATGGAGAGATTTACAAACAGCTGTGAAGGATCATACCTTAAAAGGTTGGTGTAAACTTGTAGAGATACCTGAGAAGAAATTTCATTTTGGTTTGGGCTACAAAGCGTCAAAGGCTATTCTAAAAGGCAAGGCATAGTTTCCTCCCATCCAGGAGACTTTCGTCGGCAAAGGAGTAGAGCGTGGTGGACAAGTAGCCATGATATCCAACAAGGGCAACATTAAAGGAGCTCCCAACTTCATCCGTGAATGCTCTCCAGGTGAAGAGCTCAATAATTGGACAGCCATGGAGATTCCAGAGATCTTTTTCTTTCCAAAGTAATTTTTTATTTTTTATAAAAAAGAACCTATGTCACGCCCGAGGCATAGGGGTAGCTTGTAAGGGGCCTCTATTTGTTTTCAAATAGTATTTTCAATTAATAAGAGTTGTGTTTTGCATTCAATTAAGATCTTTGTCTTCCTCTTGCATTCCTATTTTATTTTTCAAAAATGGCAATACTTTTCTTCATATGAATTTTTCAAATTCACATTCTAAAATGCACCAAAACATGATAAAATATGCAGATCCATATCTAAAACCACTGATAATGTTACTGCTGCTATCTGATATAACTTTGATGCACCAATTAACCAAGATGAAGAGGAAGATGAAGAAGATCTTGAACTCTCCAAAGAATTTTCAAGGTTATTAGAGTAAAAAGTGGATAATATACAACCATACGAAGAATCTATTGAGATCATCAACCTTGGCATAGAAAAAGATCCAAAAGAGATCAAGCTAGGGGCAACCTTGGAGGAAAGCGTCAAAGAAAGACTAATTGAGCTTTTGCATGAGTACATGGACATATTTTCCTGGTCTTACAGAGATATTCCAGGATTAGATATAGATATTGTAGTACACTGACTACCTCCCAAAGAAGGTTGTTCTCTAGTTAGACAAAAACTTAGAAGAACTCGTCCGGACATGTCTGACAAGATTCGAGAAGAGGTCCTTAAACAATTTGATACAGGGTTCTTAGACATGGTAAATTATCCACCTTGGATAGCTAACATCATACCAGTTCCCAAGAAGGATGGTATAGTACGCATGCGTGTTGACTATCGGGATCTAAATAAAGCAAGTCCCAAAGACGATTTCCCGTTATCTCACATAGATGTTTTAGTGGACAATACAACTTAAGCTTCAATATTTTCTTTCATGGATGGTTTTTCAGGTTATAATCAGATAAAAATGGCACCCGAGGATATGGAAAAGACTACCTTCATGACTCCTTGGGGCACTTTCTGTTACAAAGTAATTCCCTTCGGTGTAAAGAACGCAGGGGCAACATATCAACGAGCAATGGTCACATTATTCCATGTCATGATCCACAAAGAAGTTGAGGTGTACGTGGATGATATGATTGCCAAATTCCATACGGAGGAGGATCACATTGTTCACTTATAGAAATTATTCGAACGTCTACGAAAATTCAAACTGAGGTTGAATCCAAACAAATATACATTTGGTGTCAGGTCAGGCAAACTGTTGGGTTTTATTGGAAGTCAGCAAGGTATTGAGGTGGATCCCAAAAAGTGAAGGGAATACAAGAAATGTAAGCTCCAAGGAAAAAAAAAAAGAAGTTTGTGGTTTCTTAGGGCGGTTGAACTACATATCAAGGTTCATATTGCACCTAACTTCTATGTGCGATCCTATATTCAAACTACTCCAAAAAGATCAATCGGTGGAGTAGAATGATGACTGTCAGACAACCTTCGAAATAATAAAGCGGTATTTGCAAGAAACTCCAATCTTAATGCCACTAGTTTCAGAAAGACCACTTATCATGTACTTAGCAGTGCTTGAAGGATCTATGAGGTGTGTATTGGGGAAACACGACGAAACAAGTAGAAAAGAGCATGCAATCTACTACCTAAGTAAGAAGTTTACTGACCGTGAAACTCGATACTCACTCCTCGATAAGACTTGTTATGCTTTGGCTTGGGCTGCTAAACGACTAAGACAGTACATGCTAACTCACACCACGTGGTTAATAGCAAGAATGGGTCCTCTGAAGTATGTGTTCGAAAAACCAGCTCTTACAGGAAGAATTGCCCGATGGAAGATGTTGTTATCCGAGTATGACATCTAATATGTTACTCAGAAGGCCGTCAAAGGTAGTGTAATAGCTGATCATCTAGCTCATCAGCCATTTCCAGAATATTAACCAATGAAGTTCGACTTTCTAGGCGATGATGTCATGGTTATAGGTGACTACGAAATATCGAGACCCAATGAAAGACCTGAACCAGGGGCACATTGGACACCCATTTTTGATGGTGCTTCAAATGCACTAGGACATGGTATTGGGGCAGTATTGATTTCCCCAAAGAATTCCCATAAACCTTATACTGCAAGGTTGTATTTTGATTGTACCAATAATGTTGCTGAATACAAAGCTTGTATCTTGGGTCTAGAAGCTGCTATTGATCTAAGGATTAAACACCTCGAAGTGTATGGAGACTCAACATTGGTCATATACCAAGTCAACGGTGAATGGGATACTCGATATCCAAAATTGATTCCATATCGGGATCATGTTTTGAAGTTGGCTACAGAATTCACTGAGATCACTTTCAATCACATTGCGCAAGAGGAAAGTTAAATGGTAGACTCCTTGGAAACTGTGTAAGACATGTTCAAGGTAACATGGCCAAATCATGAATCGTGCATCACGATTAGACATTTTGAAGAACCTTCACAATGTCTTTCCATTGAAGAATGGACAAATAACAAACCTTGGTTCTATGACATCAAGAGGTATTTGAAGAAACAAGAAAATCCGTAAAACGCCTCAAAAATTGACAAACAAACTCTATGAAAGCTAGCTGCGAAGTTCTTTTTAAATGATGATTTGTTGTACAAAAGAAAGTACAGTGTGAAGTTACTCAGGTGCATGGAGAAACATGAAGCATATACACTTATGAGAGAGATCTATGAAGGAACCTTTGGGACTCATACAAATGGTCATTCCATGGCTAGGAAAATATTGAGAGCAGATTATTATTGGTTAATGATGGAAGCTGATTGTTACCATTATATGAAGACATGTCACAAATGCCAAATCTAAGCTAACAAAATGCACGTGCCACCAACTCCTCTAAATGTCCTGAGTTCACCTTGGCCATTCTTGATGTGGGGGATTGATATAATAGGAATGATCTAATTGAAGCCTTCTAATGGACACGAATTCATACTAGTCGCCATTGAGTACTTCACCAAGTGGGTTGAAGCTTCGTCCTATGCGAATATGATAAGACAAGTGGTTACTCGGTTTATCAAGCAAAACATTATATGCAGATATGAGATTCCTATCAGAATTATTATAGACAATGGGTCCAACCTGAATAACAAAATGATGAAATAATTATGCGATGATTTCAAGATTGAGCATCATAACTCATCGCCTTATCGACCCAAGATGAATGGAGCCGTTGAAGCTGCCAATAAGAATATCAATAAAATCATTCAGAAAATGGTGAAGACATATAAAGATTGGAACGAAATGCTCCCCTTCACTTTGCATGGCTATCGTACCTCAGTGCGTACTTTGACAGGTGCAACTCTTTTCTCTCTTGTATATGGCATGGAGGTTGTACTCCTTGTTAAAGTGGAGGTTCCATCATTACGAGTTCTAATGGAAACCAAACATGAATAATCATAGTGGGTTTAGGAAGGACTTGATTAGCTCAACCTTATTGAAGAAAAACTCTTAACAACTCTGTGCCATGGTCATTTGTACCAAAAGCGGATGAAGAAGGCATTCGATAAAAATGTTTTCCCTCGAGTGTTCAAAGGGGATTTGGTTCTCAAGAAGATTCTAATACCTCGCTGAGATTAACTTGGTAAATGGACACCTAACTACGAAGGTCCATATGTTGTTAAAACAACATTCTCAGATGGAGGTATTATCCTCACAACAATGGATGGGGAAGAACTACCACATCTAACGAACTCTGACGCAGTCAAAAAATACTATGTATAAAAGGCATGCTAAGTCAAAACGCTAAACAAGCGACTTAGGAAAAAAGGGGCATCCCGGTAGATTGAAAACCCTAAAGGGAGATCTAGGAAAAAATTAGGAACATATAAACAAAAACATTATCCCGGTGGATTGAGAACCTGAATATTGGGGATCTTGTTCAAAAAATGAACAAATAGACTGCAATTCATGAATTTTTTTACCATGACTACGAAAGAGAATGATCGATCTAAATCATCTGACTCAGAAGTAACAGAGATTAGAGTTATCAAAGGATATTGGGGAAACAACAGTAACAATTATCATTTTCATTGCCATTTTCAAATTTTGTTAAAAACTTTCTGTAATTACCTCTTTTTAGGAATTATATCTTGTACTCTCGCACATTCAATGGCACTTTCATCAATAAAACAATCTGCTTTTTTCAAATTCAAATTCAAATTCAACTATGTTTTTCTTTTTTCGACTTGCTTGCAAAATACTATGAATATTTCTTGTAAACACTGCGCTGAAATTATTTTGGGAATTTTACAAAACAAATAAAAGCATTTTATAAAACTTCAAAAAGAATTTTGGTTAGAAAAACGTTGAAAGAAAATACACGTTTGCGTCCACGCCTACGCCTGTGATACAACTACCATTATCAAATTGACATTGTTGACTTATGCATGTCAAATTCAAATCAACTTGGAGACACCACGACAAAACAAACAAACAATGTCGGAGGGTTGGTGACTTAGGAAGAAGCTAATGATTTAAAAGAGGAAAATACCAAAAACATTTACAAAACACTTGGTGCATGTACATAAGAGACATTTGGGGCATATACAAAATAACACATTTGGGTATCATAGAATTTTCATTGGATATCATATCAATTTAGGGCATTATGCATATACAATATGAATGGCATTTTCAAAACCGCTTAGGCCAGGAATGTTGCGACAAACCTTAAGGCCTATTATGGATCAACTTTTCTGCATAAGACAAACAAATAACTTGGTTGAGAATAGACACAACTGGTAAATAATTATATCTTGGGTTTAGTTATCTATGTTTCAATTATCAAAACACTTTCTCAGAATCCACATTGTTTATCCCCTAGGATGTGATAGATATGCAAATTTGTGATATAGCTTACTATGTTAGTCTCGAAGCTTTAGTAAGTTATCTATTTTAAAAACTCGTATTGTCTACTCCCTAGGTTGCGGTAGGTATGCGAAAATCTGCAATATAATTCATTGTATTAGTCTCTAAGCAACAATGAAATATCAAATTTATGGTATTTATCCTCTAGGTCGTGATAGATGCACAAGTCTAGTTTATACCTTACTATGTTAGTCTCAAAGCGTTAGTAAGATATTTTCAAACCCGTATCATTTACTCCCTAGGTAGTAGTAGATATACAAAATCTGCAATATAACTCGTTGCGTCAGTCTCGAAGCTGCAATAAGTTTTTTTCTGCAATATAGTTCATTGTGTTAGTCTCCAAGCAACACTGAGCTATGAAACTTTGTGTTATTCATCCCCTAGGATGTGATGGGTAGGAACAATCTACGTTATAGCTTGCTATGTTAGTCTCAAAGCGATAGTAACTTAATTTTCAAACTTGTGTTATTTATCTCCTAGGTTATGGTAAATACACGAAATCGACGACTACTTTTTCTAGGTGTTGACGACTTGTGTGCATCTTCGTACCTAGGTTAATTATCTTTTGGGGTTTATCTTTTCACACCTGTTTAAGTCTGCGGTCAAATTTTGGGTCTTCTATTATTTAATAACCCTCCGACCTAAATGTGCAAGACCTTCGTATTCTTGCATCCTCAATCGAAGAGTGATTAAGTAGGGGCAACTGTCATACCCAAAAGTTGCCCCTCTAGTGTCAATAATCAATTCATTTTTACTGTTCATTTTGTTATTTAAATCTTGGTGCTATTGTATCTTTTTTTTGTTAGTAATTTACATTTTTATATTGTTGGTAATGGGGGGGTGTAAATTAATTGGGCTTAGCAAATTGGTGTGAACCTTCTAAAGGAGAGAGGTGCATTGGCTAACAAAAGGGTGTATGTTTTTGGGCCTAACTAACTCATATATTTTTGGGGCCCAAGTCAATAGTATATTTTTAGGTTTATTCCTAATTTTTCTGAAAGTTGACCGAGTCAACTATCATTGTGTATAATTTTGATTATTTTTATTAGTATTAGTGATTATTTATTAATGTTGATTATTATTATTAATCATTGTTATTGTTAATATTATAAATATTCAGATTTATTATTACTAATATTACTATTATTTATTCTTATGTTATTTATTTTATTTTTAAGTTTGTTTTCCAAGTCAACTAGGGTAAAGACCCTAAGTCTTTTGTTGCGCACATGGGTAGATCTTCTTCTTCCCCAAGCTAGCGCACAAGCCCATATTTAATTATTTCTAAATTAAATCAACATCCAAATAAAATTGAATCTAAAATTTTATTTGATTTTGTTTCGAATCTATACAAATAACAAGTCCAAGTACATTACAAATTTGCAAACCCTAATCTAATTTACAATAAAATCAAATATAATCCTAAATTGATTCTGATTGAATCAATCATACAAATCATACAAGAATAACTGAAATCACTAACTAATTTCCTAATCTAACCTATAACAGCTAAAATCCTAAGACTGTAAAAGAAACCCTAGACTATTGAATTAAGGAGACAAAAAAACCCTTGGAGATTCTTGTGTTACTGCGCATTCCATACCCCCACTAAAAGCCCTTCAACGCCGTTATCTGCGAAGAGAAAAAAGAAGGAGATTAAAAGAGATAATTAGAGAACTAGAAGAGGAAATTATATGAAAATAATCACCGCATGAACGATAAGCCTAATCACTTAGCTTAAGGTTTATATTTGTTGGTTCATGATTGGTGTTGTTATTTTTTTATTTCTGTTTGGGATAAGGTTTCTGGGTTTTTAATGTTGGGTTAGGGTTAGGGTAAAACACCCTAGGGTTTGGTGATTTGGTTAGGGTTAGGACAAGTGCACTTTAGGTTTTCATGATCTGGGTAGGGGTTGGAAGAATGGTTAGGGTTTGGATGAAGTTGTTAGGGTTAGGTTTAGTCTTCATAGGGTTCTTGCGAACCCAGATGATGATGTGAAGGATATGGGTTTCTAGTAGAAGGTGGGATGAAGATCTTCATCAAGATATGGGTTTGGATGAAAGTGGACGGTGGTTTTGGATAAAGGTGGTGGTGCCCTGGAGCATCCGCTTGCGGAAGAGATTTTCGGATGGTGGCGCCCAGGGCAGGGTGATTTCTGGTAGCCGGGTTTTTAGAGAAAGGCAGAGCCTCTCTCTCCAAAATTATAACAAGGGTTTGGGTTATTGTGAAGAGAGAGAGAGAGAGAGAGAGAGAGAGAGGGAGAGAGAGAGAGAGAGAGAGAGAGAGAGAGAGAGAGAGAGATAAGGGAGAAAAATGAGCCCTGAGCTTATTTTTTTTTCTTTTTATAATACTCTCTCCGCTAGAAAATGCACGCCAGGTGGCTCCCTGAGAGCCCCTGGATGAGGTAACTATTTACCAGTCACCTGTGCCTCGCTATCATACTGCCTCAGTCAAGTTCAAATCACAGTTGTGATCGGTGGATTTAGAACTGACTGTTTAACGCTGGTTCACGAAATGTCGCGGAAGCAAGAGTCGCCACTGTCTTTTATTTTCTCCAACATGGAAAGGACAAAAGCACAGCAAAATTCCTTATGAGATAGTTTCTCGGTTTGGGAGGTAGATTTATAGAAAGGGAAGGTGTTAGCACCCTTTCTATCCATGGTTATCCATGGGCTCTTAGATACTTGCTCATTGTGTTTTCAAAAGTGTTTTCTTTTCAAAGTGTGAGCGGGTTTGAAAAAGTTTCATTTAAAGATTTCAGATCGACTCTTGTATCAGTCCTCAAGAGTGTTTGAAAAATTGTTTTGAAAGCTTTTTTTGAAAAGTGTCAGTGTGAAAAAAAGTTTTGATTTGTTTTTGAATAGAGCAAGTATCTATGAGTCATCTACCTACCCTAAGGAATTAGGCTGTGTAAATGTCCTTAAGGTAGTGTCATCCCACCATTGAGAGGTAGGTAGCACCACCGTTGGAGGTGTTCGGGTCAATTCGTTTGTTAGGGACAGTGTGGTCACCAGAGCAACAGTAGGACACCTTAGAAGCTACCCTTATGCCATTGATCCTTTTTAATTCCGAGGCAACCGTTTAGAGGCAACTGGATCATGTCATGGACATAAGGACTTACTAAAACGTCCTATACTCGACGACCACGTTTCGAGGGCAAGGCAACAGTGAGGCGTACCCTAAGAGTGGTGTGTGAATTTGTGTGTTATTTTTGTGTTATGTTTTATCTTGTACATGCATCATGGTGATCTACGCTTGTTTTTAATTTAGGCCATACATTCTTTCATGCAAAGTTTAGCAATTTTAAGTGTGCGGAAATTTAAATGCGGAAAGTAAAATCCTACGCTATTACAAGGCGCGGGTCTATACATCGCCAAATTACAAAGACCCGTTTTAATAAAAATGCGGAAAGTAAAACCTAGTTACTATTACATGGCTTGAACAGTTACATAATATTGAAAGAAAGAAAAAAAAAAGAATAAATGCGCGAAAGAATTAAAGTTGAACGTTCGAGGGCGTTGGACCCTTTTGAAATTAAACGGAAATTAAAAAGCTAATTAATTATTTAATTAAGGAAAAGAAATGTTTTTTAGGTTTTTTTTGTTTTATGAAATAAGAAATTAAAATTGAAGATAAACCCTAATTCTAAGTTGTTTTTAATTATTAATGAAAAATATTAAAGTTTAACCTAATTTACTAAATAATTAATGTATATGTTTATTTACAAAATAAATTAGTAATTAATAATAATGATAATAAGAAAAAATTATTTATTAAAAAAGGATTAAAATGCTAAAAAAATCCTAATTTCTACATATTTTAATTTATTAAGAAAAAGATTAGAGTTTTAACATAATTTAACTAAATTAATTATTTAACATTTATTTACAAAAATAATAATAGTGAAATTAATATTAATAAAAATAAACATTTTTTCTAGTTTATGATTTATTATTGTGAAAATTATTTTATGGTAAAAAGAAATAATTAAAACATAAAAAAAAGAGTTAGAAAAGAAAATCAAATAAAAATTAAAAATGTGCAAACCATGGGGGGTATTCAGACCCATTTAGGAGGTAAATTGAGAAATTCAGGCCCACTGGATACAAGGCCTTTGTTGACTTTCAGTGCTTGCGTATGGATCCATTGACTAGCGTGTACCATGGACTGCACGTTATGGCCATTGGATTGATCATCAGGGACACTTGGCAGGCACAAGCATGAACGTGCATGGTGAGCAATGGAATGAGTGCTACACAGGAAAGCATTGAAACAAAAATTATAGATAATATGGGGGGACCTGGGAATCGAACCCAGGTCCCAATGCCTGCAGGACAGCTCATCCACCAACTGAGCCGTTGAGTTTCTTTGTTAACCTAATGCATGGAAAATATAATATACAAACAATGTTGGTTAGTGGTGTAAACAAAAAATTGCGCGCCAGTATTTGAATCCTCCACTCACGCTTGGACACATAGGCTTCTTCTTCATCTTTCGGCAAAAACACAAAACAAGTAGCGGGGGTTTTAAATCCCCACTAAACAAGACCTGTAAAAATAGCGAATAGCCCATGCTGTAATATAAAAAGGGCGCGAGGTAATGATTGTACTCGTCTTGTTGTCACGAACTCAATGGTACCAGTTTGAAAGTCTAATTTTTCCATATGAAGAAACCCCTAATTTTGAGCTTCTAAAAACCTAATATCCATCAATGGTAGATTTTGATATAGGCATTGTTAGTTCAATTAAATGGTACCATTAGCTTCAGAACATCATTGTTAGTAAGAATCAACAATTAAAACTCATGAATAATGCATGTAAATTAAAAAAACGATAATGGATATGTTCATGAAAAGTGCAATGTTGTTCTACCAATTCTTGGGGTCTGGAGACTGGTTCTTGATTGCAACACGTTCCTAGCAATGTCAGGAATGTACTGGAAGGCTTGTTGTGCTTTGAAACGCCTTGCAACTATGTTTTCAGTTTTCAATTTTTTGATGAAATTTTGCAAATTGGTATGCAGCTTGTGTGCAGTTTTTCGTGTCCAATGGAATAGGGTTATGTTATGCCTTTGTAGGTGAATGGAATTAGGTCAAGAAACAAGCCCATAATCCATTGAATTAATGATTCCAATCTTTGATTTTTTTACATCTTTTTTCAATCTTTTTGCCATGGAAAACTTGCCAAATTGGGATGATTTTGCCTTGTTGATTGATGCACGAAATCTCTTACATGTGTGGAAGATATTTGCTGCATAAAAAAGATTTAAAAACATGATTTGGTATTTTTCTTATATTTAAATTTAATTAAATGAATTAATGACAATAAAAATTCAAATAATTAATCAAAAATAAGAAAATAACTCCCTTTGAGCCTAATGGGTCGTGCATAGCCTTTGGGTAATGATTCATGAAAAAAAATTGAGGCCCATTAGCAATTTTGAAGCCTTTTGTGCAAAGTTGACTTTTCAAAATCCCCAAAAATTTCCCAACTTCTACAAGGCATATCTTGCTCAATTTTGAAGCTATGATCATGTTCTTGGACATTTTGGAAAGGTCTTGAAGTCCTCTAACCAATGCCTTTGGTCCCATGTCATTTTGATTTACCAATCTCAAGTTATGGTCTTTGACTTACAGTGCCTTTTTGTTGACTTTTGAAAATGACCTATAATGTTGAAATTGATAACTTTTTGTGAGAGCATTTCTTGGACTTGAAGTGTGAAGATGAGTTGTAGGAAATTTTGTCCTCTTCAAAATGAGCTTTGGATGGAATTTTTCTGATAAACCATGAAGAAGTTATGCCCTGGTCAATTTGCAGTTGACTTTTTCAACTGTCCAAAAATAGAAATTTTTGCATCTTGAGACTTTTTGAGCCATATTTGAGAAATCATGATCAAGAATTGATCAAATGATGTTGGTGGCTTCAAAATAAGATGTTGACCAAAAATTTTGACTTTTGACTGTCAAATGACCATTTTGCCCCTGTAGTTGACTGTGAAGCATTTAAGGTTTTTGACTGTGCAATTTGATGTTGTGAGTCTTGAAACTTGGCATAGGGATGTGTTGTACCCCAAAATTTGCCCTCCCATATTCATCAAGATTTGCCAAGGTCAAGGTTCAAAATCTCCCAAGAGTTGCACAGTTCAAGGGCCTCCTAATAGTCAAAAATTAGGGTTTTGGTTTTGGCAAAGAAATTGAAGTTTTCAAGGGTCCAAACAAGTCCTACATGCCTAAAAACATTGTCAAGCATCCTCATGTCAAGTTTCAAGACTTACAGCACAAAATTGCACAGTCAAAAACCCTAATTGCTCAACAGTCAACTGTAGGGGCAAAATGGTCATTTGACAGTCAAAAGTCCAAATTTTTGGTCAACATCTTATTTTGAAGCCACAAACATCATTTGATCAATTCTTGATCATGATTCTCAAGGCATGGCTCAAAAAGTCTCAAGATGCAAAAGTTTCCATATTTGGACAGTTGAAAAAGTCAACTGTAACTTGACCAGGGCATAACTTCCACATGGTTCATCAGAAAAATTCCATCCAAAGCTCATTTTGAATAGAATGACATTTCCTACAACTCCTCTTCACACTTCAAGTCCAAGAAATGCTCTCACAAAAAGTTATCAATCTCAACATTATAGGTCATTTTCAAAGGTCAACAAAAAGGGACTTTAAGTCAAAGACCATAACTTGAGATTGGTAAATCAAAATGACATGGGACCAAAGGAATTGGTTAGAGTAGTTCAAGACCTTTCCAAAATGTCAAAGAACATGATCAAAGCTTAAAAATTGAGTAAGATATGCCTTGTGGAAGTTGGGAAATTTTTGGGAATTTTGAAAAGTCAACTTTGCTTCAAATGCCTCAAAATTGCTAATGGGCCACATTTTCTTCCAAGAATCATCACCCAAAAGCTATGCACGACCCATTGACTTTAAGGGGAGTTATTTCATCATTTTTTATTATTTATTTGAATTTTTATCACCATTAATTCATTTAATTAAAATAAAATATGACAAAAATAGCAAAGCATGTGTTTTAAATCTTTTTGCAGCATATTCTCTCATCTACTCACTCAAGATTTCGTACACACCCCAAAAAGGCAAAAATATCCATTGATTGGCATAAGAATGGTATGAAAAAGATTGAAAAAGATACCATTAAAATCAAATATTGAAACATTGATTGCAAAGGTTTATGGACTTGGATTTCTACCCTAATTCGTTCCATATACATAGACAAACCTAAACCTAATCAAAAAAACCTAGAAGCTGCGCTCAGAATCAAGAACCCAACTTGTATTTTTGCATAAAAAACTCAAAACTGTTTTCACAGTTGGAGGGTGATCCAAAGCCTACAAACGATTCCAAAAGCTTGCTGAGGTCTTCCTGAACGTAACTCAATCCTTCTCCAGTCCCCACGCACAAAGAAGTAGTAGAATAAAGTCAAACTTTCTCAAACATTTTGCATATTCGTATCTCATGATTCATGTAGTATTTTTGATTTCTAATACTTGATTCATACTAATTTAATCATTCTAAAGCTAACAGTGCCATTCAATTGAGTTTTTAAGGCTTGTGCACGAATCCACCATGGGAGCTCTTTAGGGTTGCAGAAGTTTGAAATTAGGGACTTTTGCATATGGAAAAATTAGACAGCGAGACCAACGCCATTGAAATCGTGACATTCCAACGAATCTAAAACACTCATCGCGCCTTTTTTATATTTTTTCAATTTCTATTCGCTATTTTTTGGTGTTTCAGATTGTGGGGGTTTAAAACCCCCGCTATCTAGTTTTATTTTTCAGGTAGAACAAACAGCAATTGAAGAAGATAATGCGTGGAGGAATGTGATTGGTGCGTTCAAATCATTGGCGCGTTTTTTGTTGGTTCCAGAATAATTGCACGTTTCTCTTATATTATTTGTGTCCCATGTTAATAACAAAGAGCATAAACAGCGCAGCTGGCAAAGCCTTGGCACGGTAAACGTTGGGACCTGGGTTTGATTCCCAGGTCCCCCTCTTTCTTCAATAATATTTTTTCCAATACACTTCCATGCAGCGTGCTATCCAGGTTCCACAATGCACCTTCACATCAGTGCCTGCCACATGTCCCTGAAGCTCAATCTAATGGCCAGATCATGCAGATCACCATACCCACTAGTCAACCATGCACACGTGAACGCTGAAAGTCAAACAAGCCAAGCTTCTATTGGGCCAAATTACTGCAGATCAACCTCCTCAATTTGGGTCAACACCCCCAATGTTTGCATATTCTTTTAATTTCTTGTCTTCTCTTTTCTTTTTTTATTTTATTCTTTTGACCACTTTTATTTAATTTATTTCAAATAATTTTCATAAGACACAAAAAATCAGAAAAGTCAAAATAAAAATATGTTTAATATTTAATTCATAAATAGTTTTGTAAATAAATTTTGTTAACTAATTTAGTTTTAATTTTAGGTTTAATTTCAATGTTTTTTTAATAAACTAAAAAATGTAGAAATTAGGGTTTTAATACTTCTATTCTTTTTTTCCCTTTTTTGCCATTAGTAAATACTAATTATTTTTGTAAATAAATATGCCATTTAAATAATTAGGGTTAAATTAGGTTACAAGTTAAACATTTTTTTTGATAAATTAAAAACAATTAGAATTAGGGTTTCCTATAATAATTAATTTTCTCATTAAATTTCATAAATACAAAAACTCCAAAAAAAAAGGTTCTTTCTTTTATTTAATTTAATTAATTTATGATTTCAATTTAATTTCTTTAAAAGGGTCCAACACCCTCGCATTCTCGATTTTATTTCTTTTCGCACATTTACTTTTATTTCCTTTTTTTAAATTTCATGTAATTGCCCCAAAGCTTTGTAATAGATTAATTAGGATATTTATTTTTCCGCATTTTATTTATTTCAAATCGGGTCTTGGTTTAATTTGGCGATGTAGACCCGCGCCTTTGTAATAGCGTAGGACTTTTAATTCTGCACCTTTTAACTGTTAATAATCACATGAAAGAATGTATGCCAAAAATAAAATCAAAGCGTAGATCACCAATGCATGACAAGACAAACAATAACTGAAAATGACACACAATTCACACACCACTCCTAGGGTACGCCTCACTGTTGCCTTGCCCCTCGAAACGTGGTCGTCGAGTAGAGGACGTTTTAGTAAGTCCTCATGTCCATGAACATGGCATGGGGGTAGCTTCTAAAGTGTCCTACTATTGCTCTGGTGACCACACTGTCCCTGACCCTCGAATTGACCCTAACACCTCCAACGGTGGTGCTACCTACCTCTCAATGGTGGGATGGCACTACTTTAAGGACATTTACACAGCCTAATTCCTTAGGGTAGGTAGATGACTCGTAGATACTTACTCTAATTCAAAACAAATCAAAAAACTTCTTTTCACACCTACACTTTTCAAAAAGCTTTCAAAAACAACTTTTCAAACACTCTTGAGGACTGATACAAGAGTCAAACTGAAATTTTAAACGAAACTTTTTCAAATCCACTCACTCTGAAAAGCAAACACTTTTGAAAACACAAATGAGCAAGTATCTAAGAGCCCATGGATAACCATGGATAGAAAGGGTGCTAACACCTTCCCTTTCTATAAATCTACCTCCCGAACCGAGAAACTATCTCATAAGGAATTTTGTTGTGCTTTTGTCCTGTCCATGTTGGAGAAAATAAAAGACGATGGCGACTCTTGCTTCCGCGACGTTTCGCGAACCAGCGTTAAACAGTCAGTTCCAGATCCACCGTTCACAGAACTGGCGACTCTGCTGGGGACTCTTATAAAGTGAGGTGTACCTTAGGATAGTTCATAATTGTGTTTTCAATTGTTTTGACTTGTTTGCTTTAAAATTGTGGGTTGCATCGGAGTTACATATATCCTAACCCAGATCTGGGGATACTCTGTTTAGGTAGCATAAGCTGTGAGGGATCTGTCCGGCATAGACCGACATGGGTGAAGCAGTGGCTACGTTGGTGTGGCACCTTGGTCTGTACCGATATCCCTTGTGTTGCAACGAGGAGAATATGGGTCTTCTGAGGAGTCATTAAGCACCAACAGACCTTAGAACCTTAAATGACACAACTTGGCCAATAGAACAGTAGCAGTATGCTACACCCATTGAGGCTAAACTCTCGTGATGGTTCTGGCTGCAAGAAAAGATTGCGATGCTGGAGTTATGACCGATTGAGGGTAGTCAATGATATTGGGATCCTCTAAGAACCCGGTTACTTTTGATAGGACAGGTTGAGCCCACCAACTTCAAGAGGGTAATACCCAGACCCCATGCTGGCCTAAACTCTAAGGGTTTCTCTTGTGTGACTTGTGTGCCTTCCAACTTGACTATTTGCATGCTTGTTATCTGACACTTGAGTTTCTTGCAGGTTTTGTTTATAGTCCTTAATTGGGACTCATAACAGGGTTTACTGAATTTCTTGCAGGTTTTATTTACAATCCTTAATTGGGACTCATAACAGGGTTACTTACATTACCCCATGCATAGCATAACATCATACCATGGCATACATCCTACATAAGGACTAATCCATTTCAAGGATCTCAAGGGTTTGTGATGCAGGTCATGATTGAATCAAACCGTCTAGCAAGGGGAAAAGGGGATTTATTTTCCTCTAGCCAAGGTTGTCAGGGGCTATGACCCACTCGATATGGTGAGCCTTGACCCTTGAAGAAGGATTCTCAGCAACATGGAGTTCCTTCAATCAAGCTACAAATTCAAAAACTAACAATCTTCTTGTTTACCCTGTGAAGTCCTTGAAAACATTGCATACATATCATACATATCATTGCACTACAGGTACCCTCTTGACAGGTCACTCACCATCTTCGCTGTTTATTTCAGCAATGGCTTCCCAACAAGATAACCAGGACCTTCTTGCTCAAGAGACTCGGTTCGGGGAAATCCTCCTGAATCTATCCAAGGGGCAGGAGGAGCTGAGAACACTTCTCATGGGGACTTTGGTCAGGAACAGCGCTGAGGACGAACGGCTGAGACATCTGCAAGCTGAAGTGGATGCAATGAAATCCCAGATGCTGGGGCAGGTGACTGCCATTCAAGGTTTAGCTCAAAGACAAGAAGAGCTCGGAGTTCTCATCAACCAACTGCTTCAGGGTAACCAACTGGGGCAAACGTCTAAGGGTAAAGAGCCAGTCATCATTCAACCATCTTTGAGACAAGGAGATAAGGGGAGAGCTCCTCAAATGGCTCCAGTGTCACAAATTCAGCATCAACCTCACCAGCTTCAGCCAGACAAGCCCAGGAGGCAATTCACCCAGCTCAACATGTCGTTGTTTCAAGCTTTACAACGCCTGTTGAGATTGAATCTGATCACATTAAGGGCTCATCCCCGGAACCCCAACACATCAGCTCCTACCTATCATCCCAATAAAAGGTGTGCCTACCACTCTGCCAGTCCAGGACATGATACAAATGAGTGTTGGGCTATGAAGAACAAGATCCAGGACCTGATTGATGAAGGAGCATTGGAGTTCACACAAGATGGTCAGGCCGAGTTTTTCTACCATCCCTCCAAGGCTCACCATTTGAAGTGACAAGCCTTGAGACTAGAAAACTTTTGTTCATTCGAATGTTCAAGTTGTGTTGTTCTTTGATTGTTTAAACATTTATTCATGTTAAACGTTGTTATTCCATTAATGCATCGCTTATGTCTATTTTGAATCAATGTATTCGCATTCTCTATTTTCAAAATTGCTTTCATTTTTTGATGTCAACTCTCAATTAATAATTCTAAGCCTCTTGAGGGAGGATGACGAAAACGATACCACAATCTACAGTATGCTTTTGAACAGACCCCACTGATGAGGTACAGGCATTGTTTCAATCTCTAAACACTGGAGTTATAAGGAAGATAATCCCTCGTCAACCCCTCTGAGCCAAAGAAGTAGGAGTTTTTCTTTTCGAAAATTAAAACCCTTTTATCATAACCTGGGGTAGGGTAGTCTCTCAGTTGATCCAAGTGCATAACGAATGGCACCAAAGAGGTCCTTACAAAACAAAAAAAAAATATACAGTGACGGTTCCGAACAATCATACAGACAGGCAGTCATTACTTCTCAAAATAAAAACCCATTAAGTCAAAACCTATGAAGGAGACTTACAAAACTGGGGCATCCCGCTGACTGTAATTCCAAAAAAGAAACAGTTCAGGCAAAAAACAGGGATAATGAATTAAAAAGAAGGAGGTCATACAAACCCTCAACAAAAACAAAAAATGACTGCCTATTCAAAATAAATCATCAATATCTGAACCATCATTAGGACAAAGACTCAAACAAGGTCTAACGCACGATCAACTGAGTTTAGGTTTGAAGAACATCACGAAGAGCGGGTGGGTACAAATAATTTGAGCCTTTATCCTTTGTTTCGTAAACTGTGAACCAGGCCAGATTATAACCCTTAAAAAGTCCTAGCTGAAGCATGGGTTAGTTCGAAAGCATACTGTTACGAAAGGTATCCTGACTCCTTAAGGCTTGCGGTAAAATAACGAGTTGACATCACAATTTACAAAACTCGCTTGTTTTACTAAAAACTCATTTTCAAAAATTTCAAGACAGACATAAGCGTTGCATTTTTAACATAACCTTGTTTGCATATGAATTTTTGCTTGAACAGCAGAGAAATTCGCACGACGAATATCCAGTAAACAAAATCTTCTCAACAAAAGCTCAAATGGAAGAAGCACTTCCAATCAAGGGGCATACCTGATCATGGTCTATTATCTGGGGCAGTCCAATCAAGATTCGGAGAATCTCTCAAAGGCCAAATAGCCTGGGGAAAATCTCCGCCTGAGTCACTTGGGGGCATTCCAGCAACGAATCTGGCCTGATCAAACACCTTCTGGGGGCATGACAAAACACTTCTAACGGGGGCAACTCCCTACATTCTGAGAGCGTAGACATAGTCGAAAAATACTACGCATAATCAAAGACCCGCTAGGTTGACATACCTAGGCAAAAATTAGGGCCTCCCGGCGAACCAAAAGGGTTCGGGCAAAATGAAGGGATGAAATGAAAAAATCCGTACACCCGGCAAGTCGAAAACCTGAAAAGGCGGCTTGGGCAAAAATGGGTATCCCGATGGACTGAAAACCCGAAAGGGAGGTCCAAGCAAAAGTTAGGGATCAAAGCGTACGACTACGTCCCGGTATCTCGTCACTTGCCTACCAGAAGAAGGTTTGTCCATCAACAACTATCAGCACCTCACAGGTCTTCCTCTCCCACCTCAGAAACAGGGGCAATGATGAGTTGTCCAAACGATCTAATTGCTCTGTCCACCAAGGTACTAAGATAGGTTCGGCTGAAGAACAACCAAGATATCTTAAGTCCCCAGAGAGTGAGCCAGCAAGTCCATGCACTCTCCCCAAGCAAAGCTATACAATCAGCCTTAAGGAAGTTGGTTATTGTAGCGATAAAAAATGTAGCGGGGTAAATCAGAGATCGAATTATTGATTAATTCGTCTCACAAAAGCAAGAGTCGCCACCGCGCTTTATTGTTTCCAAGGGAAAAGGGGAAAGAGCGAAATAAAACCCTAAATATGCAATGTAAAATAATACTTTTAAAAGTAATAAAAATACACGGCGTTTTTTGAAAAGAGATCTATGGTTCGGGGGTTGGTTATACAGTGGGAAGATATTAGCACCCAATGTATCTATAGTACTCTATAGGAACCTTTTGAAATATTTGTTTATTAAAATGTTTGTTTGATTAAAAAAATATATTGTTTTGGCCTAAAAGGGGTACGGACGGGTTTTTGAAGATACGACGACCTAATGTCGAAGTTTTGGCTTGAAAGGTATAAGTTTGAAAAGATTGAACATTTGAGGAAAAATCGTCTTAAGTTTTAATGAAATGCAAATGCTCGCGCGATTGGACTTGAGGACATGAGGTCAACAAATTTAATCGTTTTTCCCTTGGATTTATATGTAAACAGAATAAACAAGTGCGATGAAATAATTGACAGAAAATTATGCAGATAATGACATATAACAATTAAATAAAAGACTAAATGGTGTGAACATATATTTTTTATATTTTTATTTAAGATTAATAACGCAAGAGAATTAATAAAATTGAGAATAAAATGTTTTTAATAGTTTTCATTTTATGCATTTTGTGTTTTTTTATTTAATATTAATAGAACAAGAGAATTGATTATAGAAAAATAAAGTGTTTTAATTCTTAAATTTTCTATTTTTTTATGTATTTTTTTAACATGAAACTAAAGTACTATTTTAAGAAATGTTAAGTAATTCTAAATTAAATTAAAACTTAAAAGTTATTAATTAAACCTAATGAAAATAATATTAAAACTTCTAAATTAATTCCAAAGTTTAAACTAATAAAAAGATCAAACTATTTAAAAAAAGCTTAATTAAATATCTCTCTTTTATTAGATTTACTAATCAATATTAATAATAATTCTAAAAAAAGGGCAAAGGAAATTAAAATATAAAAGATGTATCAAAGGAAAAAAGGGGTGGACAAGTAATGATATGGGCCAAAGGTTTTAAAGGGGGGCCCAAATAAAGAAACAAAAACGGGGGGTGCGTAAGTAAAACGCTGGGGCTTGTAGGCAGAGACGGGTAAGGCCCAATGCACATTTCATAATTTTTGTTTTAGGGTTAAACGCGTTTTGGTTCACTGAGAAAGGGATTAGGTTTTGGTTTAACAGCGACGGCGCTCGTTCTTTCTCGTTCTCGTATCTTCGCGTTCTTCTTCGCTTGAGTTTCTGAAATCGCCCTCTGTCCATGGCCACCAGTGACCTCGATCTTCTTCTTCCCTCCAGCAGAGCATTAAGGGGACGACGGATTCACGGTAAACTTATGTTTTATTATTCGTTAGGCTTTTTGTTACAATTGCATGTTTGTGATTCTTATATCCATTTCTGATTCTAATTCTCCAATTATTAATGGTTATTGAGGTACTTGAAAGAAAGTGAAAGGCTACCTGGAGACGGAGGAAGGAGAGTGGGGAAAGCTAGGAGGCCGGGACGAGGAAGGTTGACGCCGTGAGCTTGCTTCGGACTACCGGTATTTCGTTCTTATTTTTGTTTGATGATGAGCAAAACTGAAAACTTGTGCAATATTTCTTCTCTTCTGCCTTTACCTTGCTTTGTTTGAACTGTGACCTTCGAATAATTTTCTCTCTTCTTCTTTACTGCTTCTGTTGAACTTGAACGTTTATGTTGCCTTGATGCTAATGTTGAAACGTGGTTTTGACTAGCTTCTTTCTTCTTTTTTCTATGATTTTTGTTGCCTTGATGCTACTGTTGCCTTGGGTGCTATTGTTGGAATGCTATTGTTTTGATTAGCTTGCCCTCCTCTCCTTCTTGCCTTGCTGCTGTTGCTTGAATTTGTAATAGCCTGTGATGATATAATTCTGAGGCTGGATGGTATTTGACATGGTTTTGATTTTGGTGATGGTTTTACTGGTTTTATGCAGTAGGTTCTATGGTTTTTGTTTATGATATAGGGTGGTACAGGTTTGTGGTTTTAGACCCTGCTTTTGGTTTATGCAGATGGCATGTTTAGGTTTTTAGGCCATATGGTTTGATGGTTTATGCAAGCTTAGCATTTGGTTTAGGCCAAGATTTGTGTTTTACAGGTTATGGAACAGGTTGGTGGTTTATGAGATAGCAAGTTAATGGTTTTTTAGGCCATATGGTATGATGGTTTTGAAAATGGTTATGGTAGCAGGTTTGGTGGTATTATGCAGGTTAATGGTTTAGGCTATATTTGTTTGAAAATGGTTATATGGTTTGACAGTAGATTCTACTGGTTTTTTGGTTTGAGACTTGGAGAAAAAAGTTTTTGCTTTGATAGTTTTGTTTCAAAGCTTGAAGGCAGGTCTCTCCTTTTTCTTGAAGGGGTTTCTGTTATCTTATAACCGTTTGCTTGGCATATGTTTTAAGGCTCAGGTTTGAATATTTTTATAATTCTTGGCCTTCTGCACCTCTACTGCTCCAACAGTTTGTTGGTATTCTTATTTCATGCTTTCTTTTTTTCTTATGAGATGCTGCTGTTCTGTTTCTATCCTCTTCCTACCTAAACCAAAACCTGCAAAACCATACTTCTATCTCTCTTCTCTCTCCTCAATACAAATTTGACATAAAAGTGATATGTTATGTATTTTGTTTTGAAAAAGCAATAGTGCTGGAAAATGATGTAAATGGAAATGTTTTTGGCTTGCATATATTGATTTGAACTGCATATTTGCTCTTTGTCTATGCAATGTAACAGTAGGGAGCCTATGCATTTTGGCTTCTTCCCACCTTTAGCATGTTAATGTTGCATTTCTTTTGAACATGTAATTTGTTTAAGCATATGCTGTTGCTTTATGCATGGGATTTGAAAATATGCAATTGATTTAAAAAATGCAGTTTACAATTAAAATGCAATTTTGACAAAAGAAATGAATTTGTGCATATTTAAATTTGTGCATTCATTTTGAAAAATAAAAATTCACCCCTTTTTGTGAACCGGGAGAAATCCCGTGATTTGCAAAAAGGGTAAAACTGATTCCAGCCGTCTGCTTTTAATGATGAACACTAAAAATAATTTTCTGCTTTTAATTATTTCTTTATCTTTGACTTTTTCTCTTTTAATTGTTTTGCAGGTAAAATTAAATGAACAAACAGAGAAGCATTGGATAGAAGATTTAGAATTTAGGAAAAATTAGAATAGTTTTTATTTTACTTTAAGCATTTTATATAATTGTTATTGTAAATATTTTGTAAATGATACAATATTTAAATAACAATTGTAATAATTAGAATAACGTAAATAAAATTCCAATATTTTACCAATTAATTCTTTCTTCCTTCCAATTATTTATTTATCGTTTATAACTCTTTAAATTATATAGTAACTGAAAATCAATTTCAATTACTTAAATTCAGAATAATAAACAAATAAATAAACAGCATTGATCAATTAATAACTTCAATTATTTACTTCATTATTTTTAATTCTTCTAGATTATAATAACTGAAAATAGAATTTCAGCTATTTAAACTTAGAACAATAAATAATTAAATAAACATTGCTTGATCAATTAATAAACTCCTTTTCAAATGTTTATTTCATTATTCATAAATCTTTAAATTATATAATAACTGAAAACAAATTCCAATTATTTAAATTTAGGATGATAAATAATTAATAAACATTGTTTGATCATTTATCAGTCAATAAATTTAGCATTCAGAAATAAATAGCTCTTGACTTGAAAAAGTTATGAATTTTAAAAATCAAAAGATCAAAATGCTTGCAATGTAACGATGCAGATGGGAGATGGTATCTTAGGTCAAAATTTGGGGTACAACAGTTATCTCCAGCAGATATCAACATTCCTCAGCACAATATACAAACATTCCTAAGCAAGCATCCCCGGCAGTCTTGATCTAAGATTTTTTCCCCGGCGGTATACCAGACATTCAGCGGAGCCACTTCCCCAGTATATCTCAAAATTTTCCCCAGGAGAGTCCAGCCTGAAGATTTCCCCAAGAAAGTTGAATCATCTCCCCAGCAGTAAGCTTATCCCCAGTAGATTCTAGAAGCTTATCCCCTGCAGAGCACAAACGCTCCCCCCGGCTTTATTCAAAGGTTATTTCCCTACCAGGATATAACTGGGTTATCCTCAGCCAAAAGCCACGGAAAGACCGTCCTCGGTAAAGTCTTCTTATCCCCAGCGGAGTCCATTAACACTTCAAACCTAACAACGGTATCCTCAGCGAAGTTACCATCAACATTTCAACAGAATACCTCTCTTCCCACAGAGTATTGTTCCCCAGCAAGATCGCTAGAGTAATTTTCTCCCCGCAGAGTAATCCATTCGCCAAGTTTATTCCTTAACAGAGTTATCTTCTCCTATCGGTATTCTTGCAACTATCATCCCCAGCGGAAGCAAAGATCCATTCTCCAAACATCAGCCCAGGATGTGACTTCCCGGCACCCGACAAGGATTTACTTTCCTAGACAAAAACATACATTCATAAACATCACATTTCCATACATTATAGCATGCATATACGCATCATATCTTACAATCTCACTTATGTTGAGAACATCATTGCTTGATCCATATCACACATTGCATATGACTGACCTTTACCTTTCAGGAAAGATCCAGTTAAGTTCTTAGTTATTCCAAGACCTTGCCTGGTTCAGTTAAATCGACTCCTAAAGATTTTTCTGATGCCGATCCAGTCAAAGGCCTTCTCTGGTTTAGTCAGATCAACCCTAAGATCTCCCTGATGCTTATTCCAGTTGAAGATTCCAAGACCTTGCCTGGTTCAGTTAAATCGACTCCTAAAGATTTTTCTAATGCCGATCCAGTCAAAGGCCTTCTCTGGTTCAGTCAGATCGACCCTAAATCTCCCTGATGCTTATTCCAGTTGAAGATTCCAAGACCTTACCGGTTCAGTTAAATCGACCCTAAGATTTTCCTGATTCTTATCCAGTCAAAGGCCTTCTCTGGTTCATTCAGATCGACCCTAAGATCTCCCTGATTCTTATCCAGTTGAAGATATTCCAAGACTTTGCCCGGTTCAGTTAAATCGACCCTAATATTTTCCAGATTCTTATCCAGTCAAAGGCCTTCTCTGGTTCAGTCAGATCGACCCTAAGATCTCCCTGATTCTTATCCAGTTGAAGATTTCAAGACCTTGTCTGGTTCAGTTAAATCGACCCTAAGATTTTCCTGATTCTTATCCAATCACAGGCCTTCTCTGGTTCAGTCAGATCGACCCTAAGATCTCCCTGATTCTTATCCAGTTGAAGATATTCCAAGACCTAGCCTGGTTCAGTTAAATCGACCCTAAGATTTTCCTGATTCTTATCCAGTCAAAGGCCTTCTCTGGTTCAGTCAGATCGACCCTAAGATCTCCCTGATTCTTATCCAGTTGAAGATATTCCAAGACCTTGTCCGGTTCAGTTAAATCGACCCTAAGATTTTCCTGATTCTTATCCAGTCAAAGGCCTTCTCTGGTTCAGTCAGATCGACCCTAAGATCTCCCTGATTCTTATCCAGTTGAAGATATTCCAAGACCTAGCCTGGTTCAGTTAAATCGACCCTAAGATTTTCCTGATTCTTATCCAGTCAAAGGCCTTCTCTGGTTCAGTCAGATCGACCCTAAGATCTCCCTGATTCTTATCCAGTTGAAGATATTCCAAGACCTTGTCCGGTTCAGTTAAATCGACCCTAAGATTTTCCTGATTCTTATCCAGTCAAAGGCCTTCTCCGGTTCAGTCAGATCGACCCTAAGATCTTCCTGATTCTTATCCCAGTAGAAGACATCCAAGATTCTCTCAGTGTTCCTGTGGAGGTAGTAATCGCTCCAAGATTCTCTCAGCGTTCCTGTTGAGGTAGTAATCGCCCAAGGTTCTCTCAGCGTTCCTGTTGAGGTAGTAATCGCCCAAGGTTCTCTCAGCGTTCCTGTTGAGGTAGTAATTGCCCCAAGATTCTCTCAGCGTTCCTGTTGAGGTAGTAATCGGCCAAGGTTCTCTCAGCGTTCCTGTTGAGGTAGTAATCGTCCAAGGTTCTCTCACTGTCCCGTTGAGTTAGTAACCATCCCTGATCCATTCATCACCTTTTGAAGCTCCAGACCCGACTCCTGTAACCAACCAGGGTGCATCTATACAAAGAGTTTGAAGACCAGCTCCTGTAACAGGCCAGGTAATCATTTCCTTTTTCAGGTATGCAAGTTCTCGCTAAGGAATCTCTTACGCGATCAACACCCAGATGGCATCTATAAGCCCATCCACCTATCCATCATCTCTCAACATGGCATCTGTAAGCCCAACTTCCTATCCATCAATCTCCAAATGGCATCTGTAAGCCCATTCCCATCATCACACTACTATGTGAGCGCAAATTTCTGGGCACTCTAGTGTTCAATCATCTTCCACCTTCGGATTATGAAAGGCACGTCAGCCAATCTACATCCTCAGGTTTAAGAAGATTGAACAGGGGCAACTATTGTACCCCAAAATTTTCCCTCCCATATTCTTCAAGATTTGCCAAGGTCAAGGTTCAAAATCTCCCAGGAGTTGCACAGTTCAAGGGCCTCCTAACAGTCAAAAATTAGGGTTTTGGTTCTGGCAAAGAAATTGAAGTTTTCAAGGGTCCAAACAAGTCCTACATGCCTAAAAACATTGGCAAGCATCCTCATGACAAGTTTCAAGACTTACAGCACAAAATTGCACAGTCAAAAACCCTAATTGCTCAACAGTCAACTGCAGGGGCAAAATGGTCATTTGACAGTCAAAAGTCCAAATTTTTGGTCAACATCTTATTTTGAAGCCACAAACATCATTTGATCAATTCTTGATCATGATTCTCAAGGCATGGCTCAAAAAGTCTCAAGATGCAAAAGTTTCCATATTTGGACAGTTGAAAAAGTCAACTGTAACTTGACCAGGGCATAACTTCCACATGGTTCATCATAAAAATTCCATCCAAAGCTCATTTTGAAGAGAATGACATTTCCTACAACTCCTCTTCACACTTCAAGTCCAAGAAATGCTCTCACAAAAAGTTATCAATCTCAACATTATAGGTCATTTTCAAAGGTCAACAAAAAGGGACTTTATGTCAAAGACCATAACTTGAGATTGGTAAATCAAAATGACATGGGACCAAAGTCATTGGTTAGAGGACTTCAAGACCTTTCCAAAATGTCCAAGAACATGATCAAAGCTTAAACATTGAGCAAGATATGCCTTGTGGAAGTTGGGAAATTTTTGGGAATTTTGAAAAGTCAACTTTGCTTCAAATGCCTCAAAATTGATAATGGGCCACATTTTCTTCCAAGAATCATCACCCAAAAGCTATGCACGACCCATTGACTTTAAGGGGAGTTATTTCATCATTTTTTATTATTTATTTGAATTTTTATCACCATTAATTCATTTAATTAAAATAAAATATGACAAAAATAGCAAAGCATGTGTTTTAAATCTTTTTGCAGCATATTCTCTCATCTACTCACTCAAGATTTCGTGCACACCCCAAAAAGGCAAAAATCTCCATTGATTGGCATAAGAATGGTATGAAAAAGATTGAAAAAGATACCATTAAAATCAAATATTGAAACATTGATTGCAAAGGTTTATGGACTTGGATTTCTACCCTAATTCGTTCCATATACATAGACAAACCTAAACCTAATCAAAAAAACCTAGAAGCTGCGCTCAGAATCAAGAACCCAACTTGTATTTTTGCATAAAAAACTCAAAACTGTTTTCACAGTTGGAGGGTGATTCAAAGCCTACAAACGATTCCAAAAGCTTGCTGAGGTCTTCCTGAACGTAACTCAATCCTTCTCCAGTCCCCACGCACAAAGAAGTAGTAGAATAAAGTCAAACTTTCTCAAACATTTTGCATATTCGTATCTCATGATTCATGTAGTATTTTTGATTTCTAATACTTGATTCATACTAATTTAATCATTCTAAAGCTAACAGTGCCATTCAATTGAGTTTTTAAGGCTTGTGCACGAATCCACCATGGGAGCTCTTTAGGGTTGCAGAAGTTTGAAATTAGGGACTTTTGCATATGGAAAAATTAGACAACGAGACCAACGCCATTGAAATCGTGACATTCCAATGAATCTAAAACACTCATCGCGCCTTTTTTATATTTTTTCAATTTCTATTCGCTATTTTTTGGTGTTTCAGATTGTGGGGGTTTAAAACCCCCGCTATCTAGTTTTATTTTTCAGGTAGAACAAACAGCAATTGAAGAAGATGATGCGTGGAGGAATGTGATTGGTGCGTTCAAATCATTGGCGCGTTTTTTGTTGAATCCAGAATAATTGCACGTTTCTCTTATATTATTTGTGTCCCATATTAATAACAAAGAGCATAAACAGCGCAGCTGGCAAAGCCTTGGCATGGTAAACGTTGGGACCTGGGTTCGATTCCCAGGTCCCCCTCTTTCTTCAATAATATTTTTTCCAATACACTTCCATGCAGCATGCTATCCAGGTTCCACAATGCACCTTCACATCAGTGCCTGCCATGTAACACCCTCTAAAACCCCGCATATAATTTTCGCAAATAATTAAAATCATAATTTCAGAGTACATGTATTAACGAGGATGTCACAATTCTCTTTTAATAAAAACAAGTTTCTGTCATGCATAACATAGAAGCAACTCATACATGTTTACACAGCGGAATATTATATTTAATAAAACCAAAGTTATAATATTTTCAATCATCAGGGATCAACACCTGGAATATATCAACATCATATTATAACAAACATAAGGAAATAAACGAGTCTGACTAAAGCAGCTCGACAAACAAACGTTCCCGGAGTTACAACTATCAGAGCATGACCCGGATAATACTTAAACGGAAATAAACTAGAAACAACAAGCCTTCGCCAAGCACCTGAACGAAGCTCCTCAATCTGAAATGTTCAACAGTAAGGGTGAGCATCTCAACTATACATTTGATTATACGTTCATAACAATCAATTCAGAAAACCATAAGCATCACCCAAACAGTTAGCATGTTTCATAGTTTACGAAAACCCTTACAATTCATATATTCAATATATATTACCTTTCATACTTATAATTAACATCAAACATCATTAACAATTCAACAACAATACATGCATACAATCAATTAAATACAACATTGGAAAATCATCCATTCATGTTATATTCAATAAAATGAAACACACCCATGCATGTGGTACCATTCTACCGCCCCATTAAATCTCGGGTCACGGACAACTCACCGTTCCATTATATCGCGGACACGGCTACCACCTCAACGTTCCATTAAATCGCGGACACGTATATTGGCCACTATGTTAATTCCACACAATGGGAATTAACAAATGCAACATGATATGTACAATATGTAACACTCAGCATACTATTAACATCAATAAACCATATCATGTAACATCAACAATATCAAATACAACACGATATGAATAGCATGTAATCACTCAGCATACTATTAAACATCAACCAATCATATCAAGTTATATCATAATCCATGCTTGATACACTATCTAAAAGCATGACAATAAAATCCACATAGTGTTGGTATCATAACATACAAACATTATTCGATACAAGCCTCCACAATACTTTGCATATCATTAAGCAGCATGTTCAAAACTAACAAACACTGCACATTAAACAAGTCATTCCTGTACACCACAACAAAGCACAGAAAACAAAATTCAGAAGCCAACACAGGAGGTTCAACACGGGTACCCGTGTGAATCAACACTGCCCATGTGGAAATGTGTCCCAAAACACGTTATTTTACCAATACAACAGATCAACACGGGTGCCCGTGTGAATCAACACGGCCCGTGTTGATGAGCGCGAGCCCGGAAATTCCTGTACCTGCAGCAGCTCATATGCCAACGTATTTGCACGAAAATACATTTCTACAGCAGTGAAATGCAGTACAAAAACATCCAGATACACATCAAGTTTCCAAACATCAATTTCCTATGCCTCTGACTTATGTTCATCAATTTCCCACAAATTGACTAACTCAAGTCCTTCAAGGTTATAGTTTTCTAAAATCGTTGGAAAACATAATTCCTTTTTCAAATCATTTAATCCAAAAACTTAATTTTATAATTACCAACAATTATCAAGGTAACCTTAAAAGTGATTATTCGTCCTTTTGGGGAAATCTGATAACATAAGGTTATCCTTAGAACACCTAAGGTAAACTCACGATCATACAATTTCGATCTAAATCAACAATGGGGATTAATTTCTTAATCGATTCACAACCTTTAGGGAACCTAATCCTTTCTAACAAAATTCTACCCTAAAGTTATCGATCACTAAGAACATCAGAGAGAATGGGATTATCCTACGATTACCCAACCAATCGCATCTAAACCCATAAGCAAATATAAATTGAGTAGTAGCCCCCCCTTACCTTATCAAATTGCAGCTTCGAACTCTTGAGCGATTGTTCGTCGTTCTTCAGAGCTCCAATCCCAAATATCTCCAAACACTTCACTAAAATACATAACAATCAAATTCACTTATAAACATAAACACTTTCTCCAATAATCACTTATTAAAATAAGCTCTTAAAGCTACTTAATTCCTCATAATCATATAGAAAATTTCACTAGCTTTCCAACACATCAAACGTCGCCTAAATCGGAGTTACGGTTCAAAAGTTATGGCCGAAACGATTTTTGGGAAAAGCCTACCCGAGCATCAACACAGAAGATCAACACGGGTGCCCGTGTGCATCAACACGGCCCGTGTTGATGACTCTGCAACACCATATTTCACGTTTTTATGCTTCCCAAAATCACCCCAACCCATTCCTAATCATCCCCAAACATCCTAAAACCATCTAAATCGAATTCTTACCATATAGCAATGATCTAAGGCATACAATAGGATCAATACCACATCAAAACACCAAACAATTCCATTCAACTCATGCCATCATTTCCTCATTTCTATGGTTTTTCAAAATAGGGTACAAATGGGGTTTCCACCAAAACCCACATTTCATGGTTCTTAATTCATCCTAACTAATACCCATTCATGTTTCATCATCACCACAACCATGGCATCAAGAATCCATCATCCCTACAAACCCTAACTCATATAGAATATATCACAACTTATTCATAGTAAAAGAATGACCAAACCCCTTACCTTGGATAATCTGCAGCTCCTGCAACTTCCTCGATCAATCTTCTCATTCTTCTCCTTTCTCTTCTTTACACGTTCTCTGAGTTCCAAAATCCCAAAATCTCAGTTTTACGTGAAAGTGAGCAAAAGTGACATATAAGTCCCAAATAACATTTTACTTCACTTGCACCCCCTCTTTTACCAATAACATCATAAGCCCAATAACCTTCAATCCTTATTTTTCTACAATTACTTATAAAATAAATAACAATCCTTTTATTCTATATTAACCCAAATAAAATAATTTTATTAATTTCAAATAAAATAACTCTTATTAAGATAATTCCAAACAAATAAAACTGGGGTGTTACAACTCTCCCCCACTACAAGAGTTTTCGTCCTCGAAAACATACCTTAGACGAAAAGTTCCGGAAACGCCTCTTTCATCTGGCTCTCTAATTCCCATGTAACATTTCCACCAGCTGGGCCTCCCCAAGCTGCCTTTACCCAAAGCTATCTCTTTACCTCTAAGTTGTTTCAATTCCCGATCTTCTATCCTCATAGGCAATGTTTCCACCGTCAGGTTACCCCTCACCTGAACATCATCTACTTGGATCACATGAGATGGGTCTGAAATATATCTCCTCAGCTGAGAAACATGAAAAACATCATGCAAATTTGCAAGACTAGGCGGTTAAGAAATACGATAAGCAACTCCTTCAACTCTTTCCGTAATCTGAAACGGACCAATAAAATGCGGAGTCAATTTCTTAGATTTCAACGCTCGACCAATACCCGTCATCGGAGTAACTCTCATAAACACATGATCTCCAGCACTGAATTCTAAAGTCTTCCTCCTCTTATCATGATAACTTTTCTGACGACTCTGAGAAGCTCTCATATTCTCTTGAATCAATTTGATCTTCTCAGTAGTTTGCTGAACAATCTCTGGCCCAATTACTGAACTTTCTCCAGATTCATACCAACACAAAGGCGTTCTACATCTCCGACCATACCATGCTTTGAACGGAGCCATACCAATACTCGAATGGTAACCGTTGTTATAAGTAAATTCAATCAGTGGTAAATAACTATCCCAAGATCCACCCTTCTCTAATGCACAAGCACGCAATAAATCTTCTAATGATTGAATCGTCCTCTCAGTCTGTCCATCAGTCTGAGGATGATAAGCCGAACTCAACCTCAACTTAGTGCCCAAAGCCTTCTGCAATCCTTCCCAAAATTTTTGAAGTAAACCTCGGATCTCTATCCGACACAATACTAGAAGTAACTCCATGCAAACTTACTATCTTCTCAATGTATAACTGTGCTAGTCTCTCCATTGGGTAATCCATTCGCACCGGTATAAAATGAGCAGACTTTGTTAGTCTATCCAAAATACCCCATATCGCTTCACAAGTCTTAGGATTCCTCGGCAACCCAGATACAAAATCCATAAAAATACTGTCCCACTTCCATTCCGGAATAAACATCGTTTGCATAAATCCCGACGGCTTCTGATGCTCAATCTTCGATTTCTGACAGATTAAACAAGCATACACAAATTCAGCTATCTCCTTTTTCATTCCCGGCCACCAAAACAATTTCTTCAAATCATGACACATTTTCGTGGCGCCCGGATGAATACTCATCCCACTGCGATGTCCTTCTTCTAAGATACTCTTCTCGATTTCTACGACATCAGGAACACAAACTCGATCACCAAATCTCATAATACTGTTTTTATCCATTCGGAATTCACCTCCTTGACCTTGATTGATCAATGTCAATTTATCAACTAGATTAACATCAGATTTCTGCCCAATCCTGATCTCTTCTAGTATACCACTAGTCAGCTTCAACATACCCAACCTGACACACTTCAGAGTACTTTCACATACTAAGCTTAAATCTCTGAATTGCTCAATTAAATCCAATTCACGAACCATCATCATAGACACATGCAATGATTTCCTGCTCAAAGCATCTGTAACTACATTTGTCTTACCAGGATGGTAAACCAAACAAAAATCATAATCTTTGAGAAATTCTAACCATCTTCTCTGCCTCATGTTAAGCTCTTTCTGATCGAAAAGATATTTCAAACTCTTATGATTACTATACACCTCTAATCTCGAACCATACAGATAATGTCTTCACAACTTCAAAACGAACACAACTGCCGCCAATTCTAAGTCATGAGTAGGATAGTTTCTTTCATACACTTTCAGTTGTCTCGGAGCATCAGCCACTTCTTCTCGATTCTGCTTTACACTCTGCACTAATCCCATCAAGGATGCATCACAATACACAACAAAGTTCTGCCGGATTGGCAACTCAAAATAGGCACACTAGTTAACCTCTTCTTCACCTCTTGAAATCCTTATTCACACTTAGAGTACCAATATACGTTGGACCCTTTCTTACTTAGGATCAACACAATACCATCACAGAAATCACATGTCCACGAGAATTAACTTTACTTAACCAGGATACATATGAAATCACTTCTCTTTCAATAATTCTCAAAACAATTCTCGAGATATTCCAACTATTCATCTTCATCCTTGAAGTAAATCAGAATATCCTCCATCAGTACTACCACAACTTACCAAAATTTTTCGCACTGAACCTTACCTCAGATAAACACTTTACCCCATTTCAACAACACAGCAGTGCTCAACTAAGCTCAACAAGTTTCTAATCACTATAATCGGTCGGGTAATTCTCAATATAGAATCTCATCTACTGGGATGGATTCACACATACCACCATCTGGAACATCATACTCATAACTCGCTTCTTTAAACCGAAGTCACACTTTGCTAGCTTAGCACCAAGTCTAATCTCTATCAATTCCCAACACAAGGTTTGTAATTACTCCATCAGTCCTTATCCTGAATTGAATAAACCAGAAGGTTTACAATAACGTCACACATATTCTTATACGCCACAACATTCAAGTCTAGACTTCATTTCTTATGAATTATTTACTTGCCTAACAGAACTCTTGTATCATCAGAATCCATACAAGTTCTCACTTCCAATCATGGAAAACCAATCTTCCTTCTCGAATCTCCGCTACAGGGAAGCATATCCATCACACTCTTAGCCCACGAGATTCACAAAACAACCAAGTCCAACTAATACCAACCAATCCAGTTTTACACGAAGGTAGACTTCATAATCCCACAAGTACTCCACATTCTCAATATATCATCGTTTACTCTTGTTGGACCTTAGTTCACACTTACAGAACTACTGCTAGCTCCAGAGTGTCACTAGGAATTCATAAACCACTAATACAACACTATCTGTCGCCACACCTTCACTCTCTAGAGAAGTACTTTCCAACTTCACTTGATCGTTCTTTTATCGAACCATCTCAATTTGATCAATACATCGAGACCTTTAATTGGTATTCTTTTCAGATATCAGAATCCGTATCAACTTCTCATATCCATCTTAAAGCAATTAGCTTCGCTCTACCAAGTTCATACACATACTAACAAAACTAGCAAGACATGTCTATCACATCCACTATGCTCCTATTTGCTATCAACAACAGATTAAGGTCGATCAGTCCCTCAATTTGTCAATAGACAACCGAAGAGACAATGAATGTAAAAACCCATCTTTACTGACTTCATTAGCACTGCATACAACTGATGCACAAATCCATGAGATAAATTCCACCTAAGTAATGCTCTTACCTCTGAATCCTCTTCAGGACTATGAACAATGCAGTCTATACCATGCTCATACTCTTACCATTTTCCTCACGTAGAGCCATTACTTAGCATCCAGAAGCACCATGGAGAAGTACCAACTTCTCCCCCACTTATCGCAATCTTATCCCTGCAATCAAGTGATCCAAAACAAAGAAGTACCAACAGTGTTTTCAAACACTTATTGCGTACCAAGGGTAATGACACTGACATAACAACTTGGCCGGACAGACCGACCATGCTCTGATACCACTATTGTAACACCCTCTAAAACCCCGCATATAATTTTGGCAAATAATTAAAATCATAATTTCAGAGTACATGTATTAACGAGGATGTCACAATTCTCTTTTAATAAAAACAAGTTCCTGTCATGCATAACATAGAAGCAACTCATACATGTTTACACAGCGGAATATTATATTTAATAAAACCAAAGTTATAATATTTTCAATCATCAGGGATCAACACCTGGAATATATCAACATCATATTATAACAAACATAAGGAAATAAACGAGTCTGACTAAAGCAGCTCGACAAACAAACGTTCCCGGAGTTACAACTATCAGAGCATGACCCAGACAATACTTAAACGGAAATAAACTAGAAACAACAAGCCTTCGCCAAGCACCTGAACGAAGCTCCTCAATCTGAAATGTTCAACAGTAAGGGTGAGCATCTCAACTATACATTTGATTATACGTTCATAACAATCAATTCAGAAAACCATAAGCATCACCCAAACAGTTAGCATGTTTCATAGTTTACGAAAACCCTTACAATTCATATATTCAATATATATTACCTTTCATACTTATAATTAACATCAAACATCATTAACAATTCAGCAACAATACATGCATACAATCAATTAAATACAAATTGGAAAATCATCCATTCATGTTATATTCAATAAAATGCAACACACCCATGCATGTGGTACCATTCTACCGCCCCATTAAATCTCGGGTCACGGACAACTCACCGTTCCATTATATCGCGGACACGGCTACCACCTCAACGTTCCATTAAATCGCGGACACGTATATTGGCCACTATGTTAATTCCACACAATGGGAATTAACAAATGCAACATGATATGTACAGTATGTAACACTCAGCATACTATTAACATCAATAAACCATATCATGTAACATCAACAATATCAAATACAACACGATATGAATAGCATGTAATCACTCAGCATACTATTAAACATCAACCAATCATATCAAGTTATATCATAATCCATGCTTGATACACTATCTAAAAGCATGACAATAAAATCCACATAGTGTTGGTATCATAACATACAAACATTATTCGATACAAGCCTCCACAATACTTTGCATATCATTAAGCAGCATGTTCAAAACTAACAAACACTGCACATTAAACAAGTCATTCCTGTACACCACAACAAAGCACAGAAAACAAAATTCAGAAGCCAACACAGGAGGTTCAACACGGGTACCCGTGTGAATCAACACTGCCCGTGTGGAAATGTGTCCCGAAACACGTTATTTTGCCAATACAGCAGATCAACACGGGTGCCCGTGTGAATCAACACGGCCCGTGTTGATGAGCGCGAGCCCGGAAATTCCTGTACCTGCAGCAGCTCATATGCCAACGTATTTGCACGAAAATACATTTCTACAGCAGTGAAATGCAGTACAAAAACATCCAGATACACATCAAGTTTCCAAACATCAATTTCCTATGCCTCTGACTTATGTTCATCAATTTCCCACAAATTGACTAACTCAAGTCCTTCAAGGTTATAGTTTTCTAAAATCGTTGGAAAACAGAATTCCTTTTTCAAATCATTTAATCCAAAAACTTAATTTTATAATTACCAACAATTATCAAGGTAACCTTAAAAGTGATTATTCGTCCTTTTGGGGAAATCTGATAACATAAGGTTATCCTTAGAACACCTAAGGTAAACTCACGATCATACAATTTCGATCTAAATCAACAATGGGGATTAATTTCTTAATCGATTCACAACCTTTAGGGAACCTAATCCTTTCTAACGAAATTCGACCCTAAAGTTATCGATCACTAAGAACATCAGAGAGAATGGGATTATCCTACGATTACCCAACCAATCGCATCTAAACCCATAAGCAAATATAAATTGAGTAGTAGCCCCCCCTTACCTTATCAAATTGTAGCTTCGAACTCTTGAGCGATTGTTCGTCGTTCTTCAGAGCTCCAATCCCAAATATCTCCAAACACTTCACTAAAATACATAACAATCAAATTCACTTATAAACATAAACACTTTCTCCAATAATCACTTATTAAAATAAGCTCTTAAATCTACTTAATTCCTCATAATCATATAGAAAATTTCACTAGCTTTCCAACGCATCAAACGGCGCCTAAATCGGAGTTACGGTTCAAAAGTTATGGCCGAAACGATTTTTGGGAAAAGCCTACCCGAGCATCAACACAGAAGATCAACACGGGTGCCCGTGTGCATCAACACGGCCCGTGTTGATGACTCTGCAACACTATATTTCACGTTTTTATGCTTCCCAAAATCACCCCAACCCATTCCTAATCATCCCCAAACATCCTAAAACCATCTAAATCGAATTCCTACCATATAGCAATGATCTAAGGCATACAATAGGATCAATACCACATCAAAACACCAATCAATTCCATTCAACTCATGCCATCATTTCCTCATTTCTATGGTTTTGCAAAATAGGGTACAAATGGGGTTTCCACCAAAACCCACATTTCATGATTCTTAATTCATCCTAACTAATACCCATTCATGTTTCATCATCACCACAACCATGGCATCAAGAATCCATCATCCCTACAAACCCTAACTCATATAGAATATATCACAACTTATTCATAGTAAAAGAATGACCAAACCCCTTACCTTGGATAATCTGCAGCTCCTGCAACTTCCTCGATCAATCTTCTCATTCTTCTCCTTTCTCTTCTTTACACGTTCTCTGAGTTCCAAAATCCCAAAATCTCAGTTTTACGTGAAAGTGAGCAAAAGTGACATATAAGTCCCAAATAACATTTTACTTCACTTGCACCCCCTCTTTTACCAATAACATCATAAGCCCAATAACCTTCAATCCTTATTTTTCTACAATTATTTATAAAATAAATAATAATCCTTTTATTCTATATTAACCCAAATAAAATAATTTTATTAATTTCAAATAAAATAACTCTTATTAAGATAATTCCAAACAAATAAAACTGGGGTGTTACATGCCACATGTCCCTGAAGCTCAATCTAATGGCCAGATCATGCAGATCACCATACCCACTAGTCAACCATGCACACGTGAACGCTGAAAGTCAAACAAGCCAAGCTTCTATTGGGCCAAATTACTGCAGATCAACCTCCTCAATTTGGGTCAACACCCCCAATGTTTGCATATTCTTTTAATTTCTTGTCTTCTCTTTTCTTTTTTTATTTTATTCTTTTGACCACTTTTATTTAATTTATTTCAAATAATTTTCATAAGACACAAAAAATCAGAAAAGTCAAAATAAAAATATGTTTAATATTTAATTCATAAATAGTTTTGTAAATAAATTTTGTTAACTAATTTAGTTTTAATTTTAGGTTTAATTTCAATGTTTTTTTAATAAACTAAAAAATGTAGAAATTAGGGTTTTAATACTTCTATTCTTTTTTTTCCCTTTTTTGCCATTAGTAAATACTAATTATTTTTGTAAATAAATATGCCATTTAAATAATTAGGGTTAAATTAGGTTACAAGTTAAACATTTTTTTTATAAATTAAAAACAATTAGAATTAGGGTTTCCTATAATAATTAATTTTCTCATTAAATTTCATAAATACAAAAACTCCAAAAAAAAAGGTTCTTTCTTTTATTTAATAAAATTAATTTATGATTTCAATTTAATTTCTTTAAAAGGGTCCAACGCCCTCGCATTCTCGATTTTATTTCTTTTCGCACATTTACTTTTATTTCCTTTTTTTAAATTTCATGTAATTTCCCCAAAGCTTTGTAATAGATTAATTAGGATATTTATTTTTCCGCATTTTATTTATTTCAAATCGGGTCTTGGTTTAATTTGGCGATGTAGACCCGCGCCTTTGTAATAGCGTAGGACTTTTAATTCTGCACCTTTTAACTGTTAATAATCACATGAAAGAATGTATGCCAAAAATAAAATCAAAGCGTAGATCACCAATGCATGACAAGACAAACAATAACTGAAAATGATACACAATTCACACACCACTCCTAGGGTACACCTCACTGTTGCCTTGCCCCTCGAAACGTGGTCGTCGAGTAGAGGACGTTTTAGTAAGTCCTCATGTCCATGAACATGGCATGGGGGTAGCTTCTAAAGTGTCCTACTATTGCTCTGGTGACCACACTGTCCCTGACCCTCGAATTGACCCGAACACCTCCAACGGTGGTGCTACCTACCTCTCAATGGTGGGATGGCACTACTTTAAGGACATTTACACAGCCTAATTCCTTAGGGTAGGTAGATGACTCGTAGATACTTGCTCTAATTCAAAACAAATCAAAAAACTTCTTTTCACACCTACACTTTTCAAAAAGCTTTCAAAAACAACTTTTCAAACACTCTTGAGGACTGATACAAGAGTCAAACTGAAATTTTAAATGAAACTTTTTCAAATCCACTCACTCTGAAAAGCAAACACTTTTGAAGACATAAATGAGCAAGTATCTAAGAGCCCATGGATAACCATGGATAGAAAGGGTGCTACCACCTTCCCTTTCTATAAATCTACCTCCCGAACCGAGAAACTATCTCATAAGGAATTTTGCTGTGCTTTTGTCCTTTCCATGTTGGAGAAAATAAAAGACGGTGGCGACTCTTGCTTCTGCGACATTTCGCGAACCAGCGTTAAACAGTCAGTTCCAGATCCACCGATCACAGGATGCTGGACAATGTTTATAGGTATGTGGGACTTGATTGGACCCTTGAAAACTTCAATTTCTTTGTCAGAACCAAAACCCTAATTTTGACTGTGTTAGGAGGCAATTGGACTGTGCAACCCTTGAGGGATTTTGAATCATCTGGAGATTGATCTTGGCAAATCTTGAAGAATATGGGAGGGCAAATTTTGGGGTACAATAACAGCCACCCATTATAATTACTAACAATCCAACGCTCCAGGACCAGATCTTGAAGGTCGTTGGATGAAATCAACGCAAGCAATCTGGTTTCCTCATCGTAACACATAGTCTCCCCCACATTACGCCCAAATAAACCCAGAGTTCATCTTGGGCCTTTGGACAAATTTCTGGGTCTAAGGCTTGTTCTTATAACACCCCACTTTTAACTTCTCAAGATCAAATATGTACCCCTATGCGCCTTTAGACTCAAAATTTAATTTGGGCCTGAACCCCTTCATATATACACCCTCCTAACTTAGTTTTAGTACCCCCTGCATAATTTTGTTTTTATTTAATTAATTTAATATTTTGATTATTCACTTTATTTTTTATAATTTCTCATGTCTTTTTTTATATTACATTAAAATTATTTTGTACATTTTGACATAAAATCATTAATAAATAAATATTGGTTTAATATTAAAAATATTAATATATTTTTAATAATAAGAAAATAGTTATTTATTAAATATTTTCTAAAACACTAACCTCATTTTCTCTCTATTTTATCAAATATTTTTAATCATTTAAAATTGCATCATGCATTCTTAGACAACTAACCAATCAAATACTAACATTTTTTACTAACTTAATTTCAAATTCAACTTATTTTCAAAAAAAGGATTGTGGATATATTTTATATTAATTGTGAACTGCATCTACGACTATGCTATTTTCAAACTCAGACAAGGTTCAAGGAGATTTCAAAATATTTCCACAATTCATAAAAAAAACTAACCAAATTCATTCAAACTATGAAATTGGACTCTGATTCTTCATAAAGAGATTCGTAGGGACGTGGTTAAAAATAAGGTGAGTCCAGCTATTAAATAACTAAATCCTTTCCTCAACATATAGAAATATCAACTATTAAATTCCCATCTTACCCTTAAACCTAAAAGCGGAGCCCCTTGAGAACAAGGGGGATGAAGGGTGCCTAACATATTCCCTTCGTCTAACTAACTTACGAATTTAGAATCTCTAAATAAATTAGGGTTACCCGTTATTCTCCCGTCCTTAGGATAAAAAGTAGTGGTAGCGACTCTTGTATTTTTAGCCGGTTACAACACTTTGTAGTCTTTAGAGCGTTCTGAGTATCCCAACGTAATACTTTTTTTTTGCTTTGGAATCAAACTTGTTCAAATTCTTTTTAGTTTTTAAAATGAAACATGTGCATCCAAAAGGATGAAAGTAAGATATGTTTGGTTTTCTTCCTTTGCACAACTCATATAGAGTCTTTTCCAGAATAGGTCTAATAGAGATTCCATTATGAATGTAACATGTTGTATTCACTACTTCTTCCCAGAAGTACTTCGCAACATTTGTTTCATTTATCATGGTTATGGCCATTTCTTGTAAAGTCCTATTCTTCCTTTCTACAACTCTATTTTGTTATGGAGTTCTAATATAGGAGAAATCATGTGATATGCCATTTGAATCAAATAGTTCTTAAAAAATTTTGTTTTCAAATTCTCCTCCATGATCACTTCTGATGATAGTTCCATATCCTTTTATTTTTCCTTTCTGATCTCCTCCGAACCCTACGTAACTAGTGTCTTTAAGTTCCAGGCTTTAGAACATATTCTTGCTTCCCGTCATGTGTCGCGAGCATCCAGAGTCCATATACCATGACTGATTTCTTTTCTCCACTGTGTAACATATCTGCAACATACACTATTTTATCTTTTGGTACCTAGAAACTTTTGGGTCCTCTAGAATTAGTCTTCCCAGTGTATCTTACAACTTTGGGTTTATGTGCATTTCTAGCTATTTGTGTTTGTACAGGAGGATATAGATAAGAAAAAGGAGAAAAGGGTTTTTCATTAGGTGAAGTCTTATCCTCATAAGGGTCATAACATATTCCTCTTTTACCATTATGGCCAATACCATAGATCATGGAAGTCATTATGCTTCTATCTAGGTTATCATCAAAAAAATTTTGAAAGGCTTTATCATGCCTGTGTAAAATAGTATCAGAGGATGATTGAGCTTTTAAGAGAGTTTGTAGAGCTAAGTTATTTTTAGTTTGACATTTATTTATTCTTTCTAATATAATATGATCATATTTTAATTCAGAAAGTTTTTCTTTTAACTTCTCATTTTTCTTAATTTCAGTTTCATGGAATTTTTCAAGATTCTTGAATTTTTGTTTAAGCTTATGATATTTAGTCAAGAATATGGATATAATTAATTCAAGATTAGTATGAGAGATGTCGGAAAATACCTCTTCTGAGTTATACTCAGTATCTGATGCACTCCCTTCTGACTTGATAGCTGTGAATGCTACATTGCATGTTCTTAGTCATAGTCAGAATCTGATGCTTCGGAGTCACCCCATGTTTCCTTAATACCTTTCTTCTTACCTTTGAATCTATCTTTCTTGAAGCTTCCATTTCTAAATTTTTCTTTCATCAGCTTTGGAAAATCCGTTTTATAATGTCCTGGTTCATTACATTCATAGCTCCCAGCTTCTTTTTCGCCCCTTGAATATAATTATGAGTGATCTCTTCTAGGTCTTTTGAAGTTGCTTTGTCTTCTCCAGAGATGCTTGACCCTTCTTGTAATAAGTGATAACTCCTCTTCACCATCTGATGCATCTCCATCAGAGTATTCTTCTTCTTCTTTAGATTTTAGAGCTTTGTATTTCTGTGATTTTCTCTTCTCTGTTCTTGATTTTAGAGCAACTGATTTACCCTTTTTCTGAGGTTCGTCTTCCTCCAACTCAATCTCATGACTCCTGAGATAACTTACTAACTCCTCAAGACTAACGTTTTTCAGATCTTTTGAGAGCTTTAATGCAGTTACCATTGATTTCCATTTCTTTAAAAGACTTATGATAATCTTCTTTGCATGATTAGCTATTTTATAACTCTTGTCCAGAACCTTGAGCCCTGCTACTAGCATTTGAAATCTTGAGAACATAGCTTCAACAGTTTCATCTTCTTCCATTTTGAATGCTTCATATTTCTGGACTAGAGCTAACGCTTTAGTTTCTTTTACTTTAGAATTTCCTTTATATGTCATTCTTAAAGAATCAAAGATTTCCTTAGTTGTATCTCTGTTGGTGATTTTATCATATTCATTATATGGGATAGTACCGAGAAGAATGGTTCTGGATTTATGATGATTTTTGCTTTAGCATTTCTGATCTTCAGTCATTCTTCTCCTTAGAATAACCACGTCGATCACATATATAGGTTCCTCATAACATTCTTTAATCAGATCCCAGAAAGAAACTATCCAGTCTATTTTTCCAATATTCAAACCTTTCACCATCAAAGATAGGAGGCTTAGTAAAGTAGTTATCTTTTTCATTGTTGTTTGCAGGCACAACCATAATAAGTTTTTCTCAATTGGATCTCTCTACATGGTTAAGTGTTTGATTTACAAATCGAATAAGAGGAGGAGCTATGATGCTAATTGAAGGGTGAGAAAAACACAAGAAAGAGGGGTTTGAATTGGGTTTTCTAAAAAGTTTTTATGAAAAATAATTCACAAATAAACTTGAAAGACTATGGCTTAGGAAAGACAATAAAAGACACTTTGGTTTGTCCAAGTTCACCTCTAACTAGGCAACTTCTATCCACCCTCCTTAGGTGATTTCGCCTTCAACAAGGACTTAATCCACTAATCTCAATAGATTACAGATGCCCAAGGTACTCGCTGGTGACTAACAACAACCGTCTAAGAGTCTACCTGACACCTTAACCCTCTCAAGTCTTAGACTAAAACCTAGTCACTTGAGGAGATAATTAATTCTTAACATAATTACAATCAATTGTGTTTACAATGTTTGCTTCTAAATAAGCAGATTAACACAACTATGAAGAACAAAGTCTCTAATACAAATAATGAGCAACAACTCTTTGTATTGAGAACTCTAAGGTTAACACACAAATAATGAGCAACAACTCTTTGTGCTTAACCTTTAATATCATAACACAATAACGAGCAACAACTCTAGTGTTCTTGATATTTCTCTAGAAGAATATTTATAGATGTATATGAATAATGATTCTTCATTTCTCTTGGTGTTTCACAATATTTCAGCAATTTGATTAAAGAGTGATAATAGTTGATAGTTCATGAATCTTCAAATGCTGATGAGTTCTCTTTATATAGACTTAAGAAATAAGAATGTTGGTAGTAAGAAGATGTCACTTTCTTTTGCCAGCTATAGTAACAGTAACATTTCATCATGGGAGACAACATAGTACAATATGTAAGCATGTAGTGGAATTTTTAAACGTATTGATTGTACTATAAATTTCATTGCTAAGTTTCTTAGACTTTATCTTCTTATGATTAACTTCTGCTTGAAGTAGTAAGCTTGGAAGATAACTCTTGTCTTTGTCTTCTTTTCTTCTTACTGGATTGTTTCTGATCCGAGGAGTAAATAATGATCCAGAAGATTCTTCTTTGTAGAATAATAAAAGTCTTTCAAACGGTTGAATATTGTCTTCAGATATATAAGAAATAACTTATCTGATGAGCAATGTCTTCTTTAGAGTGAAATCTTTTCTGATCTTGACTTCTTGGTCTTGCCTTTGAATTCTTTATAATCATCTTTTCTAAGATGCAAATCCGATGTCTGATTTCTGAAGCAACAACTTATATCAGTACATCTAATTTTTCATATTCCGTTCCTTCTATCTCATCTTGACTTTGTATTAATTCCTTGATAATAAGCTTTTCTAAATTGTATATACGATGTCTGATTTCTGAAGCAACAACTTATATCAGTACGTATGATTTTTCATTGAGTATCTTCATTTGATGTCTTGATCTTGTATTAATTCCCTTTATGATGAACATTCAACATTCCTTATAACTGCCGATGTTTCTGTAGAAGTGGTCACAATATTTCTTCAGTTGAGTGCAGTGGTCTTTCTGATGACATTTATCTTCTAATGAATATTACTTCTGTTGAGTAGATTTACTCGAGAAGATATCATTCTTTTGATCTTGTCTTCTGATGGACTTTGAGATGTTGATTAGATGTGAATCCACATATCTTTCTTCATTTCTTCTGATGAAATACTTCTGATGTTGAATGAAAGTACGTATTCCATTAAATCTGAGTCTTCAGAATCTTGACTTTGTCTTCAGAACTATGAGTAGCAACTCTTCTAATGAACAAATATTGACTTCTATTCTTGGAGTAGAATCTTTCTTCACATATGTTCAGAGTCTTGACTCCGTCTATAGAATTCAAGTAGCATATCTTCTAAATACTGAATCTTGACTTCTGATCTTCTGCATTGTAAGCTTGTTTCATGTATACTCTTAATTTCCGATCTTGTAGAAACAGCTTATCAGAAACTTTATCTTCTTGGAAACTCAGTGAGATTCTTTTCTTGTCAAACATTCAACATTCCTTAGAACTACTGATGTTTCATTAGAAGCAAAACTCAATGGTTCTTCTTCTGAGTGGTCAAGTGATTTTGATGATATCTTTATTAATACTATCCAAAATTCTAATCATGTATCTCCATACTCAATAAAACTATTAGAACTAAATTTGTTCTTCATAAAATATATGCTTGTTATCATCAAAACCCATAGATTTAAACATAGATCCAAATATTGTTCTTACACATGTCTCCATAATGACATAGGGGTTTTCATCGCAAATTATCATCCAAACAACGACAACTCTCCACATTGGATTCGCACGTACATTGCCCAAAGTTTGTTGATGATGATAACTTCATTTTTCACTAGCAATTTCAATGTTGAACTCTCTAAAATTTACTAACCTTAAATTGATTTAGGGAAAATTTAGGTTACAGAACTTGGAAGAGGAGATGGAACAAAGAAGAAGATCCATGTAATCCAGATCACCCGCCATATAGACCAAAACAAACGTCTATTTGAGCCAAATTGACAGAAAGGATCACTATGGACCTTTTTGAACAATTAAAGGATCAATTTGGAACTTTTTAAAATTAAGGGACCAAAATGGACCGCGAGGTAAAGTTAAGGGACCAAAGAGTGTATTTTGCCTTTAATTTATTATAATTATCATAATTAGGTAATACAACTTCAAGCAAACATCAAATTTTAAAACTTAATTTAGAATTTCAAATATTGATATTTGAGTCATTCATTGGATGAATTGATGAAATTAACCATCTTTTCCATAAATATTTAATACATAATATTGTTGAGAAAATATACATTCAGTTGGTCATAATCGGTTACTGATAAATCAACAAGTGATTATTGATAGTTTAGTAAATGATTATTGATAGTTCAACATTTGATTATTGATAATTTAGCATGTGGTTAATGCTAACTGTGTATATGGTAATTACAAACTAGGAGTTAGTTTGTCAGTAGTATGATTTTATATAAAATATGTAATACGTCTTTGTAAAATTCCACACATCCCCATTAATTCCATTCAAAGCATACTTCTCTTTGTATCTCAGTCTCAGTCTCTCTCTCTCTCTCTCTCTCTCTCTCTCTCTCTATATATATATATATATATATATATATATATATATATATATATATATATATATATATATATATATATATATATATATATATATATATATATATATATATATATATATATATATATATATATATATATATATATATATATATTGCTCTTTATTCTACCGTATTTTCCTCAATTTGCAAATAACTTGTAATCAAGTTACCCTAATATTTGGCATCAAGAGTCTGGTTCTTTGATCAAACACTTAGTGTGTGAAAAATATTTCCATCTCCAATGAATGTATCCCTCTAAATTTCTCAATACTTAATAGGAATAATTATGATAAGTGGCACAAACATATGATGGTAATGTTTGGTTATCAAGATGTTCTTGAATTGATCAAGAATGTTGTTATTTCCTGGCTTGGTAGCCCCCTGAGTAGGTGATGTTGGAACGAACTGGGTTAACAACTCAATGTGTTATTTATCATTCTGCAGTTTTTATTTCTGTATCACTTATAGCTTAATTGATCTGGTCGGCTACCAAATGTTGTAACATCTATCTCGACATCATATGATGTTAAGACAATTTTGTTTATATATGTTTTCTGTACCAGAATTTCAATTGGTATTAGAGTATGCGCCCTGGTCTATTGGGTGAGTTTCAGGGAGATATATTTTTGGTACTATATGTCTTTTGGGAAAGCTAGAATGGTACCATTCTGGTAATCAATAGACTGTAGAACTGTGAAGTTTATCAGGTTAGAAGAATCCTGGTGTTTAGAAGATAGAAGGAAAAAACATGAGTTAGGTCTCTATGAATTTGAAGTTGTCAATACCATAATATATGTAATTGATAAGTGTTTTTAGTCCAGACTGTTCATCACTTGTATTGTGTTCAAAGATACTTGGGAAATCTCTCAAGTCCACTCATAAAGGCATGTCTAAGTGTGTTTAGAATAAAAAGTGTTCAGATGTGAGGCTGATCAAGAAGAAGACTCTCATGTCTCTACTCTAGAGGTTTGATATAAAAGTGGCAAGCCATTGAAGAAAGACAAGAGAACTTTCTTTTTGCTTTCAACTCTGTTGGATCTTGTGTTCTGGTCTCTAATAAAGGTTTTCTTATTGCTATCATGTTCCTTGGAAGGTAATCCAATCCGTTTTTGAGATGAATGGAAAAGATGTTTAGATCAAATGTTCAAGACTTGTGATGCTCAAGATACATTGGAGCTGGAGTTAAATCCAATTAATGTCAAATATTCAATAATTTGAGTGTGAAGGCCTTGGATTTTGTGTGGAACAAATTTCCCCTACCTATCTCAGGGAGAAATTGTATGGGTCTTTCTATTTCTGGTTTGACTAGAAGGTGAATTTCTAATAAAGATTCTTGTTTCGAAGAATTATCTCATGATGTGCTGGATGTTTTATTCAAAGATCTGTGTATCTAGAATAAAAAGTGTTATCAACCATGAAGGAATATAAGAAGGTTTATTTCTGATATCATGTCTTAAGAGAATGAAGGATTGCCTACCATCTGTAACTTGCAAGGTGAAGTAACTTTATTAATCCTAAAACTTGGTATCATGATCAAGTTTGTAAGGATAGTTCAATTATGTTAAAGGAAGATTCTTCTAGAGGGAAGATTATTAGAAGTTTTGGGTTTTCTAGCTTGGATTAGCCAAGAAAAACTCAAGTGACAAGAGGTTGTTTTATCAAAAGGCAAGTTGAGTAAAGGATGTCAATCATAATGTCTTAACCTTGTGTGGATTTAAGAACAATTAATCTTAACCCTGAAGATATCTCTTCTGTGGAAAGATTATTTTAACAATTTTGGTTACTTTCTCAAAGGCCAAGTTCAGTTTTGTTTAACCATGCAGTGGTTAATACCCAGGAAAGGTGATTATTGCCTTATACCTTTCTTGAATCTCTAACTAAGATGATTGGTATTTTTACACTAACTGTTTTAGACACTTAACTACACTAAAAGTGATTCTGAAGGTTTGTTTAAGTCTCATTCTAATCAATAGTTACTTTGTTGATGATGCTAAAAAGGAAGTTTAAGGACATTGGGTAACTAAAGAATTTAGGATGGATTCTCTAAGTTTTGATAATTTTTTTTCTTCTTACTAAAATATTGATGACCATTGTAAGTTATGCGTTCAAAGGTATGAAGGTATATATCATCAAGGAATAATGTTATGTCTCTATGAGATGATTGAAGTTCCTGTGAGGATTTAAGAACAATTTCTATTTGTGAATCTTACGAGTATTTAATTGTTTATCATGTTGCTTGGTGGTTAAGAAAAAAGAAGTCAAGATGTCACACCTGAAGGTACAACATCAAACAATTGCAAAAGCTCTAGAACATGTTCTACGTTTTTGTTTGGTTCAATGCAACGTGAGTGTCTTGGTGGATAGAAAGATATATATGATTTTTCTTTTGTGTCCTATAACAAAGTAAATCTAATATCTTTGAAGTCTTTAAAGATTCTTATCTTCTCCTTTAATGAGAAAAAGGTATGTTTCTGAGTTATTCTATTGGGAAAAGTACTTTTAGTAACTTCAGGATCAATATCAGTGATGTGTTCATTGAGATGGATACTGATGTTTAACCAGATGTTGGAACATCATCTCAGCATTTTGACACTCCAGAGATTGTGGAAGATTCTAAAGGTCCATGAGGCACTGAAGAAGGAAGCTCTCAACAAAGCATTTTAAAAAGGGAGTTCATTATTTGGAGTTTATTTTGGTCTATATCATAAGGTATTTCACATATGAAATATTTAATGATTGTAAGTCTTGGAGTAAAGAGCTATTGGCCCAGTCTAAAGAAGATTGTATTAATGGAGGATATTCTGGTCATCTGGATTAGAATTAATCGAATCCTAGTATATCTTTAAGATTAGGTACATTGTTGAAGGAAGATGCGTTTTCTATTGGGTTAATTACTTAGAAAGTACAATGTCAACCTAAATGTCATGACATTGTAGTATGACAAGCCAATACATTCAAGATACTCAAGGATTATATTGTTTACAAAATTGTGTCATGGGTTTTTTTACAAGCAGGGTTTGGCACTCCTAAACCTGGTACATCTGACAATCTCTAGAAAGTATTCTCATAACTTGAGGTGCAAGTTACATTGAGAATATGAGGGGTATTTTTGGAAGTTCACTACTGAAGAGATTTAGTAGAAATTGTTTGGACGGTTCTATCTACTATCTTTGTGAAGCGTGTAGTCTCATAAAAAGTATTTTTGGCATGGAGAATATCATTTAAAATGTTGTAACATTGTTGTTGTACCCCAAAATTTTCCCTCACATATTCTTCAAGATTTGCAAAGAGCGTGCTTCAAAATCTCCCAAGGGTTGCACAGTTCAATGGCCTCCTAACAGTCAAAAATTAGGGTTTTTGTTCTGGCAAAGAAATTGAAGTTTCCAAGGGTCCAATCAAGTCCCACATGCCTATAAACATTGTCAAGCATCCTTATACCAAGTTTCAAGGCCTACAACACAAAATTGCACAGTCAAAAACCCTAATTGCTCAACAGTCAACTGTAGGGGCAAAATGGTCATTTGACAGTCAAAAGTTCAAATTTTTTGGTCAACATCTTACTTTGAAGCCACAAACATCATTTGATCAATTCTTGATCATGATTCTCAAGGCATGGTTCAAAAAGTCTCAAGATGCAAAAGTTTCCATTTTTGGACAGTTGAAAAAGTCAACTGTAACTTGACCAAGGCATAACTTCCATATGGTTCATTAGAAAAATTCCATCCAAAGCTCATTTTGAAGAGAAAGACATTTCCTACAACTCCTCTTCACACTTCAAGTCCAATAAATGCTCTCACAAAAAGTTATCAATCTCAACATTATAGGTCATTTTCAAAAGTCAACAAAAAGGCACTTTAAGTCAAAGATCATAACTTGAGATTGGTAAATCAAAATGACATGGGACCAAAGGCATTGGTTATAAGACTTCAAGACCTTTCCAAAATGTCCAAGAACATGATCAAAGCTTAAAACTTGAGCAAGATATGCCTTGTGGAAGTTGGGAAATTTTTGGGAATTTTGAAAAGTCAACTTTGCTTCAAATGCCTCGAAATTGCTAATGGGCCTCAATTTCTTCCAAGAATCATCACCCAAAAGCTATGCACGACCCATTGACTTTAAAGGGAGTTATTTTATCATTTTTTATTAATTATTTGAATTATTATTATTATTAGTTCATTTAATTAAAATAAAATATGACAAAAATAGAAAATCATGTTTTCCAATCCTTTTTTGCAGCATATTCTCTCAATAAAGCCTAAATATTTCATACACACTCAATATGGAAAGAATTGGCAATGATTGGCATCAAAAAGACATGAAAAAGATTACATTGAAAATCAAATATTGAAACATTGATTGCAAAGGTTTTTGGACTTGGATTTCTACCCTAATTCACTCACACATATAAACACAATGCAAACCTAATCAAGAGGACCAAGAAGCTGCGCTCAGAATCAAGAACACAAACTCACTTTTTTCTTAAAAACTTCAAGTCTGTTTTCATAGTTTCAAGGCATTTCAAGGCGTGGAAAGGATCTCAAAAGCTTGTTGGGACTTCTCTGAACATAACCCAATACTTTTCCACTCTCCATACAGCCAGAAACGGTAGAATCACGTGGCCCTGTTCCCAAATTTTTTCATAATCGTATTTGCATTTGCACACCTTTTCCATACGTTTTAAGCATTAATTTATACTAACATGGTTGTTCTAAAGCTGTTGGCATCATTTAATTGAGTTTTTAAGCCCTATACACGAATCCACCATGGAAGCTGCCTAGGGTTTCAAAGATGGGAAATTGGGGTTTCTCGCCTGGGGAAAAATTAGACCATGAGACCAACGCCATTGGATTCGTGACATTCCAACAATTCAAAACTACACCTCGCGCTCAATTTATATGAGCCCAGGGCCTAATCGCTATTTTTGTGTTCTTCATTTAGTGGGGGTTTAAAACCCCCGCTATCTATCTCATATTTTCAGGTAAAACGAAGCAGCCATGAAGAAGATGCTGAGTTGTCTCAACCAGACTGGACTATTCAAACGTTCGCGCTTAATTTTTGTTCTAACCCAATAGCATTTATTCTCTCTCATATGAATCAGGTTCCACTAATCTTACAAACGAACGCGCTTGGCTGGTTGGTAAGTGAGGTGTCTTTCAAACACTGGGACCTGGGTTCGATTCCCAGGTCCCCCTATACTCTTAATATTTTTTCTTGCAATATGTTCAGGTACACTGGCCATCCTACAGTTCACCATACGCCCCAACGCATATGCTTGCCATGTGTCCCTGAGACCAATCCAAGAGCCAGGATGTGAGTTCCATCATGCACTTTAGTCAAGGGGTCTACACGTGACCATCAAAAGTCAAACAAGGCCTGGGATTGAGTGGGTCTGATTGCTTGCATACACCTCCTACTGGGCCAGAAACCCCCCCCCCCCCCCCCCTGTTTGTATGTTTATTTTCCTTCTAATTTTCCTCTTTAATTTTAATTCTTTTAATTTGTTTTAAATTCACAAAAATAATTCTTTATAACATAAAAAAAAACATAAAATCATAAAACAATAAAAAATATGCTTTGTTAATATTAATTAATATTATTTTGTAAATAAATTTAATAATTAACTTAGTTTTAATTTTAGGTTTAATTCTAATTTTTTTTAAATAAACTAAAAAGTGTAGAGATTAGGGTTTTAATATTTTTCTTCTTTTTCTTAATAAATAATTTACTTCCTTATCATCATTATTATTATTCTTAATTATTTTATAAATAACTTGTAATTAAATAATTAGGTTTAAACTAGGTCAAACTTAAACATTTTTTTAAATAAATTAAAAATAGTTTAGAATTATGGTTTCATTTAACTTTTAAATTTCAATTAATTCTCTTAAATTTCATAAATACAAAAAACATTAAAAAAAAACAAGTTCTTTTCTTTATTTAATTTAATTAATTTATTAATTGTAATGTAAATTCTTTAAAAGGGTCTAACGCCCTCGCACCTTCGATCATAATTCTATTTCGCGCGTTTGCTTTTATTTCCTTTTTAAATTTCATGTAATTATCCCAAAGCCTTGTAATAAATTAATTAGGACATTTATTTTCCGCATTTTATTTTATTCAAATCGGGTCTTGGTTTAATTTGGCGATGTAGACCCGCGCTGTTGTAATAGCGTAGGACTTTTATCTTCCCGCACCTTTTAACTGTTAATAATTTGCATGAAAGAATGAATGGCCAAAAATAAAATCAAAGCGTAGAACACTCAATGCATGACAAGACCAATATAACTGAAAATGACACACAATTCACACACCACCCCTAGGGTACGTCTCACTGTTGCCTTGCCCCTCGAAAAGTGGTCGTCGAGTAGAGGACGTTTTAGTAAGTCCTCATGTCCATGAACATGGCATGGGGGTAGCTTCTAAGGTGTCTTCCTATTGCTCTGGTGACCACACTGTCCCTAAACTCGAATTGACCCGAACACCTCTAACGATGGTGCTACCTACCTCTCAATGGTGGGATGGCACTATCTTAAGGACATTTACATAGACTAATTCCTTAGGGTAGGTAGACGACTCGTAGATACTTGCTCTAATTCAAAACAAATCAAAAACTTCTTTTCACACCGACACTTTGCAAAAAGATTTCAAAAACAACTTTTCAAACACTCTTGAGGACTGATACAAGAGTCGAACTGAAATTTTAAAACGAAACTTTTTTAAACCCACTCACGATTGAAAAGCAAATAAACCATTTTGAAAACACAATGAGCAAGTATCTAAGAGCCCATGGATAACCATTGATAGAAAGGGTGCTAACACCTTCTCTTTCTATAAATCTACCTCCCGAACCGAGAACTAATCTCAATAAGGAATTTTTCTGTGCTTTTGTCCTTTCCATATTGGAGAAAATAAAAGACGGTGGCGACTCTTGCTTCCGCGACATTTCACGAAACCAGCTTTAAACAGTCAGTTCCAGATCCACCGATCACAGAACTGGCGACTCTGTTGGGGACTCTTTTAAAGTGAGGTGTACCTTAGGACTAAAATCACTGTGTTTTCAATTTCTTTGACTTGTTTGCTTTAAATTGTGGGACTGTCTTGGGAGTTCTATAGATCCTAACCCGGATCTGGGGATACCTTCTTAGAAAGTAGCAACAAGGCTGTGAGGGAACTGTGTGGGGTATACCGACATGGTTGAAGCAGTCTGCTACGTTGATGTGGCACTTTAGTGTGTACCGATAACCCTTGAGTTCAGTCAAGGAGAGTACGGGGCCTCCATGTAGTGTCGTGAAACATCAACTGACCTTAGGAACCTTAATTGAACTATCTTGGCCTCTTTAGGGTAGTGAGATAACTGACTTTGGTGCAGTCCGAGGTTGGTTGATACTCGATACTACACTCAATTGAGGGTTGCTTTCCTGGAATATTTCGGTCGCCAGTCAAGTGGCTAAATCGAAACGATGAACAATGAAAGCAATCCAGTGATATTGGGACCCTTAGAACCCGGTTACTTCTAGTAGGACAGGTTGAGCCCACCAACTTCAAGAGGGTAATACCCAGACCCCATGCTGGCCTAAACTCTAAGGGCTGTGGTGTGACTTGTGTGCCTTATCATGTTTGCCTTTGTAAATATTTGTGGTGTGTTTAATCATAGCATCATGACATCATCCAGCATCATATGCATTGGCTAACCATTTCAGGGGTTCGAATCTTCATCTTTGTTCTTGTTTTGTAGGACATGGAAACTGTTCGCAGAAAGACAATTCAAATCAGCCTTGTAAGGATCCCTCCTCAGCTTAAGGAGCTTATATCCAGGATTCCCGAGAGCTCTTCATTCAGTGAGAGACATGGAAGACTCATCAGCTTGGTCAACACCAACATTGAGGAAGATATGATAAAGGTCCTGTTCCAGTTCTTTGACCCTCTGCATCACTGTTTCACTTTCCTGGATTATCAACTGGTACCTACATTGGAAGAGTTCTCCCGGCTTCTGAAGATCCCTATCCTTGATCAACTACCCTACAACGGTACGGAAAAGGAACCCAAGCTTGAAGAGATTGCTAAAGCCTTACACCTACAATCATCTGACCTCAAGGGACATTGGGAGGTTAGAAGTGGCATCAAAGGGTTCTTAGCCAGGTTTCTGTTTGAAAAGGCCCAAGAATGTTGGAACTCCCTTGACTTACAAGCTTTTGAAGAAGTTGTGGCCCTCCTTGTCTATGGTTTGGTGTTGTTCCCTAACCCAGATCAGCTTATAGATATAAGTGTTGTCCAGATCTTCATGTCCAGGAATCCTATACCTACGTTGCTGGGGGACATCCTTCACTCATGTTACACTCGAACCATGAGAAAAAGAGGTGTCCTTATGTGTTGTACTCCTCTCCTGGGAAGGTGGTTTATTTCGCACCTTCCATAATCAATTTTGAAGAATGAGCGGGGTTTGAGATGGTCACAACGGTTGATGACTCTTACACATGCTGATATACATTGGTGCTCTCGGTCCAGAGAGGATGTCACTATCATTGATCATTGCGGTGAGTACCCTAATGTTCCTTTACATGGAATCAGAGGAGGTATTACTTACAACCCATGCCTGGCTTGGAGACAGTTTGGTTATGCTCGGAGGGATGGCCCACATGACATGTTAATTCCTGACATAGTCTTTGACTTCGACAACGATGCACAAGGGCTTCGCCAGAGATTTATCAGAGCTTGGAGGATGCCAAGTAGGATAGACAGCAAGACCCTGGGGAACAAGAATTCCATCCCATTGGAACCTTATCTCAAGTGGGTACGAGCCCGCTCCCAGAAGTTAATAATGCCTTATCCTCATGTGCTTCCTGTGATCAAAGAGCCAGTCTTGGAAGGAGAGGTGTCCTACACCATTCAACATCCTGACATGCCCACGTCCTGGGAAGAGATGCAGAAGAGCTGGATCCAGCTTAAGGAAGAACGGAATTCTCTTGAGACCAGTCTACATGCTAGTGAAAAGAAGGTCTTGGAGCTCACCCGCCTATTGCACGAGGAAAGGAATCTCAACACCTACATAGCTCCAAAGAGGATGCGTAGTGTCTTCTGGGATTGATTTGCTTTTGTAATATTTTGCCCATGAGGCTTTGATGTACCAAACAATTATTTCCTTAATGATAATGTGTGTTCCTTTTTGTTTACAACAAATTTGAATTTTCGAACCCTTGAATGCATTGCATAAACACATATCATTCATCATGTGCATAGCAGGTTTTCTTCTTTTCAGGTTGCTTACTGTTCTTCGTTGTTTATTTCAGCATCATGAACCCTGACTCATCATTAACTGAGATGTCTATCAAGGCCCTTCAGGCGCAGAACGCGCAATTTCAAGAGCTGATCATGGGTTTGGCTCAAGGCCAAGAGGAGCTGAAGGCTTTACTCCTGAAGAAGGAGAAGAAGAAGAAGAGAACTGTTCTTTTCAATTCAGGCCGGAGGTTTGGTAATACTCTGCATAATGAGGAAGCTGGTTCTTCTGTAGGCAAAGACAGTCCCCAGGGGGGAAAGGCTCCAAGTCCAGTAGTCTCTGACAACGAGACTGACTTTAATGAGGAACAGTATCCTCCTGCTGAAGACCGGTATAAGCAGTTGGAAGATAGACTGAATGCAATGGAGATCCAACAAGTGCCTGGGCTGGATTTCGGAGACTTGGACTTATCTACTGGTGTGATCATTCCTCACAAGTTTAAGGCACCATCTTTCACCAAGTATGACGGGGCATCTTGCCCTAAGCTACACCTCAGATCTTATGTGTGGAAGATTCAACCGTATACAGTGGACAAGAATTTGTGGATACACTTCTTCCAGGAGAGTCTTTCAGGGACTCATCTCGAATGGTTCTATCAGCTGGATGGGACCAAAGTTCGTAACTGGGAGGAGTTGGCTACTGCTTTTTACAAGCAGTATCAATATAATGCCGACCTTGCTCCTACACGTACCCAACTCCAGGGTATGTCGCTAGGATCAAGCGAAGGTTTCAAAGAGTATGCACAGAAGTGGAGGGATCTGGCTGGCAGGGTGCAGCCTCCGTTAACTGACCGTGAGCTGGTAGATATGTTCTTGGGGACCCTCTCCGGGCCGTTTTTCAATCATCTTATCGGTAACTCGTCTGCAGGGTTCACTGATCTTATTCTGAATGGAGAGAGGATAGAGGCTGGAATGAAGTCTGGTAAAATCCAGAAGGGTGCATCGTCAAGTTCTGAGAAGAAACCCTTTAAGAAGGAGGCCAGTGCTGTATATGGGCCTAGAAGACATGATAAACCTGAGCGCCGCCAATCTGTCAACGCGGTAATGATTGCTAAACCTGATGCCGCTCCTCGGCAAACCAATCCACAAAGGGCTGAAAGACCCAGAAGAGAGTTTACCCGACTGAGTATGACCCTATCACAAATCTTTCCGCAGTTGCTATCCACCAACTTGGTGACTGTTAGAGAGGCCCCAAAGGTCGTGAATACTGCCTCTCCCAAGTACAATCCAAATGCCCGTTGTGCTTATCACTCCGATAGCCCGGGGCATTCCACTGATGACTGCTGGGCCTTAAGGAATAAGGTGCAAGACCTTATTGATGCGAAAGAGATACAATTTGAGGCGCCTGAGAGGCCAAATGTGGTGACCGCTCCTATGCCCCAGCATGGAGTGAATGTCGTTGATGAAGATGTGTATGCCGTTTCTGTGAATGACGTAGCTACTCCTCTGATGACTGTTAAGAGGAACCTATTGTTGGCCGGTTTATTTCCGGGTTGTAGCGAAGGTTGCCTTTTCTGTGTTGTTTCCCTTTCTGGTTGTCCTTTGCTAAAGTTAGGCATCCAAAGCCTGATGGACAGCAAAGAGATTATGTTCAAGAAGACCGTTGTTCCGTTTGTTCCTGTGGAAGACGTATCTGTTGTTACAATTTTCAATAATCCAATCAAGGCTCCCCCGAGGAAGCCAGTTAAAATCATGACTGTCTCACCCGTTGTTATTACAGTTCCGGGGCCTCTCCCCTATGAATCTGATAAGGCTGTCCCATGGCACTATGGGGAAGATGTGTATGTACATGGAATAAAACAAGAGTTCAAAACTGGCACCAGCATCAGCAATATCACTGGTCCAGCCAAAGTAACCCGCAGTGGCAGGCTCTTCTCGCCTGACATTGCGCCACCCGCTATTCGAAGACCTCTCATTATAACACCTGCAAGTGCACCTGTTCCCATTTCTGATCAAGTTGTTTCCCCTGCTGCCGAGTCATCTAATGCTCGGGGCAAAGGGATTGAAGATGAGCCTGCCCGGATGGAGGCGCCAAAGTTTGTGAATGGTGAAGCCTCCCAGCAAGAGATGGAGGAAATTCTAAAGATAATAAAAAACAGTGACTTTAATGTTGTTGAACAGCTGGGGCATACCCCCTCCAAGATCTCAATGCTCTCCTTGCTGCTGTGCTCAGAGGCCCATGCTAAGGCCTTGATCTCATTTCTAAAGACGGCCCATGTGCCACAGGAGACTTCGGCAGACCAGTTTACTGATTGCGTGGCCAATTTGACAGCTGACAACGGTTTGGGGTTCTCAGATGCTGACCTTACTGCTAAGGGAAAGAACCACAATGATGCCCTGCATGTCTCTATAGAATGCAGGGGCACTACTCTGGCGCACGTGTTGGTGGACACCGATTCTTCCCTGAATGTGCTACCCAAAAAGGCCTTAGACCCGTTGGATTGTGAGGGCCTGGAGCTGAAACCTAGCAACATCATTGTCAGAGCCTTTGACGGTTCTAAGAGGATGGTTCATGGAGAGGTAGACATTCCTATTCGTGTGGGTTCTCAAGTATTCGACTCGACTTTCTATGTGATGGATATCCGTCCATCTTATTCTTGTTTACTGGGCCGACCTTAGATTCACAAAGCTGGGGCAGTGACCTCTACCCTACACCAGAAGCTCAAGTACCCCGTCAGAGGGAAGATTGTCACTGTGCAGGGAGAGGAGGAGTATATGGTTAGTCATTTGAATTCCTTCCGGTATATTGAGATGGACGGGGAGTTTATTGAAACCCCCTTTCAGCATTTTGAAGAGGTACCTCCAATATTGGCAGCAGCAGAAATAGTGGTTGAAGAGGATGTTCCTTTGAAGATGGCTTCCCGGGCTGTAATCAAGAAAGGTGAATGCACTAACTGGGGCAGGCTCCCTGATTTTACACCTAAAACTGACAAGTTTGGACTGGGTTTCACTGCAGAAGCTCAGAAGGCTGTACGCAAGGCTAGGACCAGAAGATCTCCTGTGCTCATTACCAATCCAGGAGTGAATGCTATTGGGGATGAAGATGAAGTGGAAGAATCAGAGTTCGATAGCTGGATCTACCCGACGACTGATGGTGGATTGACCAATTGGACTGCTAAAGATCATACTCCTGTTACTTTTGTTACGCAGTAATAAACCCCTTTGTTTTTGTTATTTGTAATAAACAATCAAAACTCTATGGCCCGGTGTCTTACCCGGGGCACCGTGGTTTCATTTGTGAGGGCATATTAATTGTCATTTCATATATCATGAATAAAGACCTTGGACGTTTTCTCGCATTTCAAATCTTATGCTCCTTTTCTTTCTTTCCTTTCTTTATATATTGCAAAACAGCTGTATTTACACACACTCACTCATACAGGTTTCAATCCACTCTGGATCTCACTGGTAACGACTCTGCTACTGCCAGTTATGACTTCGAAAATCCGATCAACTTAGCCGAAGACGAAGGTGAAGATGATTGCGAAGTGCCTGGCGAGCTTGCAAGACTGTTACTCCAGGAAGAGAGGGCAATTCAACCACACGAAGAGCCAGTGGAAACAATAAATCTGGGTACTGAGACGGACAAGAAGGAGGTTAAGATTGGTGCCAACCTAGAGCTCAGCGTGAAGCAACGGTTGACTCAAATGTTACATAATTACATGGAAATCTTCGCCTGGTCCTACGAAGACATGCCTGGTTTGGATACTGATATTGTGGTCCATCATTTGCCTACCAAGGAAGACTGCCCTCCGGTTAAGCAAAAGGTCTGCCGTATGCGTCCAGAGATGTCTGAGAAGATCAAAGCCGAGGTTATGAAACAGTTTGACGCCGAGTTTCTCGCAGTGACTTCTTACCCTCAGTGGGTTGCTAATGTGGTGCCAGTACCAAAGAAAGATGGAAAGGTCAGAATGTGTGTCGATTACAGGGATCTGAATAGGGCCAGCCCCAAGGATGACTTCCCCCTACCTCACATTGATGTCCTTGTTGACAATACGGCTCAGCACAAGGTGTTCTCTTTCATGGATGGTTTTTCAGGGTATAATCAGATCAAGATGGCTCCGGAAGACATGGAAAAGACTACCTTTGTTACTCAGTGGGGCACCTTCTGCTACATGGTCATGCCATTCGGGTTAAAAAATGCTGGGGCAACCTACCAACGTGCCAGGGTTGCTTTATTTCATGACATGATCCATCATGAGATAGAAGTGTATGTTGACGACATGATCGCAAGGTCCCAAACTGAGGAAGAACACCTTGACCATCTACAGAAATTGTTTGACCGTCTGAAGTTGTACAAGCTGAGGTTGAACCCGAACAAGTGCACCTTCGGGGTAAGATCTGGAAAATTGCTAGGCTTCGTCGTAAGTGATAAGGGTATTAAAGTGGACCCTGCCAAGGTTAAAGCCATTCAAGAGATGCCAGTTCCTAAGACAGAAAGAGGTCAGAGGCTTTTTAGGACGCCTGAATTACATTGCCCGATTCATCTCGCACTTAACTGCTACCTGTGAGCCAATCTTCAAGCTACTGAAGAAAGATCAGGTAGTACGTTGGAATGATGAATGTCAGACTGCTTTTGACAGAATCAAAGAGTATCTCCAAGAACCACCCATCCTTATGCCACCGGTTGAAGGGAGACCTCTAATACTATACCTGACAGTACTTGACAACTCAATGGGGTGTGTGCTGGGGCAGCATGACGAGTCTGGCCGAAAAGAGCATGCCATTTATTACCTTAGTAAAAAGTTTACCGACTGTGAGACCCGATACTCACTGCTCGAGAAAACTTGCTGCGCTTTGGTATGGGCTGCTCGCCGGCTGAGACAGTATATGCTGACTCACACTACCTTGTTGATCTCAAAGATGGATCCTATAAAGTACATATTTGAAAAGCCTGCTCTGTCGGGGAGAATAGCAAGATGGCAAATGATCTTGACGGAATACGACATCCAGTACACAACTCATAAAGCCATCAAAGGAAGTGTATTGGCAGACCACTTGGCACATCAGGCAGTAGACGACTATCAGTCAATGAACTTCGAGTTTCCAGACGAGAGTATCATGATAGTGACTGATTGTGAAGTACCTGGACCGGATGAAGGACCTGAGGAAGGATCCCGATGGTCTATGCACTTTGACGGAGCCTCCAATGCTTTGGGTAACGTTATCGGCGCTGTGATAATATCCCCCCAAGGCACTCATACTCCACTCACTGCTCGACTATGTTTCAACTACACCAACAACATGGCGGAGTATGAGGCATGCATCATGGGTCTCCAAGCTGCGATCGACTTAAGGATCAAGTTTCTGAGTGTCTTCGGAGATTCCGCTCTCGTGATCAATCAGATCAAAGGGGAGTGGGATACGAAACATCCGAATCTTATTCCTTACAGAGAATGTGTATTGACATTGATCCCCCACTTCACAGAGATAACATTTGAACATTTCCCAAGAGAGGAGAATCAGTTGGCGGACGCGTTGGCTACGATGTCTTCTATGTTCAAAGTCAAGTGGGACAATGAGGCTCCCCGGATCATCATCTGGAAACTGGACGAACCGGCATACTGTTGTGATCTCGAGACTGAATTGGTGACTGAGAAGCCTTGGTACCATGAGGTGAAGAGATACTTGGAAGCTCAGGAATACCCTGAAGGTGCATCTGTCATTGATAAGAAGTTTCTGAGAAGGTTCGCAGCGAAATTCTTCCTTAGCAACGGCATCCTGTACAAGTGAAACCATGATTCGACCTTACTGCGTTGTGTGGATAAGACTGAAGCAGAAAGGATCATGGAAGAGCTACATGAGGGCACCTTCGGAACACATTCCAGTGGACACACTATGGCGAAGAAAATCCTTCGGGCATGGTATTTCTGGTCCACTATGGAAGCCGACTGTTACCAACACTCTCGGACATGCCATAAATGCCAGATATACGCATACAAGGTGCACGTTCCCCCAGTTCCTCTAAATGTCCTGACTGCACCTTGGCCTTTTGCAATGTGGGGCATAGACATGATCGGTGAGATTAAACCTACAGCGTCCAATGGGCATCGCTTTATCCTGGTAGCGATTGATTACTTTACAAAGTGGGTTGAAGCAGCTTCCTACGCCATGGTAACCAAGAACGTTGTGGCACGGTTCATTCGGCATAATCTGATATGTCGATACGGTGTCCCTGAAAGAATCATTATAGACAACGGTACCAATCTCAATAACAAGATGATCACTGAGCTCTGCAAGCAGTTTAAGATACAGCACCACAACTCTTCTCCTTATCGGCCGAAGATGAATGGGGCTGTAGAAGCAGCGAATAAGAACATTAAGAAAATCGTGCAGAAGATGACAGTGACTTATAAAGATTGGCACGAGATGTTACCGTTTGCTCTACATGGGTACCGTACCTCAGCCAGGACGTCAACCGGGGCAACTCCTTTCTCCTTGGTCTACGGTATGGAGGCAGTCTTACCAATCGAAGTGCAAATACCCTCTCTCCGGATAATGAAGGATGCAGATCTGAACGAAGATGATTGGATCCAGACACGACTTGATCAGCTAAATCTGATTGACGAGAAGAGACTTGTTGCTATTTGTCACGGTCAGACGTATCAAAAACAGATGATCAGGGCATTTAACAAAAAGGTTCGACCACAAGAATATCAAGTTGGGGATCTGGTAATCAAGCGTATTATCCTTCCTCAGAGTGATCCAAGGGGCAAATGGACCCCTACGTACGAAGGGCCATTTGTGGTTAACCATGTGTTCTCAGGAGGAGCCATGATCCTAACCACCATGGATGGTGACGACCTTCCTCACCCCGCCAATGCAGACATAGTAAAAAGATACTACGCATAAAAAAAAAGACCCGCTAGGTTGACATACCTAGGCAAAAGTTAGGGCTTCCCGGCGGACCAAAAGGGTTCGGGCAAAATGAAGGGATGAAATGAAAAATCTGTACACCCGGCAAGTCGAAAACCTGAAAAGGCGGCTTGGGCAAAAATGGGTATCCCGGTGGACTGAAAACCCGAAAGGGCAGTCCAGACAAAAGTTAGGGATAAAGCGTAATACTATGTCTCATTGGATCACCTTGCATCCAGAATCCGGTATCAACATCAAGTTCAGACGGCATCGATCAATCAGCTTCATCTTCAGCTAGGTCATCAAGTGATGAGACGCTCGAATATATAAAGGCAATAACAGAGTTGGAACCCAGTGGGATCATTCTTTTCACATAGCTGTTTTATTTTCCTTTGTACAAAATTGTATAAACTCTTTTATCCGGCGGCGTTCTCTTACTAGGACGTCAGCCTCTTGTACATAAACGCCTATTTACAGGCAATTCAAAAATCAATACAAAAATCACCTTTCAGTTAAAATTGCCAATTGTTTTTCCTTTTCTGTTTTGTTTTGCGAAGAACGTCTAAGGTTCAATTTGTGATATATGCATTTGAAACTAATTGCTAACTCATAAATATTTGCATACGAAACAAAGGATTAATTACAGGTAACATTAGAAACAGGGGCAATAATGAGTGGCCTAAGCGATCTAATTGCTCTATCTACCAAGGTATCAAGGTAGGTTCAGCTGAAGAACATAACCAGCATGTCTCAATCCCCCAGAGAGTGAGTCAGCAAGTCAATGCACTCTCCCCAAGCAAAGTTATACAACCAGTCTTACGGAAGTTGGGTATCCTCCAGCAGATCTCAACATTCCCCAGCACAATATACGAATATTCTTAACAAGCATCCCCGGCGATCTTGATCTAAGATTGTTCCCCGGCGGTATACCAGACATTCAGCAGAGCCACTTCCCCAATACATCTCAAAATTTCCCCAGGAGAGTCCAATCAAGATTTCCCCAGGAAAGTTTGAATCATATCCCCAGCAGTAAGCTTATCCCCAGTAGATTCTGGAAGCTCGTCCCCTGCAGAGCACGAACGCGTCTCCCGGCTTTATTCAAAGGTTATTTCCCTACCAGGATATAACTGGGTTATCCTCAGCCAAAAGCCACGGGAAGATCGTCCTCGACGAAGTCTTCCTATCCCCAGCGAAGTCTATTAGCACTTCCAACATAACAACAATATCCCCAGCGGAGTTACCATCAATATCTCAGCAAAATACCTCTCTCCCCCACAGAGTTTTGTTCCCCAGTAAGATCGCTAGAGTAGTTATTCCCCGCAGAGTAATCTCTTCATCAAGACTATTCCCCAACAGAGTTATCTTCTCCTACCGGTATTCTTGCAACTATCATCCCCAGCGGAAACAACAAAGCACTATTCTCCAACATCAGTCCAGGATGTGACTTCCCGGCACCCGTCAAGGATTTACTTTCCTAGACAAAAAAAACATACATTCATAAACATCGCATTGCCATACGTTATAGCATACATATAATCATCGTAAACATACAATCTCACTTATGTCAAGAACATCATTGCTTGATCCATATCATGCATGTCATATGACTGACCTTTACCTTTCAGGAAGGATCCAGTTAAGTTCTCAGCTATATTCAAAGACTTTAATCTGGTTCAGTCAGATCGACCCTAAGATCTCCCTGATTCTTATCCAGTTAAAGATTCCAAGACCTTGTCCGGTTCAGTTAAATCGACCCTAATATTTTTCTGATTCTTATCCAGTCAAAGGCCTTCTCTGGTTCAGTCAGATCGACCCTAAGATCTCCCTGATTCTTATCCAGTTGAAGTTATTTCAAGACCTTGCTTGGTTCAGTTAAATCGACCCTAAGATTTTTTTGATTCTTATCCAGTCAAAGGCCTTCTCTGGTTCAGTCAGATCGACCCTAAGATCTCCCTGATTCTTATCCAGTTGAAGTTATTTCAAGACCTTGCTTGGTTCAGTTAAATCGATCCTAAGATTTTTCTGATTCTTATCCAGTCAAAGGCCTTCTCTGGTTCAGTCAGATCGACCCTAAGATCTCCCTGATTCTTATCCAGTTGAAGTTATTCCAAGACCTTGCTTGGTTCGGTTAAATCAACCCTAAGATTTTCCTGATTCTTATCCAGTCAAAGGCCTTCTCTAGTCCAGTTAAATCGATTCCTAAAGATTTTCCTAATAAAGATTCAGTAGAAGACACCCCAGATTCTCTCATCATTACTGTTGAGGTAGTAATCACCCCAGATTCTCTCATCATTACTGTTGAGGTAGTAATCACCCCAGATTCTCTCATCGTTACCATTGAGGTTGAAGTCGCCTATGATTCTCTCATCGTTACTGTTGAGATTGAAGTTGCCTATGATTCTCTCATCGTTACTGTTGAGGTTGAAGTCGCCCAAGGTTCTCTCATCGTTACTGTTGAGGGCACGTCCAAAGAGTTTGAAGACCAGCTCCTGTAATAGGCCAGGTAATCATTTTCTTTTTTCAGGTACACAAGTTCTCGCTAAGGAACCTCTTACGCGATCGACACCAACATGGCATCTATAAGCCCATCCACTTATCCATCACCTCTCAACATGGCATCTATAAGCCCATCTTCCTATCCATCAATCTCCAAATGGCATCTGTAAGCCCATTCCCATCATCACGCTACTATGTGAGCGCAAATTTTTGGGCACTCTAGTGTTCAATCATCTTCCACCTTCGGATTCCGAAAGGCACGTCAGCCAATCTACATTCTCAGGTCTAAGAAGATTGAACACGGGCAACTGTTGTACCCCAAAATTTGCCCTCCCATATTCTTCAAGATTTTCAAAGAGCATGCTTCAAAATCTCCCAAGGGTTGCACAGTTCAATGGCCTCCTAACAGTCAAAAATTAGGGTTTTGGTTATGGCAAAGAAATTGAAGTTTCCAAGGGTCCAATCAAGTCCCACATGCCTATAAACATTGTCAAGCATCCTTATACCAAGTTTCAAGGCCTACAGCACAAAATTGCACAGTCAAAAACCCTAATTGCTCAACAGTCAACTGTAGGGGCAAAATGGTCATTTGACAGTCAAAAGTTCAAATTTTTTGGTCAACATCTTATTTTGAAGCCAAAAACATCATTTGATCAATTCTTGATCATGATTCTCAAGGCATGGTTCAAAAAGTCACAAGATGCAAAAGTTTCCATTTTTGGACAGTTGAAAAAGTCAACTGTAACTTGACCAAGGCATAACTTCCATATGGTTCATCATAAAAATTCCATCCAAAGCTCATTTTGAAGAGAAAGACATTTCCTACAACTCCTCTTCACACTTCAAGTCCAAGATATGCTCTCACAAAAAGTTATCAATCTCAACATTATAGGTCATTTTCAAAAGTCAACAAAAAGGCACTTTAAGTCAAAGACCATAACTTGAGATTGGTAAATCAAAATGACATGGGACCAAAGGCATTGGTTATAATACTTCAAGACCTTTCCAAAATGTCTAAGAACATGATCAAAGCTTAAAAATTGAGCAAGATATGCCTTGTGGAAGTTGGGAAATTTTTGGGAATTTTGAAAAGTCAACTTTGCTTCAAATGCCTCAAAATTGCTAATGGGCCTCAATTTCTTCCAAGAATCATCACCCAAAAGCTATGCACGACCCATTGACTTTAAAGGGAGTTATTTTATCATTTTTTATTAATTATTTGAATTATTATTATTATTAGTTCATTTAATTAAAATAAAATATGACAAAAATAGAAAATCATGTTTTCCAATCCTTTTTTGCAGCATATTCTCTCAATAAAGCCTAAATATTTCATACACACTCAATATGGAAAGAATTGGCAATGATTGGCATCAAAAAGACATGAAAAAGATTACATTGAAAATCAAATATTGAAACATTGATTGCAAAGGTTTTTGGACTTGGATTTCTACCCTAATTCAGTCACACATATAAACACAATGCAAACCTAATCAAGAGGACCAAGAAGCTGCGCTCAGAATCGAGAACACAAACTCACTTTTTTCTTAAAAACTTCAAGTCTGTTTTCATAGTTTCAAGGCATTTCAAGGCGTGGAAAGGATCTCAAAAGCTTGCTGGGACTTCTCTGAACATAACCCAATACTTTTCCACTCTCCATACAGCCAGAAATAGTAGAATCACGTGGCCCTGTTCCCAAAATTTTTCATAATCGTATTTGCATTTGCACACCTTTTCCATACGTTTTAAGCATTAATTTATACTAACATGGTTGTTCTAAAGCTGTTGGCATCATTTAATTGAGTTTTTAAGCCCTATACACGAATCCACCATGGAAGCTGCCTAGGGTTTCAAAGATGTAAAATTGGGGTTTCTCGCCTGGGGAAAAATTAGACCATGAGACCAACGCCATTGGATTCGTGACATTCCAACAATTCAAAACCACACCTCGCGCTCAATTTATATGAGCCCAGGGCCTAATCGCTATTTTTGTGTTCTTCATTTAGTGGGGGTTTAAAACCCCCGCTATCTATCTCATATTTTCAGGTAAAACGAAGCAGCCATGAAGAAGATGCTGAGTTGTCTCAACCAGACTGGACTATTCAAACGTTCGCGCTTAATTTTTGTTCTAACCCAATAGCATTTATTCTCTCTCATATGAATCAGGTTCCACTAATCTTACAAACGAACGCGCTTGGCTGGTTGGTAAGTGAGGTGTCTTTCAAACACTGGGACCTGGGTTCGATTCCCAGGTCCCCCTATACTCTTAATATTTTTTCTTGCAATATTTTCAGGTACATTGGCCGTCCTACAGTTCACCATACGCCCCAACGCATATGCTTGCCATGTGTCCCTGAGACCAATCCAAGAGCCAGGATGTGAGTTCCATCATGTACTTTAGTCAAGGGGTCTACACGTGACCATCAAAAGTCAAACAAGGCCTGGGATTGAGTGGGCCTGATTGCTTGCATACACCTCCTACTGGGCCAGAAACCCCCCCCCCTGTTTGTATATTTATTTTCCTTCTAATTTTCCTCTTTAATTTTAATTCTTTTAATTTGTTTTAAATTCACAAAAATAATTCTTTATAACATAAAAAAAAAATAGAAAATCATAAAACAATAAAAAAATATGCTTTGTTAATATTAATTAATATTATTTTGTAAATAAATTTAATAATAAACTTAGTTTTAATTTTAGGTTTAATTCTAATTTTTTTTTAAATAAACTAAAAAGTGTAGAGATTAGGGTTTTAATATTTTTCTTCTTTTTCTTAATAAATAATTTACTTCCTTATCATCATTATTATTATTCTTAATTATTTTATAAATAACTTGTAATTAAATAATTAGGTTAAAACTAGGTCAAACTTAAACATTTTTTTTAAATAAATTAAAAATAGTTTAGAATTAGGGTTTCATTTAACTTTTAAATTTCAACTAATTCTCTTAAATTTCATAAATACAAAAAACATTAAAAAAAAACAAGTTCTTTTCTTTATTTAATTTAATTAATTTATTAATTGTAATGTAAATTCTTTAAAAGGGTCTAACGCCCTCGCACCTTCGATCATAATTCTATTTCGCGCGTTTGCTTTTATTTCCTTTTTAAATTTCATGTAATTATCCCAAAGCCTTGTAATAAATTAATTAGGACATTTATTTTCCGCATTTTATTTTATTCAAATCGGGTCTTGGTTTAATTTGGCAATGTAGACCCGCGCCGTTGTAATAGCGTAGGACTTTTATCTTCCCGCACCTTTTAACTGTTAATAATTTGCATGAAAGAATGAATGGCCAAAAATAAAATCAAAGCGTAGAACACTAAATGCATGACAAGACCAATATAACTGAAAATGACACACAATTCACACACCACCCCTAGGGTACGTCTCATTGTTGCCTTGCCCCTCGAAAAGTGGTCGTCGAGTAGAGGACGTTTTAGTAAGTCCTCATGTCCATGAACATGGCATGGGGGTAGCTTCTAAGGTGTCTTCCTATTGCTCTGCTGACCACACTGTCCCTAAACTCGAATTGACCCAAACACCTCTAACGATGGTGCTACCTACCTCTCAATGGTGGGATGGCACTATCTTAAGGACATTTACACAGACTAATTCCTTAGGGTAGGTAGACGACTCGTAGATACTTGCTCTAATTTAAAACAAATCAAAAACTTCTTTTCACACCGACACTTTGCAAAAAGATTTCAAAAACAACTTTTCAAACACTCTTGAGGACTGATACAAGAGTCGAACTAAAATTTTAAAATGAAACTTTTTCAAACCCACTCACGATTGAAAATCAAATAAACCATTTTGAAAACACAATGAGCAAGTATCTAAGAGCCCATGGATAACCATGGATAGAAAGGGTGCTAACACCTTCCCTTTCTATAAATCTACCTCCCGAACCGAGAACTAATCTCAATAAGGAATTTTTCTGTGCTTTTGTCCTTTCCATATTGGAGAAAATAAAAGACGGTGGCGACTCTTGCTTCCGCGACATTTCGTGAAACCAGCTTTAAACAGTCAGTTCCAGATCCACCGATCACAAAACTGGCGACTCTGCTGGGGACTCTTTTAAAGTGAGGTGTACCTTAGGACTAAGATCACTGTGTTTTCAATTGCTTTGACTTGTTTGCTTTAAATTATGGGACTGTCTTGGGAGTTCTATAGATCCTAACCCGGATCTGGGGATACCTTCTTAGAAAGTAGCAACAAGGCTGTGAGGGAACTGTGCGGGGTATACCGACATGGTTGAAGCAGTCTGCTACGTTGATGTGGCACTTTGGTGTGTACCGGTAACCCTTGAGTTCAGTCAAGGAGAGTACGGGGCCTCCATGTAGTGTCGTGAAACATCAACTGACCTTAGGAACCTTAATTGAACTATCTTGGCCTCTTTAGGGTAGTGAGATAACTGACTTTGGTGCAGTCTGAGGTTGGTTGATACTCGATACTACACTCAATTGAGGGTTGCTTTCCTGGAATATTTCGGTCGCCAGTTCAGTGGCTAAATCAAAACGATGAACAATGAAAGCAATCCAGTGATATTGGGACCCTTAGAACCCGGTTACTTCTAGTAGGACAGGTTGAGCCCACCAACTTCAAGAGGGTAAAACCCAGACCCCATGCTGGCCTAAACTCTAAGGGATGTGGTGTGACTTGTGTGCCTTATCATGTTTGCCTTTGTAAATATTTGTGGTGTGTTTAATCATAGCATCATGACATCATCCAGCATCATATGCATTGGCTAACCATTTCAGGGGTTCGAATCTTCATCTTTGTTCTTGTTTTGTAGGACATGGAAACTGTTCGCAGAAAGACAATTCAAATCAGCCTTGTAAGGATCCCTCCTCAGCTTAAGGAGCTTATATCCAGGATTCCCGAGAGCTCTTCATTCAGTGAGAGACATGGAAGACTCATCAGCTTGGTCAACACCAACATTGAGGAAGATATGATAAAGGTCCTGTTCCAGTTCTTTGACCCTCTGCATCACTGTTTCACTTTCCTGGATTATCAACTGGTACCTACATTGGAAGAGTTCTCCCGGCTTCTGAAGATCCCTATCCTTGATCAACTACCCTACAACGGTACGGAAAAGGAACCCAAGCTTGAAGAGATTGCTAAAGCCTTACACCTACAATCATCTAACCTCAAGGGACATTGGGAGGTAAGAAGTGGCATCAAAGGGTTCTTAGCCAGGTTTCTGTTTGAAAAGGCCCAAGAATGTTGGAACTCCCTTGACTTACAAGCTTTTGAAGAAGTTGTGGCCCTCCTTGTCTATGGTTTGGTGTTGTTCCCTAACCCAGATCAGCTTATAGATATCAGTGTTGTCCAGATCTTCATGTCCAAGAATCCTATACCTACGTTGCTGGGGGACATCCTTCACTCATGTTACACTCGAACCATGAGAAAAAGAGGTGTCCTTATGTGCTGTACTCCTCTCCTGGGAAGGTGGTTTATTTCGCACCTTCCACAAACAGTTTTGAAGAATGAGTGGGGTTTGAGATGGTCACAACGGTTGATGACTCTTACACATGCTGATATACATTGGTGCTCTCGGTCCAGAGAGGATGTCACTATCATTGATCGTTGCGGTAAGTACCCTAATGTTCCTTTACTTGGAATCAGAGGAGGTATTACTTACAACCCATGCCTGGCTTGGAGACAGTTTGGTTATGCTCGGAGGGATGGCCCTCATGACATGTTAATTCCTGACATAGTCTTTGACTTCGACAACGATGCACAAGGGCTTCGCCAGAGATTTATCAGAGCTTGGAGGATGCCAAGTAGGATAGACAGCAAGACCCTGGGGAACAAGAATTCCATCCCATTGGAACCTTATCTCAAGTGGGTACGAGCCCGCTCCCAGAAGTTAATAATGCCTTATCCTCATGTGCTCCCTGTGATCAAAGAGCCAGTCTTGGAAGGAGAGGTGTCCTACACCATTCAACATCCTGACATGCCCACGTCCTGGGAAGAGATGCAGAAGAGCTGGATCCAGCTTAAGGAAGAACAGAATTCTCTTGAGACCAGTCTACATGCTAGTGAAAAGAAGGTCTTGGAGCTCACCCGCCTATTGCACGAGGAAAGGAATCTCAACACCTACATAGCTCCAAAGAGGATGTGTAATGTCTTCTGGGATTGATTTGCTTTTGTAATATTTTGCCCATGAGGCTTTGATGTACCAAACAATTATTTCCTTAATGATAATGTGTGTTCCTTTTTGTTTACAACAAATTTGAATTTTCGAACCCTTGAATGCATTGCATAAACACATATCATTCATCATGTGCATAGCAGGTTTTCTTCTTTTCAGGTTGCTTACTGTTCTTCGATGTTTATTTCAGCATCATGAACCCTGACTCATCATCAACCGAGATGTCTATCAAGGCCCTTCAGGCGCAGAACGCGCAATTTCAAGAGCTGATCATGGGTTTGGCTCAAGGCCAAGAGGAGCTGAAGGCTTTACTCCTGAAGAAGGAGAAGAAGAAGAAGAGAACTGTTCTTTTCAATTCAGGTCGGAGGTTTGGTAATACTCTGCAGAATGAGGAAGCTGGTTCTTCTGTAGGCAAAGACAGTCCCCAGGGGGGAAAGGCTCCAAGTCCAGTAGTCTCTGACAACGAGACTGACTTTAATGAGGAACAATATCCTCCTGCTGAAGACCGGTATAAGCAGTTGGAAGACAGACTGAATGCAATGGAGATCCAACAAGTGCCTGGGCTGGATTTCGGAGACTTGGGCTTATCTACTGGTGTGATCATTCCTCACAAGTTTAAGGCACCATCTTTCACCAAGTATGACGGGGCATCTTGCCCTAAGCTACACCTCAGATCTTATGTGCGGAAGATTCAACCGTATACAGTGGACAAGAATTTGTGGATCCACTTCTTCCAGGAGAGTCTTTCAGGGACTCATCTCGAATGGTTCTATCAGCTGGATGGGACCAAAGTTCGTAACTGGGAGGAGTTGGCTACTGCTTTTTACAAGCAGTATCAATATAATGCTGACCTTGCTCCTACACGTACCCAACTCCAGGGTATGTCGCTAGGATCAAGTGAAGGTTTCAAAGAGTATGCACAGAAGTGGAGGGATCTGGCTGGCAGGGTGCAGCCTCCGTTAACTGACCGTGAGCTGGTAGATATGTTCTTGGGGACCCTCTCCGGGCCGTTTTTCAATCATCTTATCGGTAACTCGTCTGCAGGGTTCACTGATCTTATTCTGACTGGAGAGAGGATAGAGGCTGGAATGAAGTCCGGTAAAATCCAGAAGGGTGCATCGTCAAGTTCTGAGAAGAAGCCCTTTAAGAAGGAGGCCAGTGCTGTATATGGGCCTAGAAGACATGATAAACCTGAGCGCCTCCAATCTGTCAACGCGGTAATGATTGCTAAACCTGCTGCCGCTCCTCGGCAAACCAATCCACAAAAGGCTGAAAGACCCAGAAGAGAGTTTACCCGGCTGAGTATGACCCTATCACAAATCTTGCCGCAGTTGCTATCCACCAACTTGGTGACTGTTAGAGAGGCCCCAAAGGTCGTGAATACTGCCTCTCCCAAGTACAATCCAAATGCCCGTTGTGCTTATCACTCCGATAGCCCGGGGCATTCCATTGATGACTGCTGGGCCTTAAGGAATAAGGTGCAAGACCTTATTGATGCGAAAGAGATACAATTTGAGGCGCCTGAGAGGCCAAATGTGGTGACCGCTCCTATGCCCCAGCATGGAGTGAAATCCTTGAAGAAGAATCAGGCTCATATACATGATTCAGATTTAGATGTTGATAAAGACTAGGCCAATCACATGGACTCAGGAGGGAGATTTGGATATGTGGTAACTGTTATATTGTGTTTTTTTTTTGTGTTTTAGTTCTTTGGAGAAACTTAGACTTACTCTTTATTTCTCTATTTTTTAGTCAGTTTGGTTTGATTATTTTTTGAAGAATTTTCTTGATTCTTTCTTTTTGTTTCTTCTTTTTTAATTATGTCAGTTTCCTTTCGCTCTATTTTTGTCAAATTTTGGCTAAAAAGGGGGAGAAAAAGTGTCATCGAGTCTAGTCAAGTGTTATTGCTTGTTGTATGCAACACTTTAAAGGGAGCATGATTTTCCATCATGTGAGTCTTGAGTCTATTCTTATTCTTGAGTTTGTTCTTGCAATTGTTTTGCAATGATGTTGTATAGGATGTTCTAACATCCTTAAGTGTGTGTGTTTCTACTTGAGTGTCTGAGCCCTGTCTGAGTCTTATGTTTAAGTGTGTGTTTATGCTACCTCTAGTATGTTAGCAGGATGTCAAGTTGGATGTCACAACATCCTGAGTTTGTGTCTTCTTTGTTCTAGGTTCTTATGTTGTGTCTCGTGGTCTGAGTTATGAGCATAGTTATGTCATGTGCTCTGAGTTATCCGGAGTTGAGGTATGGTCCTATGTTTGAGGGGGACTATTGCTTATCTTCTTTCTCATTTACATAGTTTACATGTTCTTAACATGTAAGTTGTGTTTGTCCTCTGTGATTTTATCCTCTTCCCAAGTTGTTTGGTCTTTGGTTGTTTTAGCCAAAATTTGCCAAAGGGGGGGATTGTTAGTATCCTGGTTTTGTGGATTGGAAACATTTTGCTAAAACATGGTTATGACCAGATGTCGAACAAGATGTCATAACATCTTGTTCTGTAATGCAGCAGGCAGGAACTGTAAATTTTAAATTTTACAAATTTGATTTGTTTCTATTTTATTTCCTTTGGATATATTTCAGGGATCTTCTTAGGTCAATAAGATTTGTTTTGGAACATATTTCGAGCTATACAAAAGATACTAAATTAGGCCTTGAGACAATTTAGGAAACTTTGTATCATGTGTTCCAAGATTGAAGGAGACTGGCTGCACTGTTGGTGCATCACTCAGCTTGTGGATCAAGAAACTTTTGGATTGAAAATATCGAAGCCTATGGACTGCAGAGGTGTATTTAAAGCGGAATCCTAACCTAATGTATTTTGAAGTTTTCAACAATTGTAAAATTAGGGTAAGCATAAGTCTTAGGTTTTGATAGTCTCTTGTGTAGTTTGTGATTCACCGTATATCCTTTGATACTATATGGTAGACTATTTGTTACTTGACTGTTAGTCAAGTTATTGTTCTCACTCGAATATTTTAAGTAAGAGTTTGAGTTTTTGTATTTGAAGTGTAATCTTCAAATTCGGGTTATATTTGTTACAATCACTAGGATTGGGACTGTTAGATATCACTGAGGTGATTTAGGAAGTGAGATGGAAATTTATCATATTTAGGAGGTTCCTAGGTAGAAGTTGCATTGGATAGTGATTAAGCGAGAAGTTGTAAACTAAAGAGTTTAGCTTTGAACTAATATTGCTAATAGTGGACTTCCTTCATGGCTTGATAGCCCCAAGAGTAGGTGATGTTGCACTGTACTGAGTTAATAACTCAATGTGTTATTTGTCATTTTGTAGTTTTTATTTCTGTACCACTTATAGCTTAATTGATCTGGTCTACTACCAGATGTTACTATGCATCACTTATAGCTTAATTTATCTGGTCTGTTACCAGATGTTGTAACATCTATTTTGACATTGTATGCTGTTAAGACAATTTTGTTTATATGTGTTGCTTGTACCAAAGTTTCATTTTAGATTGTATGAGAATTCATGTATGTGTTCTCTTATTATTTTTCAATGAATCTTGACCATCTATTACTAGAGGCATAAAAAAATCATACGACAGAGCCTCAATAATTAGGTCTCCTATTTGACCCTCTTTTTAGACCCTCTACTAAATGAATATTTTATTGGCCTCACATTTTTAGAAATTTCTTATCCCACCCTAAGTGGTGGAAAATCACCTTATAGAAATCCAAAAATGCACCTCATATTTCGAAAGTTCATTTTTGGATGCACCATGATCACATCGAATCATGTCAATACTGAGTCTCATCCCTTTTTTTTCAAAATTTGTCCAGAAATACACTTCCGCATACACCTTATATGCACCTCATGAATTCTTAACCAGTCCACATTCATTTTGACATAATTTTATCCTAAGATGCATCTTCATACTCATTCTACAAAGAATACAAAGATGCATTATTGTATTCATGCTAGATAGTAAATTTTGTCTTTCTTAAGATACACTGATGTAATTAACAATGTATTATAGTTATACTATCATATTAAATTTTATATAAATCAAACCATACACTTATTAAATAATTTTAAAATGACACACACACACACACACACACGTGCCTCATCAAGGATGGCATCTAGAATCACCCTCACCCCAGTGCCTTCTAGAAAGACTCCCCTGTCTATACCTATTTGTGCAATATCCATGATATGTCAACATATAGGAAATACATCAACAATATGATGTGCCTTAACATGTTCCTCCTCTAGTATCTCCTAATGAGCCGCCCTAGGTGGATCTCTCGGAGCATCCAATATTCTATAAGGATGTGACACCCTAAAATACCATTTGATGTAGCTGTATGTGAAACACCCCAAATAGTTATATTATTTATTTAATTATTTAGTTAATTTATGACACGCAATTGTGATGTATTTGTGGAGTATATATATATATATATATATATATATATATATATATATATATATATATATATATATATATATATATATATATATATATATATATATATATATATATATATATATATATATATATATATATATATGTATGACAGGATAGCTAGAATTGAGAGATATTGAGTACTTTTAAAAATATTGGTATAATTAGCATAATTAGTTAGAAATTATTTTAATTAGTAAAATAAAGTAAATATTGGTATTAGAGATGATAAGGGAAAAATAGTCAATTGTGATAGGTTAACTGGCGGAAAAGGTGGAAGGCCATATTAGGGGTCCAAAGGTTAAACAATTGATAAGGGAAAAGAGCCCCATTCTATACGATCATAGAAAAAGAGAAGAACGCTTGGAAAAGTTAGGGCTTAGAGAGAACCAAGGGAATTTTTGTAGAACGCGAGGAACGAGGATCAATTGCTAAGAGAGTATAAGGTAAGGGGACTTATTGTTTTTATTATAATCGATCTAAGGGTTAGATAATTGTAGGTTGTGTTTGAGATTGGTTAATGATGCTATCGTGATATTTTGACGGTAAATTGATGAAACTAAGATGTTGATATGTGTAATACGGTGGGAGAACTGACTTTTGGTTTTGTGATTAATCGTAAAAGTTGCGGATAGTAAGAGTCACCATCGACTTTTGTTTTATCTAATAAAGGAAAGGGTGAAAAGAACAGGAAAGACCTTTGAGAATTTTTTGAGTAAGGGGGGTAGGTTATGAAAAGGGAAGGTGTTAGCACCCTTTTCATCCATAGTTATCTACGGACTCTTAATCGCTAGCTTACTTTTGAAAATGCTTTGTGAATGTGTAAGTTTTGAAAATATTTTGAAAAATGCTTAAGTGCGGAAAACTTTGTAATGATTCCCGTATCGTTGAGAATACATACAAAGTATTTGTTTTGAAATTATTTTAGAAAAGAAGTGTATTGTGTGAAAAATGTCTTGAAATGTTCGTGAGCAAGCGATTAAGAACTATCTACCTACTCAAAAGTATTTGTTCTTTTCCTCCTCCTTTAGATAGTGTTATCCTACCATCAGTTAGCAGAAAGCCCCATCGTTGGATGTTTGAGGGACAAGTGTGGGTCATTTTACAATCATAAAGGCAACTCGTAGGGTGCTTTAGCATTTTGTTGTAAGGGACTAAGATCATTTACCGAAGGCAACATCGAAGGGTCATCGAGGGACTACGATCTTTTAACCGAGGGTATTTGCTAAAGTGTCCCATGTTCGAGGGACATGACTATTTTTTATCAAAGACAACAAGTGGGGTCACCCTAGAGGTGCGTGTGTGAATAGTGTTTTGGTTTCAGTTTATTTGTCTTGGATTTATAGTTATCTAGCGTTTGTTTTTATCTTTCCATACAAGCCTAGTTACTAGCAGTAATAGGGAAAGCAGTAAATTGCGGAGAAATAAATCTAGACTATTACAGAGCTTCGGAGAAGGGGGTTACAAACCATACAAATAGGGGAAAAGGTAAAGTAAATTCTAATTAAAACTATTACAATCCATTAGCAATTACATAAATCAGGAAAAAAGACTAATGCAAAAATAAAATACGCGAAGCGGTAAAAGTAGAAACGGAAAAAAATTGTTTTTGTGATTTCTTGACGGGAAAGAGGTTTTGATGATTAAATTAGTTTTGATTAATAATAAAAGAAATTGTTAATTAAAACCTAAAAGTATAATTAATTTGATATTTTTGGTATTTTTGTTAAATGATTATCCTAACTCTAAATTAAATTAAAAATAAAACCTAGGTCTAAAATTAACTAAAAAAATTAATTAATTTAAAACATATTTTTATTTTTATTTTTTGATTTAAATTGATTTAATTAATTAATTAAAAAAAGGTTATTTATCTAAAACAAAATAAATGCAAAAAAAAAAACGGGCCTGTTGTAGAAGAAAAAATTTGGGGGTGTGGGAAAACAAATCCACTAGGCCCAAATACGCTAGCCCAACAGTTTGAGTGGTCAGTATGGTTGGATCCATGTATCCTTTGGTATGCCCGCGAATTAAGGCGTTGGATCTGATTTGATGAGCATCTGATGATGAGGAATTAGAAGCGCATGATGAGACGCGTTGGATTGGCAAGCAGTGGATCTGAAACAGAAAAGTATTGAAAAATAACATACCAAGGGCAGGGGTCGAACCCATGTCCTGGTACACTAACATCGTTACACACACATTCTTATCGCTGGGGAGGTTGTTACTTCAATTTATATAAATCAAACAAAAAAACCAAATACACAGATTGACCTATATGGCCGGAGAAGCGCCGGGGCCCTAGCCCCAGTCGTCTTCTTTGGCGATCTGCAAAATACCAAACACGTAAAGATCAGTTTATAAGAATCCAAAACACGGTGTCCCCCTTAATTTGACCCCCCTAAATCTGAATCCATTCTTAGTTTTGGCTAAAAAACCCTGGATCATGTGTTTCGAAACAAATTACACCGATTAGAGGAAAATGGTGCTTTTCAAACCCACGTGCATGGGATTATGTTAATGATCTAAACATGTTCAAGCATATCTCAAAATCATGTTAGAAGCATCAAATCAATTTAAAATAAAGCAAGATTACAAATATGATTTTTTGCAAAAATGGAAACGGCAAGGCTATGTTTTACAATTTCATGCGTTTGGGATCATCACAAATGATCTAAACCTACCCTTTGATGCTCCAGGAGGTGATTGGTATTGGAGTTTTGCACTGAGGAGTCTTGAAACGAGTGTTTTGGAAATTAGGTTTCTTTGAAAAAATGAGAATTTGGCAAGCTGTTTTTTCAGGTAGGAATTCATGTCCTTTTGATGCTGATCTCTTGTGCTTATATAGAGAAATGAAATGAGGGTGAACCAATATGGAAGAAAATAATGCATTCATGGTTTTGAGACAAGAATCAAACAACTTTAAAAGCTTCCATTTTTTAGAATTCTTGCCCTTTTGAGCCTTATACGATATTTCCTGGTTGTACTAATGTTGTCATGAGTTGTATTGGGCCTCTAGATGATTGAAACAAAAGCCCAAACCCTTATACCATTTTTTCATATTTTATTTGATTTTATTTACATTTAAATGAATAAAAATTCAAATAAAAGAAATAAAAATCATAAAAAGTATGTGAATGGATTTAGATGTCCTCTAACACCTTATGAACATGTTTGAACATCAAAAGTTAGGCCACTAGTTCAAAATTTCAAGTTTGCTCACTTTGCACTTTATGCATTTTCTCAAAATTTCCCAACTTACACTGGTTATAACTCTCTCAATTTTCATCTTTTGAAGGTGATATTGGACTTTTTGGAAATCTCAAGATGTCCTATTCATTTTCTCTTTTGATCATTTTTGCATTTGGAGACTTTATCTTTATGTAAGTTGCTTTGACAAAAAGTGTCTTTTTGTTGACTTTTGAAATGACCTGTAATGTATTAGCTCATATATTTCAAATGAAGCACTTTTTGGACTTGAGAAAAATACAAAGTTGTAGAGAATTGAATTTCCTTCAAAATGTGATTTGGTTAGGGAAAAGTTGATGAATCATTGAAAGATATACTTGGTCAAAGTTCAATTGACTTCTCCTAAGGAAACCCTAATTTGACAACTTTTGACCTTTGATGATTTGAGGGATTTCATTGAGGAATCATGATCAACCCTAGATCAAATGATGAATATCACTTCAAAATGTTTATGTTGATAAAAATCTTGAAGTTTTACTGTATGTTAACCACAATTGACTTTTTACCCAATACAGTTGACTTTCAATCATCTGAGCCATTGACTGAGCAAACTTGTGATGCAAGAATTGAAACTTGACATGAGCACCTTTGAAGACTATGATGAACCATTAAAACCATTTGAGACCTTTGAAACCTAAACTTCCTTGAAAATCACAAAACCCTAGTTGTGGACCCATTGCTTAGGGGGAGAGCTTGTGTGATCAACTCTTGAGAATCCTTGAGCATTTGAGAAACCTAGAAGAATGTCTTGAAGAAAATGGGAGAGAAATTTTTGGGGTACAACAGCTGCCCCTGTTCAATCTTCTTAAACCTGAAGAGTTAAATTGGCATGTATTTCATTCGTGACTTGAAGGTGGAAGATGATTGAACACTTAAGTGCCTAGAAATTTGCATTCGCTGGTGCACCAAGTAACACTGTTGGTTAATTATACAAGGAATAGGCTTAAAGATTCCATTTGGAGAGGAGACGGAGAGTCATCGAAGATGGGCTTATATATGCCATCCAAAGTAACCGTTGATAGAAATTAGACTAAGTTTACACCCGACTTTGTCTTAGAAGATGTATTTGGAGTGAGTCTACGCCCGACTTGGTCCAAAAGGATAATCAGAATAAATCTACGCTCGATTTAATCTAACCCAGAGATGTCTACACCCGTTTTCAACTGGAACAAGTATAAGAATAAATCTATGCTCGATTTAATCTTAGTCAGAAGATAACTATGCCCGACTTCAACTAGAAAATATGTTGGAAAGAGTCTACACCCGATTTTTCGAAAGGAGTATCAAAATAAATCTACGCTCGATTTAATATGATCCAGAAAACGTCTACGCCCTACTTAAACTGGAATAAGTATCAAAATGAATCTACGCTTGATTTAATCTGAGCCAAAATATGTCTATGCCCGTCTTCAACTAGAAGAAGTATCAGAATAAATCTATGCTCGATTTAATCTGAGCCAGAAGATGTCTACGCCCATCTTTAATTGGAAGAAGTATCAAAATAAATCTACGCTCGATTTAATCTGATCGAGAAGATGCCTACGCCCGACTTCAACTAGAAAATATGTTGGAAAGAGTCTACGCCCGAATTTTTTGAAGGAGTATCAGAATAAATCTATGCTCGATTTAATCTGAGCCAGAAGATGTCTACGCTCGACTTCAACTGAAAGAAGTATCAGAATAAATCTACACTCGATTTAATTTGAGCCAGAAGATGTCTACGCCCGCCTTCAATTAGAAAAAGTATCAGAATAAATATACGCTCGATTTAATCTAAGCCAGAAGATGTCTACGCCCGACTTCAACTAGAAAATATGTTGGAAGGAGTATACACCCGACTTTTCTGAAGGAGTATCAGAATAAAAATATGCTCGATTTAATCTGAGCCAGAAGATATCTACACCAGACTTCAATTAGAAGAAGTATCATAACAAATCTACGCTCAATTTAATCTGAGCCAGAAGATGTCTACGCCCGACTTCAACTGGAAGAAGATGTTAGAAGGAGTCTACTCCCGACTTTTCCAAAAAGTATCAGAAGGAATCTACGCTCAATTTCATCTTAATGATCTACTAGAAGATGTCTAAACTCGACTTCAACTAGAAAATATGCCTCTTTGAGAATGACCCTCAGAAGAAATTGCTTAAGTTGCCATTTGTTAGATGTAGCCTTTGAGAAGACGGTCTGGTCATATAGGTAATTGATGATGTTTGTCTATTGATTGATCTTTCCTGAAAAGGTAAAGACTTAGCTGTATGCAATGTCATGATGTATGAAATGAATTGTGTAATGATATTCTCAAAATAAATGAGAGCATGTTATATGCGTTTTGTATGCATATGCTATGATGTTTGTAAATGATGTATGATTATGAAGTATATTGGTGATTTCGCATAACATTTTGCAAGGGAAAATAAATCCCTGACTGTTATTGGGGATGAAGTGTATGTGTATTTTTGATGTTGATGGGTATCCCTGCATTTTGCTTGAGGAAACTTTGCTTGGGAATGTTGATTCCTGTTTGGAGAGGAGATTCCAAGAACAATGGTCGTTCATTGCTCTACCGGGGATTTTAATTCTTATATACCCTGATTGGGAATAAAAGAGATGGATAAACTTTCAAAGTGCTGTCTAACTGAGTTTCTGATATGGATACCGACTCGTATGGAGAGAATAAGGTTTGAACAATATCTGATACAATTTCAGATTCAGTAGCAACTTTCTGGGGATATCAACCCAGATTGTCCTTTGTTGGAGGTGGGAATCTTGTTGGTAATTTGTGGTAGAAATAGACTCAAGATGGGGAGATTGTAATCTGTTGGCGAAATAAATCATGTTGGGGAAATAAACCCTGTTGACAGAGAAATACTCTACTGAGGGGACACCCTTACCGAGGAAATAAGCTCTGCTGGAGAGAAGAAATATGTCGGGGGTTTTACAGTTTTGGAGGAATAAACTAAACTGGGGAAGAGAATTTCCATAAACTGTACTTGATTTGGACTCCGTAGGTTGGCGACATTGTCGGGAAAAAGATCACATTCCTTTATCCGTTGGGGTAATTCGCTGGTGAGTATGATTAGTGCATCCCATTTTACCGGGGATATATCTTTGTTGAAGATAATCTTGTTGAGACTACTCTGTGGGGATAATCTTGTGAGGATCTCTCTGTGGGGATACATGATGACTTGAACATATTCATATGCATATGTTCATTCAATTTTAGTAATTGGATGTTTTTGCAAACAAAACAGAAAAAGTAAAATAGGATTTGAATTTTAGGATGTATTTGTATTGATAATTTTCCCATAAACAAGCGATTGTTGTACAAAGAGACAAAAATCCTAGTAAGAGGAAATTTTCATGAAATGAAAAGAGTACAAAGTGAAAATAAAACATATAGCTATGTGGAAATAATCTCTCCGGGTTCCAACTCTGCTATTGTCCCTATGTCTTCAAGCATCTCGTCCCTTGTTGTCAGAAGAAATTGATTAAATTTATCTTTACCGTTTGAACTTGACATCGGTAATAAATCTTGCTGTAAGTGATCCAATGGGACATAGTCATACGCTTTAATCCCTAACTTTTTCTTGGACTGACCTTTCGGATTTTCCGTCCACCGGGATACCCTTTCTTACCCAAGCTGCCTTTTCAGGTTTACGACTTGCCGGGTGTATAATATTTTATATATATACCTAATTTTTTCCCGAACCCTTTTGGTTCGCCAGGATGCCCTTATTTTTTCCTAGGCCAGTCAACCTAGCGGGTCGTTTTCATGCATAGTATCTTTTGACTATGTTTGCATTCACAGGGTGCGGAAAATCTTCACCGTCCATGGTAGTCAGTATCATAGAACCGCCAAAAAATATCTTCTTGACTACAAATGGCCCTTCGCAAGTGGGAGTCCATTTGCCCCTGGGATCACCTTGCGGTAGAATGATGTGCTTTATTACCAAGTTACCAGCCTAATATACCTGACACTTAATTTTCTTATTGAATGCCTTGATCATACGCTTCTGATACATCTGACAGTGACAGATAGCCGCGAGCCTCTTCTCATCAATCAGGTTCAACTGGTCTAGCCTGGTCTGAATCCACTCATCTTCGTATAAGTCTGCATCTTTCATAATTCTCAGAGAAGGAATCTGAACTTCGACAGGTAGGAATACTTCCATACCGTAAACCAGAGAGAATGGGGTTTCCCCAGTTGATGTTCATGCTGAAGTGCGATAGCCATAAAGAGAAAATGGTAACATCTCGTGCCAGTCTTTGTAGGTCACAACCAGCTTTTGCATGATCTTATTTATGTTCTTATTGGCGGCTTCTACCGCGCCATTCATATTTATTCGATACGGAGAAGAATTGTGGTGCTTGATCTTGAACTACGTGCATAGTTCAGTGATCATAGTGTTGTTGAGATTAGTACCATTGTCTATTATAATCCTTTCAGGGATGCCATAGCGACAAATAAGGTTATGTTTGATGTGCCGAGCAACCACATTATTGATAATAGAGGTGAACGAGGTTGCTTCAACCCACTTTGTAAAGTAATCAATGGCGACGAGGATGAAGCAATGTCCGTTAGAGGCAGTGGGTTTAATCTTTCCGATCATATCAATGCCCCACATTACGAATGGCCAAGGAGCAGTCAAGACATTCAGAAGAACCGGAGGAAAATGAACTTTATCAGCGTAGATCTGGCACTTATGGCAAGTTCTCAAGTGATGGTGACAGTCGGTTTTCATAGTCGACCAATAGTAACCTGCTCTCAAAATCTTTTTATCCATAGTATGCCCATTGGAGTGAGTTCCAAAGACGCCTTCGTGCATATCTTGCATAATTTCCTCTGCTTCTTTCTTGTATGCACTACTAAGTAGAGTCAAATCATGATTGTGTTTGTATAAAATTCCATTGCTCAAGAAGAACTTAGCCGAGAACATGCGTAGGAATTTTTTACCATTGATCGATGCTCCTTCAGGGTATTCATGAGCCTCAAGGTACCTTTTCACTTCACGAAACCAAGGTTTTTCTTCTACTCCACCAGTGCCAATTTCATATCAGTGTGTCGATTTGTCTAATCTTTCAATGGTAATTCTGGGAGCCTCATTGACCCATCTGACCTTGAATATGGATGACATGGTAGCCAATGTATCTGCCAACTAATTCTCTTCCCTTGGGATATGCTCAAAATTAATCTCTGCAAAATAAGGAATGAAGGTTAGCATATGTTCTCGATAAGGGATAATATTCAGATGCTTCGTATCCCATTCTCCCTTAACCTGACTGATTACCAGGGCTGAGTCCCCATATACGCTCAAGAACTTGATTCTCAAGTCAATAGCAGCTTTAATCTCGATGATGCACGATTCGTATTCAACCATATTAATGGTGTAGTCAAAGAAAAGTCTAGCAGTGAAGGGTGTATGGCAACCCTGATGAGAGATAATTACAGCACCGACACTGTTGCCGAGTGCGTTAGAAGCTCGATTAAAAACCATAGTCCATAAGGATCCTGGCTCAGGTTCTTCATACGGTCCATGTTCTTCCTAATCTATAACTAGCATAATGTTCTCGTCCAGGAATTTGAAATTTATAGACTGATAGTCGTCTATAGCTTGATGTGCCAAATGATCTGCTAGTACACTTCCTTTGATCTCTTTTTGAGTGGTGTACTGAATATCGTATTCTGTTAAGACCATTTGCCATCGGGCTATTCTTCCGGAGAGAGCTAGCTTCTCAAATATGTACTTGATGGGATCCATTTTAGAGATCAACAAAGTGGTATTACTCAACATATATTGTTGTAATATGGTGGGAGAACTGACTTGGGTGTTTTGCATTTTATCGCAATTGTTGCGGATAGCAAGAGTCACCACCATCTTTTCTTTTATCCAATAAAGGAAAGGGTGAAAAGAACAGGAAAGACGTTTTGAGAATTTTCTTGAGTTCGGGGGGTAGGTTATGAAAAGGGAGGGTATTAGCACCCTTTTCATCCGTAGTTATCTATGAGCTCTTAGTTTCTAGCTAACTTTTGAAAATGCTTTGTAAATGTGCTTGTGATTTGTTTTGAAAGTATTTTTGAAAAGTTCCTTCGTTTAGGAGAACTTTGTAATGTTTCTCGTTTAGGCGAAAACGTATACAAAGCGTTGACTTTTGAAAACATTTCTTGAAGGTGTTGGTGTGTTTGAAAATATGTTTATTTTAAAATGTTTGTGAGCAAGCAACTACGAACATTCTACCTACTCAAAAGAAAGTCTTTGTTCTTTTCCTCCTCCTTTAGATAGTGTTATCTTACCATTAGTTAGTAAGAAACCAGATCATTGGATGTGAGGGACAGACATGGGTCATTGTACAATCATAGAAGACAACATTGTAGGACACTTTAGCAATTTGTCGTAAGGGTCTAAGATCGTTTACCGAAGGCAACGTCGAAGGGACATCGAGGGACTACGATCTTGTAATCGAGGATCTTTGCTAAAGTATCCCACGTTCAAGGGATATGACTGTTTTAATCTAAGGCAATAAATGTGGGTTAACCCTAGAGGTGCGAGTGTGCAAAGTGTATTGTTTTCATACATTTGTCTTGAGTTTAGGTTTGTCTACTTTTTTTATTTTAAGTCTTGTCATACAAACCCTAATTACTAGCAATAATACGGAGAGCGATAAATTGAGAAAATTTAAAGTCCTACGCTATTACAATGTTTTGTGAATGGGGATATAAATTACAAATGGGTATGACAAATAAGTAAACCCTAACTATTACAAGGCTTTGACAATTAAATTATTTATAGTGCGAAATAATAAAATGTATAAAGAATGTAAAGAGAAAGAAATTGAAAAGAAAATTATTTTTATGGGTTTTTATGGAAAAAGGCTTTATACTAAACTAATTAATTTGAAAATAAACTAATTAATTAAAATCCTAGAATCTAAGTTAATTAAAGAAAATTAGAATAAAAAACTAAATCTAAATTATTTTTAATTAATTTAAGAAAGAAAATGTTTTTTTCTTCTAGTTTTTTGTTATTTATAAGATGAAATAAAAGTTTAGTCTATTTATTTATGAAAATAATATATTTTTGTATTTTTTTATTGAAAATAATAATAATAAAATAAAACAAGAAAAGAAAATAAAACAAAACATAAATTTAGGTGTCAGGGGGGTTGAAAAGAAATTGGAAAGTTTGAAAATAGTAAAATGTTTTAGGCCCAAAACTGTTTTTGAAATCAGAAAACAAAATTTTAGAAAAAGGAAATATAATGGGCTGCATGATTGTAAGCAAGATGGGGGTGATGATAAATAAATGAAGCAGGCCCAGCATTGGAAGGCCCAGGCGTGCTTGAGAGTGAGAAAGAAACAAGGAAAATATGAAGAAGAAAAAAAAGAACAAAAGGGCACGCTGGGGCTCGAACCCAGGACCCTCCATAGTAATGCCTTACGCGCGCGCTCTCTGCCACTGGGTGGTTGTTTCATCCGATAATAAAACATGTTGCAATAAATTTAAAATAAACCAAGTCCTGACTGTACTTCATCTTCTTCCTCGCGCCAGTCTGTTGTTCAACATTTTCAAATTTCGCATCTTTCTCATTTCTCAACCATTCTCAAAAGTGTAAACATCAAACTTGTTAGAAATTTCACCATAATTCTAAATATGTAAACAACTTAAACAATGGATCAAAGATAAGCATGAATTTTAACTGGTACCAAATTTAACCTAATTTTTTCAGAAAGTTCAAACTTAAAATTCACACTACTCAGGTGTGATCGGTGGATCTGGAACTGACTGTTTTAACGCTGGTTCGCAAAATGTCGCGGAAGCAAGAGTCGCCACCGTCTTTTATTTTCTCCAAATGGAAAGGACAAAAGCACAGAAAAATTCCTTATAGAGATCGCTCTCGGTTCGGGAGGTAGATTATAGAAAGGGAAGGTGTTAGCACCCTTTCTATCCATGGTTATCCATGGGCTCTTAGATACTTGCTCATTTGTGTTTTCAAAAGTTTTGTTTGCTTTTCAACGGTGGGTTTTAAAAAGTTTCTTTGAAAATTCCAGTTCGACTCTTGTATCGGTCCTCAAGAGTGTTTGAAAAATTGCTTTCGAAAGCTTTTTGAAAATGTGTTGGTGTGAAAAGTATTTTTGAATTTGTTTTGAATTTAGAGCAAGTATCTAGAGTCGTCTACCTACCCTAAGGAATTCGTCTGTGTAAATGTCCTTTAAAGTAGTGCCATCCCACCATTGAGAGGCAGGTAGCACCACCGTTGGAGGTGTTCGGGTCAATTCGAGGTTCGGGACATGGTGATCACCAGAGCAATGGGAAGACACCTTAGAAGCTACCCTCATGCCAGGTTCCCGGATCATGAGGACTTACTAAGACATCCTCTACTCGACGATCACCTTTCGAGGCAAGGCAACAGTGAGGCGTACCCTAGGGGTGGTGTGTGCGATTTGTGTGTCGTTTTCATTTGCATTTATCTTGTCATGTTATTGGTGTTCTACGCTTGTTTTTATTTTTGTCCATACATTCTTTCATGCCATTTGTTAACAGTTAAAAATATTGCGGGAAAAGTAAATTCTAAGCTATTACAAAAGGCGCGGGTCCACATCGCCAAAATTAAACCAGGACCCGATTTTGACAAAAAATAAAGAAAGTAAAAGAAAATAAGGAATTAAAAGTGCGAGAAATTAATTACATGGCTTTGGGAGAGATACATAAATATTATAAAGAAATAAAATAAATATGCAAATAAGAATTAAATCGAAACGAGGGCGTTGGACCCTTTTTGCAAAATTAAAATTACATGGAATTAATTAATTAAAAAGAAAAGGAGATGTTTTTTGGTATTTTTTATGATTTTTTAGGATTTTAATGAAAAAGAATTAATTAAAATAAATACTAACCCTAATTCTAGTGGCTTTTAATTTATTAAGAAAACATTGAATTTTAACCTAAATTAACCCTAATTTTTATATACAAATTTAATTATAAAAATAAATAAAATAAATAATATTAAATATTTGATTACCATGAAAGAAAAAACAAAAGGATGAAAATTAATTAAACCTAATTCTATGTTCTTTTTTTAGATTTTATTATGAAAATATTAAATTAAACCCTAATTTAAAACTAAATAATTTAGGAATTTATTTACAAAATATCAACTAATTAAATATATTTAATTTTTTGTCTTTTCTGATTTTTTTTATTGTTTTTTATATTTTGTGAAAAATAATAAATTAATTAAACAAATAATAGTTAAAAGAAAATAGAATTAATAAAAAAAACATGGCAAACCTAGGGGGGTTGTAGTCCCCAACATGGAGGTGAATCTTTAGAAATCTGGCCCATTAACCTTGGCCTGTTTGGACTTTTGCCAGGTAGCGTGCTGAAGCGTTGACCGGGGTGCATTGTGTTCTCCAATCCATGGCCTTCTGATTGATCTTGAGATGGACGTGGCAAACCTGATTTGGAGGTGTATGGTGCGCTCCAGTCTTGAAACTGCATGGGAATATGAATTGCAAAATAATATAGGAATAATGAAGACCTGGGGCTCGAACCCAGGTCATGTACGTTATCAACAGCTGCACCTACCACTGGACCAATTCATGCGCTTTGTATATAATGTAATAAACAAATAATATCAAACAAAGCCAAGGCGTTAGTGGGTTAAAGCGCGCAAATTCAAAAGAGCCAATCATGGCTGGCCACCACATCATCTTCTTCATGGACTTTGTTTTTCCTGAAATACACAAACAATGAGCAACGGTTTTCAAACGTTGCTATAGGTCATCTATGGAAAAATAGCGAATGGCCCTATGATGCTCATAAATTGAGCGCGAGTATGGCTTCTTCTTCGTCCCAGTGCGCTGATCATGACCATGGTACTGTGGTTTGCTAATTTTATAGGACCAAGAAACCCCCAATTCGAAATCCTGTAAACCCTAAAAAACAACAATGGTATCTGGTCATATAATGCGTAAAACTTCAATTAAAACATATGATTAGCTTGCAAACTTTATTATAAACACAAACATAACAATAAAACACGTTAACAATGCATGTATGATAGAAACCGGTTCAGAATTTTTCTTTACCAACTTCAATGGTGATCTTGCGTTTTCTTGAGTATGGGGCTTGGGGAATGATTGGAATATGTCCTATAATCCTCCAAGAAGCTAATGGAACAAGTTTGGAGGCTTGAATCAACCTGCAAGTTAGTTTTCAGAATTGAGTTTTTTAGACAAAATTTCAAGTTTGTGAATGAATTTCTAGCGCAGCTTAATGGTTCCTCTGATTAGGTTTTCGTTCTATGCTTATGTATGAATCAATTAGGTCAACAAACTTGATCAGAATCTCTTGCATTCATGGCTTTTGAGATTTGATTTTCAATCATATTTTTTTAAATCTTTTTCATGCAATTTTGTACCAATCATGATCCAATCTCTCCAAATCTTTCCATATTTGATTATGCACGAATTATTGAGTAGATTTCATGCACAAAAAGATCGTAAAACTTAGGTTAAATATTTTCCATGTATTTAATTTGATTTAAATGAATTATTATAAATAAAAATTCAAATAAATAAATAAAAAATGAAGAAATACTTCCCTTTGGGCCAAGTGGTCGTGCACATGCTTGGGATGATGAATTGTGGAAGAAAAATGGGCCCATTAGCAATTTTAGGTCATTTGAATCAATGTTGACTTTTCAAAATATCCAACAATTTCCCAACTTCTACAAGGCATAACTTGCTCAATTTTTAAGATTTTCTCATGTTCTTGGACATTTTGGAAAGGTCTTTGAGTCCTTTAGCCAATGTCTTTGGTCCCATGTCATTTTGATTTACCAATATCAAGTTATGGCCTTTGACTTAAAGTCCCTTTTTGTTGACTTTTGAAAATGACCTATAATGTTGAAATTGATAACTTTTTGTGAGAGCATTTCTTGGACTTGAAGTATGAAGATGAGTTGTAGGAAATGTCCTTATCTTCAAAATGAGCTTTGGATGGAATTTTTCTGATAATCCATGTGAAAGTTATGCCCTGGTCAATTTACAGTTGACTTTTTCAACTGTCCAAATAAGGAAACTTTTGCATTTTGATGATTTTTGAGCCAAGCTTTGAGAATCATGATCAAGCATTGATCAAATGATGTTTGAGGCTTCAAAAGGATATGTTGACCAAAAATTTGAACTTTTGACTGTCAAATGACCATTTTGCCCCTACAGTTGACTGTAGTGCAATTAGGGTTTTTGACTGTGCAATTTTGTGCTGAAAGCCTTGAAACTTGATATGAGGATGCTTGACCATATTTGTAGGCATATGAGACTTGATTGGACCTTTAGAAACTTCATTTTCTTGATCAGAACACAAACCCTAATTTTGACTGCTTAGGGGGCCCTTGCACTGTGCAAACCTTGGGGAGATTTTGAAGCTTTGACTTGGCAATTTCTTTGAAGAATATGGGAGGGAAAATTTTGGGGTACAACAGTTGCCCCTGTTCAATCTTCTTAGACCTGAGGATGCAGATTGGCTGACGTGCCTTTCGTAATCCGAGGGTGGAAGATGATTGAACACTAGAGTGCCCAGAAATTTGCGCTCACATAGTGGAGATGGGCTTATAGATGCCATTTGGAGATTGATGGATAGGATGATGGGCTTATAGATGCCATCTGGATGTTGATCGCGTAAGAGATTCCTTAGCGAGAACCTGTATACCTGCAAAAGAAAAATGAGTACCTGACATGTTGCAGGAGCTGGTTTTCAGATGCTTGGTATAGATGTGTTGACTGGTTACAGGAGCTGAGTCTGGAGCTTCACAAGATGATGAATGAACCAGGGGTGGTTACTACCTTAGAATGAACGGTAAGAGAACTTTGGGTGACTTTAACCTCAACAATGCTCGTTGAGAAAATCTTGGTGGGAATTACCATCTTCGCAGTGTCGGGAAGAGAACCATAGGCAGTTATAATCTCAAAAGCGGACGTCTGAGAAAAACCTGAGTTGGAATTATCATCTCACGCACCGTCGGGGAGAGAACCATTATAATCTGAAAGGGAATTACATCTCACGCACCGTCGGGGAGAGAACCATAGGAAATTATAACCTGAAAGGGAATTACATCTCACGCACCGTCGGGGAGAGAACCATAGGAAATTATAACTTGAAAGGGAATTACATCTCACGCACCGTCGGGGAGAGAACCATAGGAAATTATAACCTGAAAGGGAATTACATCTCACGCACCGTCGGGGAGAGAACCATAGGAAATTATAACCTGAAAGGGAATTACATCTCACTCACCGTCGGGGAGAGAACCATAGGAAATTATAATCTGAAAGGGAATTACATCTCACGCACCGTCGGGGAGAGAACCATAGGAAATTATAACCTGAAAGGGAATTACATCTCACGCACCGTCGGGGAGAGAACCATAGGAAATTATAACCTGAAAGGGAATTACATCTCACGCACCGTCGGGGAGAGAACCATAGGAAATTATAATCTCAAAAGCGAACGTCTGAAAAAAACCTAATAACTTCTACTGAGTCTTCATCAGAAAAATCTGTTGGGAGTCGATTTAGCTGGACTAGGGAAGGCCTTGGACTGGATAAGAAATCTTTGGAGTTGATTAACTGAACCGGTCTAGGTCTTGAAATATGATGGAGAATTTAGCCGAATCTTTCCTGAAAGGTAAAGGTCAGTCATATGCAATGTATGATATGGATCAAGCAATGATGTTCTCAACATAAATGAGATTTGTTAGATATGATGCGTCTATGCATGCTATAATGATGTATGTGATGTTTATGTATGCTTTCGTTTAGGAATGTAAATCCTTGACGGGTGCCGGGAAGTCACTCCTGGGCTGATGTTGAAGAATAGATTTCGCTTCCACTGGGGATGATAACTGCACGAATACCGGTAGGAGAAGATGACTCCGTTGAGGAATGAACTTGGCGAGTGGATAACTCTGCAGGGAGAAAAGTACTCTAGTGATCTTGCTGGGGAGCAATACTCTGTGGGGAGCGAGGTACTTTGTTGAATTGTTGATAATAACTCGCTGAGGATATCTTTGTTGTGTTGGAAGTGTTAATAGACTTCGCTGGGGATAAGAAAGAACTGTATTGATGGTGACCTTTCTGTGGCTTTTGGCTGAGGATAACCCAGTTATATCATGTTAAGGAAATAACTCTTTGAATAAAGCCGGACGACGCGTTCGTGCTCTGCGAGGGATAAGCTTCCAGAATCTACTGGGGATAAGCTTACTGCTTGGGGAGATGAATTCCAATTTTCCTGGGGGAATTGGATTCTCCTGGGGAAGTTTTGATATGCTGGGGAAGTGATTCCTTTGAACGTTGATATGCTGCCGGGGAACAATCTTTAGACCAAGATTGCCGGGGATGCTTGTTAAGAATACATATGCTGCTGGGGAATGTTGAGATCTGCTGGAGGATACTCAACTTCCTTAAGGTTTGATAACTTTGCTTGAGGAAGAGTGCACTGACTTGCTGACTCACTCTCTGGGGAATTAAGATATGCTGGTTGTGTTCTTTAGCTGAACCTACCTTGGTACCTTGGAGGACAGAACAATTAGATTGCTCAGACAACTCTTTATTGCCCCTGTTTCTAGTGTCACCTGTAATTAATCATTTGTTTCGTATGCAAACATTTATGAGTTAGCAAATTATTGTCAATGCATATATCACAAATTGAACCTTGGACGTTCTTCGCAAAACAAAACAGAAAAAGAAAAACAATTGGCACTTTTAACTGAAAGGTATATTTGTATTGATTTTTGAATGGCCTGTAAATAGGCGTTTTGTGTACAAGAGGCTGACGTCCTAGTAAGAGAACGCCGCCGAGCAAAAGAGTTTATACAAGTTTTGTACAAAAGAAAATAAAACAGTTGTGTGAAAAATGAATGATCCCACTGGGTTTCAACTCTGCTATTGCCTTTATAACTCCGAGCGTCTCATCACTTGACGACCTTGGTTGAAGGTGAAGCTGACTGATCGATGCCGTCTGAACTTGATGTAGATACCGGATTCTGGATGCAAGGTGATCCAATGAGACATAGTATTACGCTTTATCCCTAATTTTTGCCTGGACCTCCCTTTCGGGTTTTCAGTCCACCGGGATACCCATTTTTGCCCAAGCCGCCTTTTCAGGTTTTCGACTTGCCGGGTGTACAGATTTTTTTCATTTTCATCCCTTCATTTTGCCCGAACCCTTTTGGTTCGACGGGAAGCCCTAATTTTTGCCTAGGCATGTCAGCCTAGCGGGTCTTTTTTTCATGCGTAGTATCTTTTTACTATGTCTGCATTGGCGGGGTGAGGAAGGTCGTCACCATCCATGTTGGTTAGAATCATGGCCCCTCCTGAGAACACATGTTTAACCACAAATGGCCCTTCGTACGTAGGGGTCCATTTGCCCCTGGGATCACTTTGAGGAAGAATGATTCTCTTGATTACCAGATCCCCAACTTGATATTCCTGTGGTCTGACCTTTTTGTTAAATGCCTTGATCATCCGTTTCTGATACGTCTGACCATGGCAGATAGCAGCAAGTCTCTTTTCATCAATAAGGTTGAGCTGATCAAGTCGTGTCTGGATCCAATCATCCTCGTTTATATTTGCATCCTTCATTATCCGGAGAGAGGGTATTTGCACTTCGATTGGTAAGACTGCCTCCATACCATAAACCAAAGAGAAGGGAGTTGCCCCGGTTGACGTCCTAGCTGAGGTACGGTACCCATGTAGAGCGAACGGTAACATCTCGTGCCAATCTTTATAAGTCACTGTCATCTTCTGCACGATCTTCTTGATGTTCTTATTTGCTGCTTCTACAGCCCCATTCATCTTCGGTCTGTAAGGAGAAGAATTGTGGTGCTGTATCTTGAACTGCTCGCAGAGCTCAGCGATCATCTTGTTGTTCAGATTGGTACCGTTGTCTGTAATAATTCTCTCTGGGACGCCGTACCGACAGATCAGGTTGTGCCGAATGAACCGTGCCACAACAGTCTTGGTTACTGTAGCATAGGATGCTGCTTCGACCCACTTCGTAAAATAATCAATCGCTACCAGGATGAAGCGATGCCCATTAGATGCCGTAGGTTTAATCTCACCGATCATGTTTATGCCCCACATTGCAAATGGCCAAGGCGCAGTCAGAACATTCAGGGGAACTGGAGGAACATGCACCTTGTCTGCGTAAATCTGGCACTTATGGCATGTCCTGGAATGTTGGTAGCAGTCAGCTTCCATTGTGGACCAGTAATATCCTGCCCGTAGGATCTTCTTTGCCATTGTATGCCCACTGGAATGTGTACCAAAGGTCCCTTCATGTAGCTCTTCCATGATCCTTTCTGCTTCAGTCTTATCCACACAACGCAGTAAGGTTGAATCATGGTTTCGCTTGTACAAGATGCCGTTGCTAAGGAAGAACTTCGCTGCGAACCTCCTCAAGAACTTCTTATCATTGATAGAGGCACCTTCAGGGTACTCCTGAGTTTCCAGATATCTCTTCACCTCATGGTACCAAGGCTTCTCAGTCACCAATTCAGTCTCGAGATCGCAACAGTATGCCGGTTCGTCCAGTTTCCAGATGATGATCCGGGGAGCCTCATTATCCCATTTAACTTTGAACATAGAAGACATCGTAGCTAACGCGTCCGCCAGCTGATTCTCCTCTCTCGGGAAGTGTTCAAAGGTTACCTCTGTGAAGTGGGGGATCAAGGTCAACACACATTCTTTGTAAGGGATAAGATTCGGATGTTTCGTATCCCACTCTCCTTTGATCTGGTTGATCACAAGAGCGGAATCTCCGAAGACACTCAGAAACTTGATCCTTAAGTCAATCGCAGCTTGAAGACCCATGATGCACGCCTCATACTCTGCCATGTTGTTGGTACAGTTGAAACATAGCCGGGCAGTGAGCGGAGTATGAGTGCCTTGTGGAGATATGATTATGGCGCCGATACCGTTTCCCAAAGCGTTGGAGGCTCCGTCAAAGTGCATAGACCATCGGGATCCTGGTTCGGGTCCTTCATCCGGTCCAGGTACTTCACAATCAGTCACTATCATGATGCTTTCATCCGGAAACTCGAAGTTCATTGACTGATAGTCATCTACAGCCTGATGTGCCAAGTGGTCTGCCAATACACTTCCCTTGATGGCTTTCTGGGTCGTATACTGAATGTCATATTCCGTCAAGATCATTTGCCATCTTGCAATTCTCCCAGACAGAGCAGGCTTTTCAAATATGTACTTTATCGGATCCATCTTTGAGATCAACAAGGTAGTGTGAGTCAGCATATACTGTCTCAGCCGGCGAGCAGCCCATACCAAAGCGCAGCAAGTTTTCTCAAGCAGTGAGTATCGGGTCTCACAGTCGGTAAACTTTTTGCTAAGGTAATAAATGGCATGCTCTTTTCGGCCAGACTCGTCATGCTGCCCCAGCACACACCCCATTGAGTTGTCAAGTACTGTCAAGTATAGTATCAGAGGTCTCCCTTCAACCGGTGGCATAAGGATGGGTGGTTCTTGGAGATACTCTTTGATTCTGTCAAAAGCAGCCTGACATTCATCGTTCCAACGTACTACCTGATCTTTCTTCAGCAGCTTGAAGATTGGCTCACAGGTAGCAGTCAGATGTGAGATGAAGCGAGCAATGTAATTCAGGCGTCCTAAAAAGCCTCTGACTTCCTTCTCTGTCCTAGGAACTGGCATCTCTTGAATAGCTTTGACCTTGGCAGGGTCCACTTGAATACCCTTGTCACTTACCACAAAGCCTAGCAACTTTCCCGATCTTACCCCGAAGGTGCACTTGTTCGGGTTCAATCTCAGCTTGTATAGTTTCAACCGGTCAAACAACTTCTGCAGATGATCTAGGTGTTCTTCCTCAGTCTGGGACCTTGCGATCATGTCGTCAACATACACTTTTATCTCATGATGGATCATGTCATGAAATAAAGTAACCATGGCACGTTGGTAGGTTGCCCCGACGTTCTTCAACCCGAATGGCATGACCTTGTAACAGAAGGTGCCCCACTGAGTAACAAAGGTAGTCTTTTCCATGTCTTCAGGTGCCATCTTGATCTGATTGTAACCTGAAAAGCCATCCATGAAAGAGAACACCTTATGCTGAGCTGTATTATCAACAAGGACATCAATGTGAGGTAGAGGGAAGTCATCCTTGGGGCTGGCCCTGTTCAGATCCCTGTAGTCGACGCACATTCTGACCTTACCGTCCTTCTTTGGTACCGGCACCACATTAGCAACCCACTGAGGGTAAGAAGTCACTGCAAGGAACCCAGCGTCAAACTGTTTCATGACCTCGGCTTTAATCTTCTCAGACATCTCTGGACGCATCCGACGGATCTTTTGCTTAACTGGAGGGCAGTCTTCCTTAGTTGGCAAGTGATGGACCACAATATCGGTATCCAACCCGGGCATGTCTTCGTAGGACCAGGCAAAGATCTCCATATAATCATGCAGCATTTGAGTCAACCGTTGCTTCACGCTGAGCTCTAGGTTGGCACCAATCTTTACCTCTTTCCTGTCTGCCTCAGTACCCAAGTTTATTGTTTCTACTGGCTCTTCATGGGGTTGAATTGCCCTCTCTTCCTGAAGTAACAGTCTTGCAAGCTCGCCAGGCACTTCGCAATCATCTTCACCTTCGTCTTCGGCTAAGTTGATCAGATTTTCAAAGTCATAACTGGCAGTAGCAGAGTCGTTACCAGTAAGATCCAGAGTGGATTGAAACCTGTATGAGTGAGTGTGTGTGTAAATACAGCTGTTTTGAAATATATGTAAAAGAAAGAAAGACAGAAAAGGAGCATAAGATTTGTAATGCGAGAAAACATCCAAGATTTTCATTCATGATATATGAAATGACAATTTATATGCCCTCACAAATGACACCACGGTGCCTCGGGTAAGACACCGGGCCAAAGAGTTTATTATTGTTTATTACAAAATACCAAAAACATAGGAATTCATTACTTAGTAACAAGAGAAACAGATAGGTTGTCCTTCGCACTCCAATTGCTAAGTCCACCGTCAGTTGCCGGGTAAATCCAGCTATCAAACTCAGCTTCATCCACTTCGTCTTCGTCCCCAATAGCATTCACTCCATGAGCAGGCAGGGGAGCTGTCACTACATTAGGTTTCTCAGATGCCTCAAACTGTACCTCCTTGGCGTCAATAAGGTCCTGCAGCTTGCTCCTTAATGCCCAACAGTCATCAGTCGAATGCCCCGGGCTATCTGAATGGTAAGCACAACGAGCATTTGGGTTGTACTTAGGAGATGCAGTATTTGGAAACTTCGGCGCCTCTCTGACAGTCACTAGGTTGGTTGAGAGCAACTGTGGAAAGATCTGCGACAAGGTCATACTCAAGCGGGTGAACTCTCTCCGGGGTCTTTCAGCCCTTTGAGGATTGTTTGGCCGGGGGGCGGCAGCAGGCTTAGCAATCATTACCGCACTGACAGATTGGCGGCGCTCAGGTCTCTCTGATCTCTTGGAACCATACACGACACTAGCCTCCTTCTTGAAGGGTTTCTTCTCAGAACTGGACGATGCACCCTTCGGAATTTTTCCAGACTTTAACCCAGCTTCAATTCTCTCTCCAGTCAGAATCAAATCAGTGAACCCTGCAGACGAATTCCCAATGAGATGGTTGAAAAATGGCCCAGATAGGGTCCCCAAGAACATGTCTACCAACTCCCGATCAGTCAATGGAGGCTGCACCCTGCCAGCCAGGTCTCTCCACTTCTGAGCGTACTCCTTAAAACCTTCACTTGAACCTAACGACATACCCTGGAGTTGGGTACGTGTAGGGGCAAGGTCGGCATTATATTGATACTGCTTATAGAAAGCAGTAGCCAACTCCTCCCAGTTACGAACCTTGGTCCCATCCAGCTGATAGAACCATTCGAGATGAGTCCCTGAAAGACTCTCTTGGAAGAAGTGGATCCACAGATTCTTATCCGCCGAGTACGGTTGAATCTTCCGAACATAGGACCTGAGATGTAGCTTGGGACAAGACGCCCCGTCATATTTAGAGAAAGATGGTGCTTTGAACTTCCGAGGAATAATCACACCAGTAGACAAACCCAGATCTCCAAAATCCAGCCCAGGTACCTGTTGAATCTCCATAGCATTCAACCTATCCTCCAGTTGCTTGTATCTGTCTTCTGCAGGAGGATACTGCTCTTCATCAAAATCAGTCTCGTTGTCGGAGACTACCGGACTAGGAACCCTTGCTTCTGCCTGAGGGGTACTCTTGCCAACAGAAGAACCAGCCTCTTCCTGCTGCAGAGCATTGCCAAACCTTCGGCCCGAGTTGAACAGAACAGTTCTTCTCTTCTTCTTCTTCTCCTTCTTCAGGAGCAGAGCCTTCAGCTCTTCTTGGCCTTGAGCCAGACCCTTGATTAATTCCTGAAACTGCGCATTCTGCGCCTGAAGAGCTTTGATGGATGTCTCAGTCGAGGATGAGTCAGGATTCATGATGCTGAAATAAACAGCGAAGAACTGTAAGCAACCTGAAAAGGGAAAAACCTGCTATGCACATGATGAATGAGATGTGTTTATGCAATGCATTCAAGGGTTCGAAAATTCAACTTTGTTGTAGACAAAAGGAACACACGTTATCATTAAGGAAATAACTGTTTAGTACATCAAAGCCTCATGGGCAAAGTAATACAAAAATCAAATCAATCCCAAAATATGCTACGCATCCTCTTTGGAGCTATGTAAGTGTTGAGATTCCTCTCCTCATGCAACAGGCGGGTGAGCTCCAAGACCTTCTTTTCACTAGCATGTAGACTGGTCTCAAGAGAATTCCGTTCTTCCTTAAGCTGGACCCAGCTCTTCTGCATCTCTTCCCAGGATGTGGGCATATCAGGATGCTGAATAGTGTAGGACACTTCCCCTTCCAAGACTGGCTCTTTGATCACAGGGAGCATATGGGGATAAGGCATCACTAACTTCTGGGAGCGGGCGCGTACCCACTTGAGATAAGGTTCCAACGGGATGGAGTTCCTGTGCCCCAGCGTCTTGCTGTCTATCCTACTTGGCATCCTCCAAGCTCTGATAAATCTCTGGCGAAGTCCTTGAGCATCGTTGTCGAAGTCAAAAACTATGTCAGAAATTAACATGTCATGAGGACCATCCCTCCGAGCATAACCAAACTGTCTCCAAGCCAGGCATGGGCTGTAGGTAATACCTCCTCTAATTCCAAGTAAAGGAACATTAGGGTACTCCCCGCAACGATCAATGATAGTGACATCTTCTCTGGACCGAGGGCACCAATGTATATCTGCATGTGTAAGAGTCATCAACCGTTGTGACCATCTCAAACCCCGCTCATTCTTCAAGACTAATTGTGGAAGGTGCGAAATAAACCACCTTCCCAGGAGAGGAGTGCAACACATAAGGACACCTCTTTTTCTCATGGTTCGAGTGTAACATGAGTGAAGGATGTCCCCCAGCAACGTAGGTATAGGATTCCTGGACATAAAGATCTGGACAGCACTGATATCAATAAGCTGATCTGGGTTAGGGAACAACACCAAACCATAGACAAGGAGGGCCACAACCTCCTCAAAAGCTTGCAAGTCAAGGGAGTTCCAACATTCATGGGCCTTTTCAAACAGAAACCGGGCTAAGAACCCTTTGATACCACTTCTAACTTCCCAATGTCCCTTGAGGTCAGATGACTGTAGGTGCAAGGCTTTAGCAATCTCTTCAAGCTTAGGTTCCTTTTCCGTACCGTTGAAGGGTAACTGATCAAGGATAGGGATCTTCAGGAGCCGGGAGAACTCCTCCAATGTAGGTACCAGCTGATAGTCCAAAAAGGTGAAACAGTGATGCAGAGGGTCAAAGAATTGGAACAGGACCTTTATCATATCTTCCTCAATGTTGGTGTTGACCAAGCTGATGAGGCTTCCATGTCTTTCACTGAATGATGAGTTCTCGGGAATCCTGGATATAAGCTCCTTAAGCTGAGGAGGGATCCTTACAAGACTGACTTGAATTGTCTTTCTACGAACAGTTTCCATGTCCTACAAAACAAGAACAAAGATGAAAATTCGAACCCCTGAAATGGTTAGTCAATGCATATGATGCTGGATGATGTCATGATGCTATGATTAAACACACCACAGATATTTACAAAGACAAACATGTAGGGCACACAAGGCACACAAGACAAGCCCTTAGGGTTTAAGGCCAGCATGGGGTTTGGGTAGTACCCTCTTGAAGTTGGTGGGTTCGACCTGTCCTATCAAAGTAACCGGGTTCTAAGGTTCCCAATATCACGGGATTGCTTTCATTGTTCATCGTTTTGATTTAGCCACTGAACTGGCGACCGAAATATTCCAGGAAAGCAACCCTCAATTGAGTGTAGTATCGAGTATCAACCAACCTCGGACTGCACCAAAGTCAGTTATCTCACTACCCTAAAGAGGCCAAGATAGTTCCATTAAGGTTCCTAAGGTCTGTTGATGCTTCACGACACCACGCGGAGGCCCCGTACTCTCCTTGACTGAACTCAAGGGTTACCGGTACACACCAAAGTGCCACATCAACGTAGCAGACTGTTTCAACCATGTCGGTATACCCCGCACAGTTCCCTCACAGCCTTGTTGCTACTTTCTAAGAAGGTATCCCCCAGATCCGGGTTAGGATCTATAGAACTCCCAAGAAACCCACAATAATAAAGCAAGCAAGTCAATACAATTGAAAACACAGTGATCTTAGTCCTAAGGTACACCTCACTTTAAGTTATATCCCCAGCAGAGTCGCCAGTTCTGTGATCGGTGGATCTGGAACTGACTGTTTTAACGCTGGTTCGCGAAATGTCGCGGAAGCAAGAGTCGCCACCGTCTTTTATTTTCTCCAAATGGAAAGGACAAAAGCACAGAAAAATTCCTTATAGAGATCGCTCTCGGTTCGGGAGGTAGATTATAGAAAGGGAAGGTGTTAGCACCCTTTCTATCCATGGTTATCCATGGGCTCTTAGATACTTGCTCATTTGTGTTTTCAAAAGGTTTGTTTGCTTTTCAACGGTGGGTTTTAAAAAGTTTCTTTGAAAATTCCAGTTCGACTCTTGTATCGGTCCTCAAGAGTGTTTGAAAAATTGCTTTCGAAAGCTTTTTGAAAATGTGTTGGTGTGAAAAGTATTTTTGAATTTGTTTTGAATTTAGAGCAAGTATCTAGAGTCGTCTACCTACCCTAAGGAATTCGTCTGTGTAAATGTCCTTTAAAGTAGTGCCATCCCACCATTGAGAGGTAGGTAGCACCACCGTTGGAGGTGTTCGGGTCAATTCGAGGTTCGGGACATGGTGATCACCAGAGCAATGGGAAGACACCTTAGAAGCTACCCTCATGCCAGGTTCCCGGATCATGAGGACTTACTAAGACATCCTCTACTCGACGATCACCTTTCGAGGCAAGGCAACAGTGAGGCGTACCCTAGGGGTGGTGTGTGCAATTTGTGTGTCGTTTTCATTTGCATTTATCTTGTCATGTTATTGGTGTTCTACGCTTGTTTTTATTTTTGTCCATACATTCTTTCATGCCATTTGTTAACAGTTAAAAATATTGCGGGAAAAGTAAATTCTAAGCTATTACAAAAGGCGCGGGTCCACATCGCCAAAATTAAACCAGGACCCGATTTTGACAAAAAATAAAGAAAGTAAAAGAAAATAAGGAATTAAAAGTGCGAGAAATTAATTACATGGCTTTGGGAGAGATACATAAATATTATAAAGAAATAAAATAAATATGCAAATAAGAATTAAATCGAAACGAGGGCGTTGGACCCTTTTTGCAAAATTAAAATTACATGGAATTAATTAATTAAAAAGAAAAGGAGATGTTTTTTGGTATTTTTTATGATTTTTTAGGATTTTAATGAAAAAGAATTAATTAAAATAAATACTAACCCTAATTCTAGTGGCTTTTAATTTATTAAGAAAACATTGAATTTTAACCTAAATTAACCCTAATTTTTATATACAAATTTAATTATAAAAATAAATAAAATAAATAATATTAAATATTTGATTACCATGAAAGAAAAAACAAAAGGATGAAAATTAATTAAACCTAATTCTATGTTCTTTTTTTAGATTTTATTATGAAAATATTAAATTAAACCCTAATTTAAAACTAAATAATTTAGGAATTTATTTACAAAATATCAACTAATTAAATATATTTAATTTTTTGTCTTTTCTGATTTTTTTTATTGTTTTTTATATTTTGTGAAAAATAATAAATTAATTAAACAAATAATAGTTAAAAGAAAATAGAATTAATAAAAAAAACATGGCAAACCTAGGGGGGTTGTAGTCCCCAACATGGAGGTGAATCTTTAGAAATCTGACCCATTAACCTTGGCCTGTTTGGACTTTTGCCAGGTAGCGTGCTGAAGCGTTGACCGGGGTGCATTGTGTTCTCCAATCCATGGCCTTCTGATTGATCTTGAGATGGACGTGGCAAGCCTGATTTGGAGGTGTATGGTGCGCTCCAGTCTTGAAACTGCATGGGAATATGAATTGCAAAATAATATAGGAATAATGAAGACCTGGGGCTCGAACCCAGGTCATGTACGTTATCAACAGCTGCACCTACCACTGGACCAATTCATGCGCTTTGTATATAATGTAATAAACAAATAATATCAAACAAAGCCAAGGCGTTAGTGGGTTAAAGCGCGCAAATTCAAAAGAGCCAATCATGGCTGGCCACCACATCATCTTCTTCATGGACTTTGTTTTTCCTGAAATACACAAACAATGAGCAACGGTTTTCAAACGTTGCTATAGGTCATCTATGGAAAAATAGCGAATGGCCCTATGATGCTCATAAATTGAGCGCGAGTATGGCTTCTTCTTCGTCCCAGTGCGCTGATCATGACCATGGTACTGTGGTTTGCTAATTTTATAGGACCAAGAAACCCCCAATTCGAAATCCTGTAAACCCTAAAAAACAACAATGGTATCTGGGCATATAATGCGTAAAACTTCAATTAAAACATATGATTAGCTTGCAAACTTTATTATAAACACAAACATAACAATAAAACATGTTAACAATGCATGTATGATAGAAACCGGTTCAGAATTTTTCTTTACCAACTTCAATGGTGATCTTGCGTTTTCTTGAGTATGGGGCTTGGGGAATGATTGGAATATGTCCTATAATCCTCCAAGAAGCTAATGGAACAAGTTTGGAGGCTTGAATCAACCTGCAAGTTAGTTTTCAGAATTGAGTTTTTTAGACAAAATTTCAAGTTTGTGAATGAATTTCTAGCGCAGCTTAATGGTTCCTCTGATTAGGTTTTCGTTCTATGCTTATGTATGAATCAATTAGGTCAACAAACTTGATCAGAATCTCTTGCATTCATGGCTTTTGAGATTTGATTTTCAATCATATTTTTTTAAATCTTTTTCATGCAATTTTGTACCAATCATGATCCAATCTCTCCAAATCTTTCCATATTTGATTATGCACGAATTATTGAGTAGATTTCATGCACAAAAAGATCGTAAAACTTAGGTTAAATATTTTCCATGTATTTAATTTGATTTAAATGAATTATTATAAATAAAAATTCAAATAAATAAATAAAAAATGAAGAAATACTTCCCTTTGGGCCAAGTGGTCGTGCACATGCTTGGGATGATGAATTGTGGAAGAAAAATGGGCCCATTAGCAATTTTAGGTCATTTGAATCAATGTTGACTTTTCAAAATATCCAACAATTTCCCAACTTCTACAAGGCATAACTTGCTCAATTTTTAAGATTTTCTCATGTTCTTGGACATTTTGGAAAGGTCTTTGAGTCCTTTAGCCAATGTCTTTGGTCCCATGTCATTTTGATTTACCAATATCAAGTTATGGCCTTTGACTTAAAGTCCCTTTTTGTTGACTTTTGAAAATGACCTATAATGTTGAAATTGATAACTTTTTGTGAGAGAATTTCTTGGACTTGAAGTATGAAGATGAGTTGTAGGAAATGTCCTTCTCTTCAAAATGAGCTTTGGATGGAATTTTTCTGATAATCCATGTGAAAGTTATGCCCTGGTCAATTTACAGTTGACTTTTTCAACTGTCCAAATAAGGAAACTTTTGCATTTTGATGATTTTTGAGCCAAGCTTTGAGAATCATGATCAAGCATTGATCAAATGATGTTTGAGGCTTCAAAAGGATATGTTGACCAAAAATTTGAACTTTTGACTGTCAAATGACCATTTTGCCCCTACAGTTGACTGTAGTGCAATTAGGGTTTTTGACTGTGCAATTTTGTGCTGAAAGCCTTGAAACTTGATATGAGGATGCTTGACCATATTTGTAGGCATATGAGACTTGATTGGACCTTTAGAAACTTCATTTTCTTGATCAGAACACAAACCCTAATTTTGACTGCTTAGGGGGCCCTTGCACTGTGCAACCCTTGGGGAGATTTTGAAGCTTTGACTTGGCAATTTCTTTGAAGAATATGGGAGGGAAAATTTTGGGGTACAACATCAGGCAACATAAATGAATGCTAAGGACATGATTAGCTTCAGGGCTATGATGTCTACATTTTATCTTCACAAATCAGAGATAAATGATGCTTGTATGAAGAGATAGAAGTTCATAAAACTCACCTTGCAGATGGAGATCGTGTTTTGAGTTTGAGCAATCCCCAAGATGTTGTAATGATCTGGTTAGCTTTCTTGAACCTCTAGGAATCTATTGCAATGCTTACTTTGGATTGAGTGTGCTTGAGGTGTTCTGGAGAAGTCAACCTGTAAGCAACTGCTTTTGAAAATGGAAGATGAGGAAAATAGTGTTACAGTTGTGTTGCAGATGTTTTGATTGTCTCTATAAGTGTGTGTGACACGGTGGGAGAACTGACTTGAGGTTTTGCGTTTGTGTTCGCAAATGTTTCGGTTTAGCAAGAGTCGCCATCGACTTTTTATTTTATCCAAAGGAAAGGTCAAAAAGAACAGGAAAGACCTTTGAGATTGTTTTTGGGTTCGGGGGGTAGATTATGAAAAGGGAAGGTGCTAGCACCCTTTTCATCCATGGTTTTCCATGGGCTCTTAGTTACTTGTTTTAGATCACTTGCTTTTGCTTTTCAATTGTTTGAAATGGTGCTTTTGTGTGTGGTTTTGAAAGTATTTTGAAAAGAGGTCTTTGTCTAGGAAACCTTTGTAATGATTCTTGTTTGAATGTATACAAAGGTGTTTGTCTTTTGAAAAATGTTTTAATGTTTGAAAGTTTGTTGGGAAATGTTTTGAAATTGTGTTGTGATGTGTTTTTTGAAAATAGCAAGGATGTTTGCAAGTTTGATCAAGTAACTAGGAGTTGTCTACCCTACCCAAAGATCTTTCCTAAACATTTTTAACCCTTTGACATTGTTGTTTTACCATTGCATTTGGTAAACAACCTTGTGTTTGTATATTAAACGGGACATGTGCGGGTCATTATATGACCATGATAGCAATTGTGCCAAGTATCTTTAGCAAATTTTTGAGGGACTAGATCATTTTTGTATAGGCAACCAAGATAGCGTCATCGAGGGACTATGATCTTTTGTTTTTTTTTTGTTTTGCCAAGATACCTAACATGCATACCATGGCCATTTTTAAGGAAACAAGTGGATGAAACCCTAAGGGTGCATGTGTGCATTCTGTTGTCATTTTTCATGCATTTTTATCTTGTATTAGGTCAAGCTATTTGTTTGATTTTGGTCTTTTCCATACAAACCCTAATCTTTCTATCATGCATATTTGAAAGCAATAAAATGTGTAAAAGTAAATCTAAGACTATTACAACATTATTATGGGGAGGGGGATACAAGTTTGAATAGGGGATATTTGCAAGAAAATAAAACCCTAATTCAACTATTACAACCAAATTGAATTCATTGTACGAATAATAAATTGACAAATATTTAAATGTGCAATATATTATAAATATGCAAAAAAATGTTTTTGTATTATTTTTATGTATGTAAAAATTAATTATTTAAGTCTTAAAAATATTTAAAAAAAATATTAATGATTAATTTTGGAAAGGGTAGAAACCCTAGTTTTTGTTTTAAAAGAAAATGCATTGTATTATTTATTTATTCATTTATGTACAAAGAAAATAAATAAAAATATTCACAAAAATATTAAAAAATAAAATATGTGAGAAAATATTATTTTATGTGTATAAATAATGAAAATAAAATATATAATATTTTTGCATTAATTATAAGTTTTTATTTAAGAAAATAAATATATTAAACCTAATAAACTAAATATTATGCCAAAAATAAAATAAAAAAATAAAATAAAATGTGAAAATTTAAGAAAATATTTTTGGTGATTTTTTATATTTAGAAAAAAATAATAAAAGTCAGAAAATGTAAAATAAATGGGAAAATATAAAGAAATAAGAGAAATGGGCCAGGGGGTGCAGAAAGCAAGCTAGGGGGTGTCAATAGTCAGCAAGAGCCAGGCCCAGTCCAACTCACTTCATCCCTAACCTCTGAAGCAGAAAACGCGCGTATCCTTGTTCAAATCTGGAACTCCTGCATACGTGCTCAAAAACAAAAACTTGCAACATGAAAGTTATAGCTCTTGATCACACGATTCTAACCATGTAAAAAACTTAATCTAACTCTCAAAGACCAGAGAGAATTTCATTGGCCCTAAATCTTGACCTAGTTTTTTTCAGAAAGTTCAACTATCAAATACTCCTATCTCAATTAACATAAATGAATTATATGCATATGTACAGCTCAAGGACAATGAGGACTACATTTTTGCTTCACAAACCTAAGCCTAATGATTCCTAAAGGAGATAGAAGTTTGAGAAATACCTGTTTTAGTCAAGTTCGAATATGGAAATGCAACAACTTTCTGTGAGGCCTGAGGTTTTTTTGAGCTTTCTTGATGTTCCCTTGACCTTTCCCAATGCCTGGCTTGCTTTGAAATGGTCTGAAACTTCTTGTAGAACTCAACCTGCAAACTCAGAATTTGAAAATGGTGAAGTGTGTAAATTGAGTTACAGTGGCTTGGGAATGGTTGGGATGGTTTAGGTATGTTGTATGGAGTGTGTTGGAATTGGTTTCAAGCAAAACGCACGAGTGGATTTGGTTGTGGCTTGTGATTTGCAGAACCTGCCCAATTTTGGGCAGAAATGAAGTTTTGGTGTTTTGGAGGGTTTGAGAACTTGCTAGCTCATGTTTTTGACCTTAGGCAATGTGTAAAACTTGTTTGAAATGTGCACAAAGTTTGTTCTTATCAGATTACAAAGTCCTCTCACTTTTGCAAGCTTTCTTGTTTTTGAAGTAAAAGGTGGAGTTGACAATGCTAAGGCCTGTACAGGCTAGCTCCAAGCATGCACATAGTTGGTGTACTTTTCCTGATATTAGGGAACTTTGTTTTCAGCAAAAGGCTTGGTCCAATTCTCAAGAGAAACAAATTTGCAAAAGGTGTGCTTTATGTAAATGGCATTGTTGCCTTTTTGCCAAAAATGGATTAATTCAAAGTGTAATGTTCTAAAGCTCAGAACAAAGCCTTAATCTAATGTGTATGCATTTAAATTATGAGTGTGGAAAGGTTTAAGGCCTGTAAAACAAGTACAAGCAAGGTTTGGACATAATTGCAAGTTGTATCAATGTGCAAAATGCCTTGGCCAAAAGTGATATTTTGCCATTTTCAATCCTTCGATTCTCCCTAACCACAAATGATCTTGGAGAGTTCCTTGACATTTTGGAAAGCTTGTAACATTCTCTACAATCCATCTTTGAAATTAATTTTGATATTCCACTTGGAACTATGTGAAAAATTGCCATGAAGATAGGTCAAAATCCTGCTTAAACTAGGGCAAAATTTCACTAAGTTAAAAGTTTCATGGACCCTTGTTCACAAAATCATAACTTGAGATCCAAGCATCTTTTGGGAAAACTTTGTGAATAAAAGTTGTAGATTTTGTGGAGGAATAAAACTTTCATGTTGGAAGTTTTCTTTGAATCCAATTGCATCATGGTGAAAAAGTTGGGCAAAGTTGGGAAAAAATAAGAAATTTTCATAACTTAGAAAATTTCTAAGTTATGAAAATTTTCCATTTTAAACCCTAATTTTCAAAATTAGGTTTCTTAGTGAACAAGTTTCATGTTTTGACACATCTTGATGAAAAATGACCCTTGGCACTAGATTTTGACCAAAAAGTCAAAGTTTGACTTTTCAGTGTACAGTTGAGTTTTGATTAGTTGACTGGAAAATTCACCTGTCAATCCAATGCTTTTGAGATCTTTTGAACCTTGTGATTAGGTCAAGATGATGCCATTGAGTCCTTGAAACCATTCTTGAACCCAATTTGCCATTGGTTAGGTGAAAAATCAGAAATTGCCCCTCTGCAGTCAAAACCCTAAAAATGACCATTTTGCCCTTCTGAAGATCTGATCAAATTTCTTGAGGAGTTGTGGTCCAAACTTGATCAAATGGTTCATATGAGTCTATAATGTTGATATGGATCAAAAATTATGAGGTTTGACTGTAAATTGGCCACAGTTGACTTTTTCCCCAATACAGCTGATTTCTAGGTCAACTGTCCAATTGACTGGGCAAAAATTTGATTCAAAGCTTGAAACTTGGTATGGGAAATCTTATAAGTCCAACATGAAGTATGAAAGTCACATGAGGCATCGGAAGTCCAAAAATCCCTGTGCAAACTCAAATCCTAATTTCAGGTCAACAATGCAAAGAGATGTCTTGAGCAGAGCAAACCTTAATTCTGTCTTGAGTCCAAGGAGTCTTGTGAGGGGAAATCTTAATAAAATGAGAGGGAACATTTTTGGGTACAACATCTGCCCCTGTTCAATCTTCTTGAACCTGAAGAGTTAGATTGGCGAGTTTGTCGTTCGTGACTCGAAGGTAAAAGATGATTGGACACTAGAGTGCCCGTAAATTTGCACTCGTCAAAATGTAGTTGAGAAAATGGGCTTAAAGATGCCATTTGGAGATGGTGGAATCTTGTTGGAGATGGGCTTAAAGATGCCATCCAAGATTGTTTGTTGAAAATCAGGAGAATGAACATCAGAATGGTATCCATATCTGGAACGTATCTGAGTTGTATCTGGAGATTGAATCTGTATGAGCAAGGGAATGGCGTCCATGTCTGGAGCGTATCCGAGCTGTAAATGTATTTGATTCTTGAATGAATAACAGAATGACTGTTGTGTCTGGAGTGTATCTGTATTGTATTTGAATCTGAAATCTGAATAAGCGACAGAATATCATCCGTGTCTGGAGCATCTCTGGGCTGGGGAACAGGTCTAAATGAGTGACAAAATGACTTTCGTGTCTGGAGCATATCTGGACTGTATCTGAAGTTGAGATCTGTATGAGTAGCAGAATGACTTCCGTGTTTGGAGTGTATCCGAACTTGAAATTGATAGTTGAATCTGAATGAGAAATAGGATGGCTTCCGTGTCTGGAGCGTATCTAATCTGTATCTGATTGTTGAAGTCTGAATGAGTGACATAATGGCATCCGTGTCTGGAGCGTATCCGTACTGTATCTTGACTTGAAATTCTGAATGAGTAATAGAATGACCTCCGTGTCTGGGGTGTATCCATATTGTATCTGAATAAGAGATCTGAATGAGTAGAAGAATGACTTTCGTGTCTTGGAGTGTATCCGTACTGTATCTGAAATCTTTGAATATTTGTTAAAGATAACTTTTAATCTTATCATGAAAAGGGTAAAATGTTAGCAGAAACACAAAGTCATGTTGCATGAAATGTATGATGCAATAAATGTGCTTTATCAATGTTTATGATATATGAATGTAATGTATGTGCATGTAAGCTGATTCGTTGTCTTGCTGAGGAAAATAAATCCCTGATAGCTGGAGATAAAGAAATCTTGACTGCTGCCGGGGAAAATAAATCCTTGACTGCTGTTGGAGATCCAAAATATTTGATTGCTGAGGATGAGAAATCCTTGGACCACTGTTGGGGATAGAAAATCCTTGGCGACTTGTGGGGATTATCAAAACTTTGACAACTTCTGTGGGGATGTGAGAATCCTTCACGACTTTCTTGGGGATAAGGACCCTTCAAGTCTTTGGAGTTGGAATATGATAATCATAATGTCAAACTGCTTGAGAAACCTGCTTGGGGAATCCCGAGAACCTTGATGACTATGGCTGGGGATTACACCATGGGAATCCTTACTCGTCTGGGGAATAAGGAAATTCTGATGATCTCTATTGGGGATTAGATGAAAGAACAACCTTGATCTGCTGGAGAATAAGGAAGACTTTGATGGCTTCTACGGAGAACCAAGAATGAGAAACTTTGATCTCCTGGGGAAAATGAACCCTTGGGGGCTTCACTGGAGAAGTGAGAAGTGAGAATCTTCTATCTGCAGGGGATTAAAAATTCTGACAAATTCATGCTGGGAGTAGTGAAGACTCTGGCAACTTTACTGAGGAATCAGGAATGAGAATCTTCAATCTGCTAGGGAAATTTTGAATCCTTGGGGACTTCAAACTGGGGAATTAAGAATGAGAATCTTCATTCTGTTGGGGAGTAAAAACTCTGTGGAGAATAGCTATACTGTTAGGGAGTAGCTATCTTGCTGGAAAGTAAGTTCAAGACTCTCCGGGGAAAAAGCTTATTCCTGTTTGGAAAAAGTTCAGGAGTTTGGGTTGTATGCCAATCTACTGGGGAATTATCCCGAGGTTGGGGATAAAACAAGAGTTAACTGTTATCTGCTTGATTCTCAGATTTTTAAGATAACTTGTTGGGGAATCCGGGAAAAGCTAATTGGTTTCTGCTGTGGATTGGCAGTTTGAAACTTGACTCTGTTGGGGAAGAAGGTTTCATCTCCTCTGAGGGTCTGTAGTTTAAAGTTTTGCTCTGCTGAGAATTGGGAGTTTGAAGACTTAACTCTGATGAGAATTAAAGGTTTGAAATATAACTCCGTCGGGGATTGGGAGTTTGAAGTTTCGACTTTGGTGAGGATTTTGAAATTTAATTCCGCTGGGGGTATGTATTTCAAGGTTTTAGCTCCGTTGGGGATCTAGATGATGTACTGCAGGGGACTTCTCTTGGAATAGCCTAAAGACGTTTTCCTATACTTTCAACTTGTCAGTAATTATTCTTTCACATTTCGTTTATTTGTAAACATTGATTATATTCAAATGCATATGCTCATTTAATAAACCATTGGACGTTTTCAAATAAAACACAAGTGTAAAGAAAAAAGAAAAGGCAAATAGTTTTCTGCACTTTGAAGTATCTTTGTATTAACTTTGTGTAAGTATTTTGTACAAAGGAGACAGACATCCTAGTAAGATAATGTTGTCATAAAAAATGAGAAAATATTTATACAAAGAAAGATGGCTATGTGTAAAAATTCCATGGGGTTTCCATTCTGCTATAGCCTTCGTAACTCTGGATATCTTGTCCATTCGCTACTTCGTCCGAAGATGATTGAGTTGATCAGAAGCCCGGGGCTTTTCTATGAAGAGATTATCCTTAAAGTGTTTCGACGAGACATAGTCATACGCTTTAATTCCCTAACTTTTTCCTGGACCGCCCTTTCGAGTTTTCAGTCCACCGGGAAACCCTTTTTTGCCCAAGTCGCCCTTTCGAGTTTTCAACTTGCCGGGTGTACAGATTTTTTTTATTTATCCCTAATTTTTGCCTAAACCGCCCTTTCGGGTTTTCGGTTCACTGGGATGCCCATTTTTGCCCAAGTCACCCTTTCGGGTTTTCAACTTGCCAGGTCATTTATGCGTAGTATCTTTTGACTATATCTGCGTTCGCAGGGTGTGGCAGGTTGTCGTCGTCCATGGTGGTTAATATCATTGCCCCACCAGAAAAGATGTTTTTGATCACAAATGGTCCTTCGTAAGTAGGAGTCCATTTTCCCCTGGGATCACTTTGCGGCAAGATGATCCGCTTGATTACAAGATCCCCGACTTGATATATCTAGCCCCTGACTTTCTTGTTGAAATCCTTATTCATTCGTTTTTGATACGCCTGACCGTGGCAAACAGCAGTAAGTCGCTTCTCATCAATCAAGTTAAGTTGATCAAGTCGGGTCTGAATCCAATCGTCTTCACTCAAACCAGCATCCTTCATGATTCTCAAGGAGGGAATCTGAACCTCGATAGGTAACACAGCTTCCATGCCGTATACCAAAGAATAGGGTGTTGCCCCAGTTGATGTATGTACTGTGGTACGGTACCCGTGCAGAGCAAACGGTAACATCTCATGCCAATCCTTGTAGGTGACAGTCATCTTTTGTATGATCTTCTTGATATTTTTGTTTGCAGCTTCGACAACACCGTTCATCTTTGGCTGATAGGGAGATGAATTATGATGTTGAATATGGAACTGCTCGCACAAGGTAGTGATCATAGTGTTGTTCAGGTTTGTACCGTTGGCGGTGACGATCCTTTCGGGGATGCCATACCGGAAAATGAGATTCTGCTTGATGAAGCAGGCAACAACATTCTTCATAACGGAGGCAAAGGAAGCAACTTCGACCCACTTGGTGAAGTAATCAATGGCCACCAGAATGAAGCAATGTCAATTGGATGTTGTAGGCTCGATCTCTCCAATCATGTCGATTCCCCACATTGCGAATGGCCAAGGAGCTGTTAAGACATTGAGAGGAACTAGAGGTATATGTAATTTGTCAGCGTAGATTTGACATTTGTGACAAGTACGGGAATGTTGATGGCAGTCAACTTCCATGGTAGACCAGTAATAGCCTACCCGTAGAATCTTCTTAGTCATCGTATGTCCGCTAGAGTGAGTTCCAAAGGTACCATTGTGCAGTTCAGCCATGATCTGCTCAGCTTCAACTTTGTCCACACAATGGAGCAGAATGCAATCATGATTGCGCTTGTATAAGATACCATTGCTCAAGAAGAACTTTGCTGAAAATCTCCTTAAGAACTTTTTATCGTTGACTGAAGCTCCTTCAGGGTATTCTTGTGCTTCGAGATACCTTTTGACGTCATGAAACCAAGGTCGGTCCACTACTTCTTCGGTATTAATCTCGTGACAATGTGCAGGTTCGTCCATCCGCTCAATGGTGATTTGGGGAGCCTCATTATCCCAGTTAAGTTTAAACATGGATGACATTGTAGCTAGAGCATCCGCTAGCTGATTTTCTTCTCACAGGAAGTGCTCGAAGGTGATCTGCTCGAAATGTGGTAACAATGTCAGGACATGTTCTTTGTAAGGGATGAGGTTTGGATGTTTAGTATCCCACTCTCCTTTGATTTGACTGATAACCAAAGCTGAGTCCCCAAATACAATCAAAGATTTGATTCCCAAATCAATGGCAGCCTTGAGACCAAAGATACAAGCTTCATACTCGACCATGTTGTTGGTGCAGCTGAAGCAGAGTCTGGCAGTGAAAGGTGTATGGAAACCTTCTGGAGAGATAAGTACAGAACCGATACCGTTGCCAAGTGCATTGGAGGCACCATCAAAGTACAGGGTCCATCGGGATCCTTGTTCAGGTCCGTCATACGGTCTATTTTCTTCAATGTTGCTCAATGTCATGATATCCTCGTCGGGGAAGTCGAACCTCATGGATTGGTAATCTTCGACAGCTTGATGGGCCAGATGATCGGCTAGCACACTCCCCTTTATAGCTTTTTGGGTCGTGTACTGTATGTTAGAACAATGTTTGAATCTACTACCCTATAATTAAGTTTTGATGATAACAAAGTGAAAAGATATAGTATTTATAAGTTTCATGAATGAACTATATGCTGCCTAAAATTATTATGTTCTGACTTGCAGATACTCTGATTGGTATAAGCAAGATCACGTCTTTTCAGAAGGATCATCTCATCAGACTCCAAAGAAAAGAGGTATTTCATCTGCTGCCCCTATTTCAATTTCATCTACTATTCCAACATCTGCTGCCCCCCCACAGAATATCAATTCCAATCCCTACCATTGATGAAACCATACCAGAAGACCCTTCCGAGGCCTTACTACTCAGAAGACCCAGAACCAAAATCCCCAAACAACCAACAATTTCAACAACACCAGCACTTGACCAAGTGCTAGCTGATATTGAGCGTGAACATGCTTCTGCTCAACCAAAACCACAAAATATTCCTCCTCCACAACCAGAACAACAACCTGAACCAGAAATACAACAACAACCAGAACCAGAACCACAACAACAACAACCACTCTCAGAAGAACCTCTGATCCCTGAGCAATCAGAGATTCCACCTCCACCTCCCCAACCAGAAATAAATCCACCTTCACCACAAACAGAGTTTCACCATTCTGAAACCCCTTCTCCTCATAAATCTGACCCTCACTCACCTCAACCTTCACCGCTGGCAATCCAGTTGCCATGTGGAACCACTATTGTCATGCCCCAGTTACCATCCTCAGAAGAATCAACACCTCCAAATACTCCCAAACCACCATCCACTCCAATCGAAATATCTGACTCTGACTCTGATACCCCTCCTCCAAAACAAACAGCCTCTCAGCAAACCTCTGAAAACCCCAGCAGGACTTTCATTGACTTAACAAGTCTTGAGCGTCTTGCTGATCTAAGACACAAAATTGCTATCCCAAAACCAAAGCAACCAGATGTTGGCTCTAGTATCTTGAATTTTGAAACAGGTGTGCTGCAATGGATTGCTTCTTTGAAGCAAGTCTGTCCTGGGATGATTGACCCAGCTGCTTCTGATCAGCTCTGGTCACAGTTCAGACTATGGGTACGTGCTGAAGCCCTCAAGTTGCAGGATGTCAACTATGAGCAGGCTCAACAGAACTTCAGCAAGCTGCTGAAGGAAGTTGAAAGTCAGCTGCCTCAGGAAGCTGTGCTCCCTCTGGACAGTGAATCTTGGTCTGAGAAACAGCAAGCTGCAAAGGTGCAACCATCAGAAGAAGACAAGATCATTCAGGATGAAAGTCAAACAGCGGATGTTGCTGAAAGTTCTGAGAAGCCTCCTCCTTCTGATGCTTCTCAAGCTGCCTTGGACAGGCAGACTCTGGAAGAACTAAGGCTGAATGACTTGCGTCTACAACAGCGGATGGACGACAATGATCAGAAGATGAAAGCAAGAATGGATGTGCAGGACAGCAAGATTGACACTGTTGTCAACATGGTTCAGAGGCAGAATGAAACTTCTGAAAAGATTCAAGCGATGCTGGAGAGCCTGTTCTCACGCATGCCCCCTCAACCTTAAATCTTTTTCATGCATAACTTTTTTCCATGTTTTCCTGATTTTCTGATGTACTGTTTTGATTATGCTTTGTAATATTTTCTTCCTCTGATTCTGAACTATTTTAATATAATTTGTTTTTCTGATCTAAATTGTTTTAGCACATCACCAACACTTTTTGATTGCTGACAAAAAGGGGGAGAACAAGAATGATATTTAAATCAATAACGGGCTAACTAGACAGAAACTCTCAAACATTCTAACTCTATTACTTGAAATGTTTTTTCTGTTTTGTTTAAAGTCTACAGGCACAAGGAAGCTCCTGGACACTCTGAAGACTAGAAGCTCTAATCAAAATGTAGAAGCTCTGATCAATGTTGCTCTGATCAATATGAAGTTCTGATCGACCTAATACTCTGATCCAAAGCAAAGCTCTGACAGGAATAGTTCTGAAGCTCTGCTCTCTGATAAGTCAAAGACTCTGATAATCTGATGTTCAAAGAAAGAAAAAGATCTGATCCTGAAGAACACGTATAATCAAAGGGAAGTAATAAATTCAGGGGGAGTATTTCCTTACTCCTTATTCTTTTACTTCTTACTCTGATACATTTTCCAGATACCTTTTCACGTTATTTTTCATTTAAAATATCTAGTTTTTGTCATCATCAAAAAGGGGGAGATTGTTAGAACAATGTTTGAATCTACTACCCTATAATTAAGTTTTGATGATAACAAAGTGAAAAGATATAGTATTTATAAGTTTCATGAATGAACTATATGCTGCCTAAAATTATTATGTTCTGACTTGCAGATACTCTGATTGGTATAAGCAAGATCACGTCTTTTCAGCATCAGAATTTGATTTCATACACCAGCATCAGAAGTTGCTACATCAGAACGTCAAGATCAGATAATCAACTCACGTACATGCTGAAGCTTGATGAACAGAACTGCGCTCAAACACTCTGATACAGAAACACAATAGTTCATCAGCAGCGAAGCAGAATCAGAATGAGCCAAGCCAGAACTTGCGTTAAAGAAGCAACGGTACTGTGCATTGAAAGCTAATTAATTCCAACGGCCTCATTCCAGACAAGATCTGCTCAATAAGGAAAGCTTGTTATTAGCATTGAATCAAGAATATTGCATTCAACGTTCATCTTCTCAAGTGCTATATAAACAAGGCTTTGAAGATTATAATGGTTAATGCTCTCCAACTCTCTACACGCACAAAGCTGAACCATAATCTTCATTCTACCAGTTTTGCTAAACCACATACTCTGATACTTCATTATTGTTTAGCAATCTAGTTTCTAAGCTTCATTTTGTGTATACATCACAGTTGTGATAAAGTTTTGTAGAAAACATTCACACACATTGTTTTATACCTTTGTAAGAAAGTGTTGCCTTGACAAACCGGGTTGTGGTTTGAATCAAGAAGGCTTTAGCAGTTGTTAAAGCAGTCTGTAATATTCAGTTGAATATAGTGAATTAAGACCTCGTTGGAGAGAGGCGAAATCACCTTGACGGGTGGACTGGAGTAGTTTGAGATCAAACGAACCAGGATAAAAATATCTTGTCAATTGCTTTAGATTTCAGTTTTACAATTCAACCCCCCCTTCTTGTGTTTTTCACTCCTTCACTGTATATCGTATTCCGTTAGGATCATCAGCCATCTAGCGATTCTTCCAGATAGAGCAGGCTTCTCAAAGATGTACTTGATCGAATCCATCTTAGAGATCAGCAAAGTGGTATGAGTCAGCATGTACTGCCTTAGCCGACGAGCAGCCCATACCAAAGTGCAGCAAGTTTTCTCGAGCAGTGAGTATCAGGTCTCACAGTCGGTAAACTTTTTGCTAAGGTAATAAATGGCATGCTCTTTTTTGCCAGACTCGTCATGTTGGCCCAATACGCACCCCATTAAATTCTCCAGGACCGTCAGATACATGATTAGCAGCCTTCCTTCGACAGGTGGCATCAAGATAGGAGGTTCTAGCAAATACTCCTTGATTTTATCGAAAGCAACTTGACAGTCATCATTCCATTTAACCACCTGATCTTTCTTCAACAGCTTGAAGATTGGTTCACAGGTAGATGTTACGTGAGAAATGAACCTTGGAATGTAGTTTAGGCGTCCAAAGAAACCTCTGACCTCCTTCTCAGTGCGAGGGGCAGGCATTTCTTGTATAACTTTGACTTTGGCAGGATCAACCTCGATGCCTTTGTTGCTGACAATGAAACCCAAGAGTTTGCCGGACCTGACTCCGAAAGTGCACTTGTTAGGGTTCAGTCTGAGCTTGTACTCTTTCAACCTGACAAACATCTTTTGCAGATGGTCGAGGTGTTCTTCTTCAGTTTGTGAACGGGCTATCATGTCATCCACGTAGACCTCTATCTCATGATATATCATATCATGAAACAAAGCCACCATGGCGCGTTGATAGGTTGCCCCGGAATTCTTCAGTCCGAATGGCATCACTTTATAACAGAACGTACCCCACTGTGTAATGAAGGTAGTTTTCTCCATGTCCTCAGGGGCCATTTTGATCTGGTTGTACCCTGAGAATCCGTCCATGAAAGAAAATACCTTGTGCTGAGCTGTATTGTCAACCAAGATGTCAATGTGCGGTAGTGGAAAGTCATCTTTAGGGCTAACCCTGTTTAAGTCTATGTAATCCATGCACATTCTAACTTTGTCGTCCCTCTTAGGCACGGGAACAATGTTAGAAACCCATTATGGATAGGAAGTAACAGCAAGAAATCCAGCATTGAACTGCTTCATAACTTCTGCTTTGATCTTTTCAGACATGTCGGGCCTCATGCGGCGAACTTTCTGTTTAACTGGTGGACAGTCTTCTCTTGTAGGGAGACGGTGAACCACAATATATGTGTCAAGTCCCGGGATGTCTTTATAAGACCAGGCGAAGATCTCAACATATTCATTCAACAGCTGAACTAAGCGCTCTTTGACACTTGGCTCTAGGTTGGCACCCACTCTAACTTCTTTTTTGTCTTCCTCTGTTCCCAAGTTGATTGTCTCTAACAACTCCTCGTGAGGTAGAATAGCCCTTTCTTCCTATTGTAGCAGTCTAGCCAACTCTCCAGGCACTTCACAGTCTTCATCACCTTCATATTCGGCATGGTATACCAGATCTTCAGAGTCACTGAAGGCCATAGCAGAATTGTTACCCATGGAATCCGGAATGGATGGGTACCTGCATTGGTGAGTGTGGGTATGTGTAAGGGATAGCCACCTTTAAAAAAATAAAATGTAAAAAGAAATAAAATGAACACAAAAGTTTATATGTGAAAACGTCCATGATTCATTAAAATGGCATATGAAGATGAAAAATTAAACCCTTACAAATGGACCTATGTGCCTCGGGTAAGACACAAGGTTAAAAGTGTACGAATTGTTTAGGAATTATTACAAACCAACAGAAATGTTTGAAAGATAAATTACTGATTGATGAAAGTAATGGGAATAAAGTCCTTTGCCTCCCAATTACACAATCCTCCTTCAACGGTAGGGAAAATCCAGTCTTCTAGGTTGCTCTCCTCTTCGCCATCCTCCAAAGCATTAACTCCATGATGGGTGACTTCAATGGTGGCCCTCCAGCTCAGGAGCGACGCACATCCTTTTGAGCAGAAGCAGTGAAACCCAAGCCGAATTTATCAGACTTGAAAGGAAAATCGGGAAGTTTCCCCCAGATTGTACTTCCTCCTTCTTCAATCACAGCCTTTGCATCTTTGAGTGACGGCATCCGAGGTGGAGGTTGGGAAATAATGGGTACAGAAGGCACTGTCTTGGTTGCCGCAATTTCCTGAGCCACCTCTTCAAAATGCTGAAAGGGGGTTTCGATGAATTCACCATCCAATTCCACATAGCAGAAAGAATTAAGATGGCTTATCATGTATTCCTCCTCACCGTGAACTGTTACAATTTTCCCCTGAACAGGGTACTTGAGCTTCTAATGCATAGTAGAAGTAACGACTCCAGCATGATGAATCCAGGGTCTTCCCAACAAGCAATAATAGGAGGGACGGATGTCCATAACATAGAATATGGAATTGAAGGTTTCAGTTCCCACTTTAATCGGGATGTCCACCTCCCCGTGGACCATCTGTTTAGAACCATCAAAGGCTCTGACAATGATGTTGTTGGGCTTCAAGGTTAAACCTTCACAATCTAGCCTATCCAATGCTTTCTTTGGTAAGACTTTCAGCAATGAACCAGTGTCTACCAGAACGTGTGCCAGAGTAGTCCCTTTGCATTCCACCGAGACATGCAAAGCGTCATTATGCTTTCTCCCTTTGATTGTTAAATCGGCGTCGAAGAATCCTAGACCATTCTCTGCTGTTAGGCTAGCTACATATTCCCGGAACTGGTCCGCGGAGGTTTCCTGGGGCACATGGGCCGTCTTCAAGAATCTGATCAAAGCTTTGGCATGAGCTTCTGAACAAAGTAGCAAGGCCAGCATATAAATTTTTGAGGGGGTTTGCCCCAGTTGCTCCACAACATTATAATCGCTTTTCTTGATTATTTTCAAAATCTCTTCCATTTCTTTTTGAGAGGTTTCAGGGATGATCAATGGCTGAGCCCTCGTCCTGACGGGCTCTTCTTGGATCCCTTTCCCTCTATCATCAGCAGTAGCATAGGGGACAACCACAGGAGTTACAATTTCTTCAATAACTGGAGTTCTCGCAGATGTGTTAACCGGTACAGGGGTAACCTTAGGAGTAGCTAAGGGTCTGAAGATTGCCTTTGGAGGCGCAATCTCCGGAGAGAAAATTCTTCCACTGCGGGTGATTTTACTCGTTTCGGCAATGTTTCCAATGTCGGAAGTCTCTTCATCAGAACTCTCTTCAATTGATTCAATTTGTTTAACACTGTGGTAAAAGATCTCTCCCCCATAGTTCCACGGTATTGATTTGTTGGACTTGTACGGGATAGGCCCCGGCATGGTTATCTTCAAAGGTACAATCTTCGGATCAGATGTAATCTTAACAGGTCTTTTGGAGACCTTGGAAAGATTGGCGGATATGGTAATTATTGAAATATCATTGACAGGAGTCGGTGTAACAGGAGTCTTCTCAAAAAGGATTTCTTGATTATCCATTAGCCGCTGGATGCCTAACTTCAATAATGGACAGTCGGTTGGTAAGGATGAACAAAGGTAGCAATCTTCTTCACATCCTGGGAAAATCCCAGTCTTCAGCAAATTCAACTTGATTATCGGTAGCGGAGTCATCAAATCATCAACAGTAGCAACAAAAAGATCTTCTTCAACAACATTGGCATTGTGACCATGTTTTGGCATTGGAGCAGAGATCATGTTAGGCTTTTCAGGGGCATCGAATTCAACTTCTTTAGCATCTATCAAGTCCTGAATCTTATTTTTGAGGGCCTAACAATTATTGGTGTCATGCCCCAGGCTGTCTGAGTGATAAGCGCACTTGGCATTTGAATGGTAGTAAGGAGAAGATGCATTCGGATTCTTCGGCGCTTCTTTCAAACTTGCAAGGTTTAACTTCAATAGATGAGGGAGAACTTGAGCAGGAGTCATATTAATCTGGGTGAATTTCCGTGTAGGCCTTTCCACCCTTGTTTGGTTGGTTTTGGGTTGATTAGTTCTAGGCTGATCAGCTGCAGACTTCTGAATCATTACAGCCCCCACCGCTGGTCGGTGCTCAACTCTTCCTTGACTTCTTTGGGAGTAGACAGCTGAGACTTCTTTCTTGGCTAGAAAAGTCTTTTTGATGGCAGCGGAAGCAGATGCATCCTTTTGAATTTTTCCGCTCTTTATGCCGACTTCAACTCTCTCACCAGTCAGAATTAACTCGATGAACCCTGCAGACGAACTTCCAATCAGGTGATTGAAAAGGGGCCTGATAGCGTACCCAAGAACATATCTACCAGCTCCCTCTCAGATAGAGGTGGTTGCACTCGTCCCACCAAGTCTCTCCATTTCTGGGAATACTCTTTGAAACCTTCATTTGAGACCATGCCCATACTCTGTAATTGAGTACGGGTTGGTGCTAAATCCGCATTATATTGATACTGTCTGTAGAAGGAAGCAGTCAAATCCTCCCAATTGTGCACATCAGACCTCTCTAGCTGGTAAAACCAATCTAACTGCGTCCCCGAAAGACTATCCTGGAAGAAATGAACCCATAGATCTTTATCAGAAGAATGCGGTTGTATTTTTCTGACGTAAGACCGTAGGTGCATCTTTGGACAAGACAACCCACCGTATTTAGCAAAAAGAGGCACCTTAAACTTAGGGGGAATGACAATCCCAACAACCAACCCTAGCTCTTCAAAGTCCAGCCCAGGCACTCTTCCAGATTCTTGTATTTGTCGTCTGCAGGAGGGTACTGTTGTTCTGAATAGTCTTCATCCTCTTCATCTTCTTCTTCCTCAGACTCATATTGCACCACTGCTCCCTTTCCTTTTCCTACCCCTTCATCAGATGTTGAGGGGAAATCCAGGACCCTTCTAGCTTGACCTTCAAATCTTCTACCCATGGTAGCCACACCAACCCTCTTCTTTTTCTTTTTCTCCTTTTCCTTTTCCAATAGAGTTTTGAGCTCCTCCTGACCCTTTGCCAAGGTCATGAGTAGCTGTTGGAACTGTGAATTCTGCGCTTGTAAGTCTTTGATCGTCTGCTCTATATCCATCTTGCTGAAATAAACAGCAGAGAGATAAGGAAATTTGGCGTGAAGACCTGTTTATGCATATGATGAATGATATGTTATTCATGTAATGCATTCAAGGATTTAGAAATTCAAATTTGTTTTAAACAAAAAGGAACACATGTCATATTAATAAGATAGAATTTGTTAGTACATAAATGCCTCATGGGCAAAATAATACAAAATTATAATGTAAAAAGACGTTGCGCATCCTCTTTGGTGCAATGTAGGTGTTGAGAGTCTTCTCTTCGTGAAGTTGGCGAGTAAGTTCCAAAACATTCTTCTCACTTGCGTAGAATTGGGCTTCAAAAGTATCGCGTTCTCCCTTGAGCTGTATCCAACTCCTTTGCAAATCTTCAAGCGATGTTGGCATGTCAGGATGTAGGAGGGTGTATGGAACCTCTCCTTCCATAACAGGCTCTTTGATCACAGGGAGAATGTAGGGGTAAGGCATCATAAGACTTTGGGCGCGGGTTCGTACCCACTTGAGGTAAGGCTCAAGGGGTACGGAATTCTTGTGTCCCAAGGTCTTACTGTACACCTTGTTGGGCATCCTCCAAGCTCGGATAAACCTTTGTCGAAGTCCTTGATCGTCAGTGTCGAAGTCAAAAACCAAATCCGAAATCAACATGTCATGTGGGTCATCCCTTCGGGCGTACCCAAACTGTCTCAGAGCCAAGCAGGGGTTGTAGGTAATGCCTCCCCTAATGCCAAGTAGAGGGACATTAGGGAATTCCCCACAACGATCAATGATGATAACATTTTCTCGGGATTGAGAACACCAATGAACATCTGAATGTGTAAGAGTCATCAATCGTTGTGACCACCTCAAACCTTGCTCATTCTTTAAGACTGATTGGGGAAGATGAGAAATAAACCATCTTGCTAGAAGAGGAGTACAGCACATGATAACACCTCTTTTCCTCATTGTTCGAGTGTGAAATGAGTGGAGGATATCCCCTAGCAATGTAGGCACCGGGTTGCGAGCCATGAAGATTTTGACAGCATTGACATGTATAAACTGGTCAGGGTTTGGGAACAAGACCAACCCATAGATGAGAAGAGCTACAATCTCCTCAAAAGCTTGTAAGTCCAATGAATTCCAGCAACTTTGGGCCTTCTCAAATAGAAACTTTGACAAGAAACCCTTGACACCACTTCTAGTCTCCCAATGGCCTATGATATCAGATGATTGCAAGTGTAAGGCTTGAGCAACATCTTCAAGCTTTGGATCTCTTTCCGTACCGTTGTAGGGTAGTTGATGGAGAATAGGATTCCTCAGGAGTTGATAAAATTCCTCCAAAGTAGGCACAAGCTGGTAATCAGGAAATGTGAAGCAGTGGTGTAGGGGGTCAAAGAACTGGAAGAGAACTTTCACCATGTCCTCCTCAGTGTTGGTGTTGACTAAGTTGAGAAGACGACCATGTCTCTCGGTGAATGGAGAATACTTTGGAATCTTGGAAGCAAGCTCCTTGAGTTGAGGAGGAATTCTCACAAGGTTGACTTGAATTGTTTTCCTACGAAGTGAATCCATTACCTACAAAATAGGAACAAAGATGAAGATCCAAATCCTTGAAATGGTTAGTGGATGCATATGATGTTTCATGATGTCCATGATGTTATGCACAAGTATATATGTACAAACAAGTCACACAATATCCTAGTTTCGGGCTTTCATGGGGTTTCATAGGTAAGTACCCTCTTGAAGTTTAGTTGGCTCAACCTGTCCTATAAATAGTAATCGGGTTCTAAGGAGCTCAATATCACTGGATTATTTTCTGTGTTTATTGTTTCAGTTTAGCCACTTTACTGGCGACCGAAATATTCCAAGAAAACAACCCTCAATGAGTTTAGTATCGAGTATCTACCAACTTCGGACTGCACCAAAGCCGGTCATCTCACTACCCCTAAAAAGGCCAAGATGGTCAAGTAAAGGTTCTAAAAGTCCATTAGTGCTTCATGACATCACTCAGCGGCCCTGTATTCTCTTTGATTAACTCAAAGGCTATCGATACCCACAAATATGTTGCACTAATATAGCTATTGCTTCAACCATGTCGGTATACCCCGCACAGTTTCCATAACGTTTTGATATTTACCTATGAATGTTTCCTAAATTCGGGTAGAGGATTCAAAACCCAAACAATAGAACCAAATGTAAAGCAATCAAGTCAAGCAAGATAAGCATGTAAAGGTGATCTAAAACCCTAAGGTAACCCCACTTTTAGAATAATATCCCCAGCAGAGTCGCCATTTCTGTGATGCGGTGGGAGAACTGACTTGAGGTTTTGCGTTTGTGTTCGCAAATGTTTCGGTTTAGCAAGAGTCACCATCGACTTTTTATTTTATCCAAAGGAAAGGTCAAAATTCACAGGAAAGACCTTTGAGATTGTTTTTGGGTTCGGGGGGTAGATTATGAAAAGAGAAGGTGCTAGCACCCTTTTCATCCATGGTTTTCCATGGGCTCTTAGTTACTTGTTTTAGATCACTTGCTTTTGCTTTTCAGTTGTTTGAAATGGTGCTTTTGTGTGTGGTTTTGAAAGTATTTTGAAAAGAGGTCTTTGTCTAGGCAACCTTTGTAATGATTCTTGTTTGAATGTATACAAAGGTGTTTGTCTTTTGAAAAATGTTTCAATGTTTGAAGGTTTGTTGGGAAATGTTTTGAAATTGTGTTGTGATGTGTTTTTTGAAAATAGAAAGGATGTTTGCAAGTTTGATCAAGTAACTAGGAGTTGTCTACCCTACCCAAAGATCTTTCCTAAAAATTTTTAATCCTTTGACATTGTTGTTTTACCATTGCATTTGGTAAACAACCTTGTGTTTGGATGTTAAACAGGACAGGCGCGGGTCATCGTATGACCATGATAGCAATTGTGCCAAGTATCTTTAGCAAATTTTTGAGGGACTAGATCATTTGTGTATAGGAAACCAAGATAGCATCATCGAGGGACTATGATCTTTTGTTTTGTTTTTGTTTTGCCAAGATACCTAACATGCACACCATGGCCATTTTTAAGGCAACAAGTGGATGAAACCCTAGGGGTGCTTGTGTGTATTGTGTTGTCATTTTTCATGCATCTTTGTCTTGTATTAGGTCAAGCTATTTGTTTGATTTTGGTCTTTTGCATACAAACCCTAATCTTTCTATCATGCATATTTGAAAGCAATAAAATGCGTAAAAGTAAATCTAAGACTATTACAACATTATTATGGGGAGGGGGATACAAGTTTGAATAGGGGGATATTTGCAAGAAAATAAAACCCTAATTCAACTATTACAACCAAATTGAATTCATTGTACGAATAATAAATTGATAAATATTTAAATGTGCAATATATTATAAATATGCAAAAAATGTTTTTGTATTATTTTTATGTATGTAAAAATAAATTATTTAAGTCTTAAAAATATTTTAAAAAAATATTAATGATTAATTTTGGAAAGGGTAGAAACCCTAGTTTTTGTTTTAAAAGAAAATTCATTATATTATTTATTTATTCATTTATGTACAAAGAAAATAAATAAAAATATTCACAAAAATATTAAAAAATAAAATATGTGAGAAAATATTATTTTATGTGTATAAATAATGAAAATAAAATATATAATATTTTTGCATTAATTATAAGTTTTTATTTAAGAAAATAAATATATTAAACCTAATAAACTAAATATTATGCCAAAAATAAAATAAAAAAATAAAATAAAATGTGAAAATTTAAGAAAATATATTTGGTGATTTTTTATATTTAGAAAAAATAATAAAAGTCATAAAATGTAAAATAAATGTGAAAATATAAAGAAATAAGAGAAATGGGCCAGGGGGTGCAAAAAGCAAGCTAGGGGTGTCAATAGTCAGCAAGAGCCAGGCCCAGCCCAACTCACTTCATCCCTAACCTCTGAAACAGAAAACGCGCGTATCCTTGTTCAAATCTGGAACTCCTGCATACGTGCTCAAAAATAAAAACTTGCAACATGAAAGTTATAGCTCTTGATCACACGATTCTAACCATGTAAAAAACTTAATCTAACTCTCAAAGACCAGAGAGAATTTCATTGGCCCTAAATCTTGACCTAGTTTTTTCAGAAAGTTCAACTATCAAATACTCCTAGCTCAGTTAACATAAATGAATTCTATGCATATGTACATCTCAAGGACAATGAGGACTACATTTTTACTTCACAAACCTAAGCCTAATGATTCCTAAATAAGGAGATAGAAGTTTGAGAAATACTTGTTTCAGTCAAGTTCGAATATGGCAATGTAGCAACTTTCAGTGAGGCCTGAGGTTCTTTTGAGCTTGCTTGATGTTCCCGTGACCTTTCCCAATGCTTGGCTTGCTTTGAAATGGTCTGAAACTTCTTGTAGAACTCAACCTGAAAACTCAGAATTTGAAAATAGTGAAGTGTGTAAATGGAGTTACAGTGGCTTAGGAATGGTTGGGATAGTTTAGTTATGTTGTATGGAGTGTGTTGGAACTGGTTTCAAGCAAAACGCACGAGTGGATTTGGTTGTGGCTTGTGATTTGCAGAACCTGCCCTGTTTTGGGCAGAAATGAAGTTTTGGTGTTTTGGCGGGTTTGAGAACTTGCTAGCTCGTGTTTTTGACCTTAGGCAGTGTGTAAAACTTGTTTGAAATGTGCACAAAGTTTGTTCTTATCAGATTACAAAGTCCTCTCACTTTTGCAAGCTTTCTTATTTTTGAAGTAAAAGGTAGAGTTGACAATGCTAAGGCCTGTACAGGCTAGCTCCAAGCATGCACATAGTTGGTATACTTTTCCTGATATTAGGGAACTTTGTTTGCAGCAAAAGGCTTGGTCCAATGCTCAAGAGAAACAAATTTGCAAAAGGTGTGCTTTATGTAAATGGCATTGTTGCCTTTTTGCCAAAAATGGATTAATTCAAAGTGTAATGTTCTAAAGCTTAGAACAAAGCCTTAATCCAATGTGTATGCATTTAATTTATGAGTGTGGAAAGGGTTAAGGCCTGTAAAACAAGTACAAGCAAGGTTTGGATAGAATTTCAAGTTGTATCAATGTGCAAAATGCCTTGGCCAAAAGTGATATTTTTCCATTTTCAATCCTTCGATTCTCCCTAACCACAAATGATCCTGGAGAGTTCCTGTGCATTTTGGAAAGCTTGTAACATGCTCTACAATCCATCTTTGAAATGAATTTTTAGATTCTACTTGGAATTATATGAAAAATTGCCATGAAGATAGGTCAAAATCCTGCCTAAACTAGGGCAAAATTTCACTAAGTTAAAAGTTTCATAGACCCTTGTTCACAAAATCATAACTTGAGATCCAAGCATCTTTTGGGAAAACTTTGTGAATCAAAGTTGTAGATTTTGTTGATTAATACAACTTTCATGTTAGAAGTTTTCTTTGAATCCAATTGCATCATGGTGAAAAAGTTGGGCAAAGTTGGGAAAAAATAAGAAATTTTCATAACTTAGAAAATTTCTAAGTTGTGAAAATTTTCCATTTTAAACCCTAATTTTCAAAATTAGGTTTCTTGGTGAACAAGTTTCATGCTTTTACACATCTTGATGAAAAATGACCCTTGGCACTTGATTTTGACCAAAAAGTCAAAGTTTGACTTTTCAATGTACAGTTGATTTTTGATCAGTTGGATGGAAAATTCATCTGTCAATCCAATGCTTTTGAGATCTTTTGAACCTTGTGATTAGGTAAATATGATTCCATTGAGTCCTTGAAACCATGCTTGAATCCAATTTTCCATTGGTTAGGTGAAAAATCAGAAATTGCCCCTCTGCAGTCAAAACCCTTAAAATGACCATTTTGCCCTTTTGAAGATCTGATCAAATTTCTTGAGGAGTTGTGGTCCAAACTTGATCAAATGGTTCATATTAGTCTATAATGTTGATGTGGATCAAAAATTATGAGTTTTGACTGTAAATTGGCCACAGTTGACTTTTTCCCCAATACAGTTGATTTCTAGGTCAACTGTCCAATTGACTGGGCAAAAATTTGATTCAAAGCTTGAAACTTGGTATGGGAAATCTTATAAGTCCAACATGAAGTATGAAAGTCACATGAGGCATTGGAAGTCCAAAAATACATGTGCAAACTCAAACCCTAATTTCAGGTCAACAGTGCAAGGAGATGTCTTGAGCAGAGCAAACCCTAATTCTATCTTGAGTCCAAAGAGTCTTGTGAGGGGAAATCTTGATAAAATGAGAGGGAAAATTTTAGGGTACAACAGTGTGTTAGAAGCTTGGTGATTGATGAAAATGGAAAACACACGAGGGGGTTGTGAGATGGATGTTTAAAGGGAGAAATGACACAACAATGGTGTTTTTAGAACAATTTCTGGTTTTAGGGAGTTTGAGGGAGTTTTAAGGCTTATAAATTTGTGTGTTAGCTTGCAAAGATGACCTCTATTTATAGACAATAGGTTTGGAGGTTTGAAATGATTAGAAAACAAAGATCACATATGTTGTACCCTAAAATTTGCCCTCCCATATTTCTCAATACATGACAAGTAAGGTCTTCAAATTGCTAAAGGAAGTCCAAGAGTTGACCAAACAAACTCTCTCCTAAGGCAGTCTACCTCAAATTAGGGTTTCATTTTGCATCAAGATGCTTGAGTCCAAAGGATCCCAAATGCTCACCATTGTCCTAATATGTTCTCAAGATCATCCATGTCAAGTTTCAAGCCTTGCAGAGGAAGTTTGCTCAATCAATTGCTCAAAGGCCTGAAAATCGATTGTGCTAGGGCAAAAGTCAACTGTGGCCCACATACACTCAAACTTCAAGATTTTTGGTCAAAATTCTCATTTTGAATTATTATTCATCATTTGATCAAGGGTTGATCATGATTCCTCAAGGATTGCTCACAATTCATCAAAACCCAAAATTTGCTAAATTAGGGTTTTGCAGGAAAAGTCAACTCAACTTTGACCAAGCATAACTTTCTCATACTTTATCAAAAATGATCCATCCAAAGCTCATTTTGAAGAGGATGTAATTCCCTACAATCCTTCTTCATCTCCAAAGTTCAAAATATGCACTCACAAGAAGATATAAATTTGGACATTATATGTCATTTTGAAAAGTCAACAAAAACACCTTTTAGGTCAAAGCTTCATACATGAATATGGAAGACTCAATTGAGATGAGACAAAAAGGGTTGCTCATAGGACATCCTAAGCTTTCTAAAAAGTCCTAGAATACATCTCTAGGGTCAAAATTGAAGGAGTTATGCATTGGCCAAGTTGACCCTTTTTGCAAAATTATCAAACGTTAAATGTGTCCAAAATTGCATTTTTTTGCTAAATGGGCCCAACTTTTTATGCTTGCACCGAGTTTGTAATGTGATCCACGACCCATGATCCCTTCCACTTGTCACTCTTTTATTTTTGTTATTTATTTTGATTTTATTTCATTTAAATCAAATAAAATCAATCTAAAATAATGAAAATATCAAAAACTAATTAAATCTTGAGATTTTGTGCATGATTAGGTCCATTATACAACTGGAGACAAGATCAAATCGTGCAAGGCTCATATGGATACTGTAAGTGTTTGGTTGTTGGCATTTTTTTGGTAAAACCAGTTGTGTGAATGTCATGACTAATGTCATATAACATTCTGGGATACAAGGTACATTCTGCAGAAAAAGAATGTCATACAGGAGCTACTCAATATGAGTGTTTAGATGATCATTAAGCAATGATCATATTTATTGCATTCTACCAAAATCAGTGAACAGGATTCTTGTTGTCATAACCAATGTTAAGACATCCTGTACTGATCTAACATTTGTGCAGATTTGTTATTCCTGAGAATTTTCAGGAATCTGGTTTATACAGTCCAGATCAGATTCTCACGTGGACATTAGGTTAACTCTGCTTAACCCTAATCTGGTTGTTAAAGACCTATGACCAAGTCTTGAGGTTAACTCTAAACCCTAGTTATTTTCGTGGAAGCCCTAACTGAAGAGTAGATGCCTATATATTCCTCATGAAGATTGTTGGTGAAGGACACTTTTTGACAGAAGATCAATAAGGGATTGTATAGCTGTAACTACTGTGAGCCAAGCAATTATCATTGTGATAAGTGACTTGGAGTAGGATTTGATTGTAAGGGTTGTGTATCACTCAAAGCTTTGAAGCGCGAGTGTTTGTGTCACTTGATTAAAGCTTTGAAGTAAAGTCAAGTTAGGGTTGTGTATTACTCAAAGCTTTGAAGCACGAGTGTTTGTCACTTTATTAAAGTTGTGAAGCAAAATCAAGTGTGTGTACTGAAGAGTGTCTTCATAATTTCATTAATCAATAGTTTAGTATCACTGCTGTGATTGAGGGGGAGTGAGCAGGAACTCAGGTTTAAGTTGAACTTAGATTGGAGTTGCATTGAGTAGGTCTTAAGTGAAGGAGATAAACTGGTTGGTTTATTCCTAAATTAATATCTCTTATAGTGCATTTCCTCCCTGGCTTGGTATCCCCCAGAGTAGGTGTTGTTACACACTGAACTGGGTAAACAATTGATTGTGTTCTTTACTGCTTTTAAAATTACTGTCTTGAAGTGTGTCAGATACGGTGTCATAACATTCACTGTGACATTGAGTATCTGTTGCCAGAATTTCAATTGGCATCAGAGCAGGCACCCTGCCTGTCTTACTGGGTGAGATCTAGGGATATTATTTTCTGGCGCTATGGACAAAGAAGTAGGATTTGGGAACAGACCACCCATTCTGGATGGATCAAATTATGACTACTGGAAACCTCGTATGATTGCCTTCTTAAAATCACTGGACAAAAAGGCTTGGAGAGCTGCTGACAAAGGATGGAACCATCCCACCATAACTGGGAAAGATGGGATAACCAGTCTGAAACCTGAGGAAGAATGGAGCAAAGAAGAAGATGAGTTAGCCCTGGGTAACTCCAAAGCATTAAATGCCTTTTTCAATGGAATTGATAGAAACATATTCATACTAGTACATCAATGTGAACTGGCCAAGGAGGTTTGGGACACTCTCAAAACTACCCATGAGGGTACATCCAAAGTAAAAATGTCAAGGCTTCAAATGCTGACTACAAAATTTGAGAACCTAAGGATGATGGAAGATGAGTCCATTCATGAGTTTCACATGAACATCTTGGAAATTGCCAACACCTCAGGAGCATTGGGAGAAAAGATGTCAGAAGAAAAGCTGGTGAGAAAGATTTTCAGATCCTTGCCTAAAAGATTTGCAATGAAGGTGACTGCTATAGAGGAAGCTCAGGATATCTGCAACTTGAAGGTTGATGAACTCATTGGGTCACTTCAGACCTTTGAGATGGGGATCAGTGACAATGTCGACAAGAAAAACAAGAGCATAGCACTTGTATTTAATACTGAAGATGAAAACAAGGAGGATGAAGAAGAAAATATTTCAGAAGCTATAGCCATGCTTGGAAGGCAGTTCAACAAACTCATCAAGAGAATGGACCCAAAGTCAATGTCAAATGTCAAGAACATTTCCTCTGACATTAACAGATCTTATGATTCCAACAGAAGACCAAAGTCTGAAGAGAAGGGAAATCAAAGCAAAGGAATCCAATGCCATGTATGTGAAGGATATGGGCACATTCGAGCTGAATGTCCTACCTTTCTTAAGAAACAAAAGAAAGGAATGTCTGTTACTTGGTCTGATTGTGACTCAGAAAGTAATTCTGAAGAAGAATATGCCAAACTAGTTACTGCACTAACTGGTATTTGTAACTCTGATAGTGACTCTAGTGATGAGGAAGTGACATTTGAAGAACTGGTTGACTCCTACAAGAAGTTATGTATCAGAAGTGCTGAAGTCTGTCAGCAAAATGAGAGATAAAAAAACTCATAGTAAAGTTGGAGGTTGAGAAGAAGGCAAGCATTGATACCATAAGTCATCTCGAAGGTGAAGTTCAAATGCTAAACTCAAAACTTGACCAGATGACCAAATCTGTCAAGATGCTGACAAATGGAACTGACAAATTAGAAGAAATCCTTCAGGTTGGACAAAATGTGGGAAACAAGTCTGGTCTAGGATTTGTGGCAACAAAGAAATCTATTGTAGACAAGAAGAAGATCAGGCCTGATAAACAAATGTCAAAGCAGATGTCACAACATAGCACTCAACATTGAGAACAGAGAAATATGAAGAAAAAGTATCAAAGATGGAGATGTCATCATTGTGGGAGGTTTGGTCACATAAAGCCATTCTGCTTCAGATTATATGGATATCCTAATCAGACCCCAGCTGTCAAACCTAAGTCTAACAAGGCACCATATACTCAACAGTGGAAGAAAAAGACTGCAGCCCTGATAGCTCACACCTCCCTTAGAGTCTCTGCAAAGGAAGACTGGTATTTTGACAGTGGATGCTCTAAACACATGACTGGAATCAAGAATCTTCTCAATAATGTTAAACCTCATACTACTAGTTATGTGACTTTTGGAGATGGTGCTAGAGGAGAAATCAAAGGAGTTGGAAACTTGGACTGCCCTGGAGTTCCAAACCTAAATGAAGTGTTGCTGGTAAAAGGCTTGACTGCTAATCTCATAAGTATCAGTCAATTATGTGATCTAGGATTCAAGGTCAACTTCACCAAGTCTGAATGTCTTGTAACTAATGAAAAACAAGAAGTTGTAATGAGAGGAGTCAGATCTAAAGACAACTGATACTTATGGGAGTCTGAGAACACTAATTATTCTTCTGTGTGCTCTATTGCCAAAGAAGAAAAAGAAGTGAAACTGTGGCACCAAAAACTTGGTCATTTACATCTAAGAGGAATGAAAAGGATTATATCCATGGAGGCAGTCAGAGAGATTCCAAGGCTGCAAATTGATGAAGGGAGAGTCTGTGGTGAATGTCAGGTTGGAAAGCAAACTAGAATGTCACATCCAAAGACAAGACATCTGACCACCTCTAAGGTGCTAGAACTTCTACATATGGATCTGATGGGACCAATGCAGGTGGAAAGTCTTGGTGGAAAAAGATATGCCTATGTTGTTGTGGATGATTTTTCCAGATTCACCTGGATTAACTTCATTAGGGAAAAGTCTGATGTATTTGAAGTATTTAAGGAACTGTGCAAAAGAATTCAAAGAGAAAAAGAAGGATGCGTTGTCAAAATCAGAAGTGATCATGGCAAGGAATTTGAAAACAGTAAGTTTGATGAGTTCTGCTCCTCAAAAGGAATTAATCATGAACTCTCTTCACCCATAACTCTTCAACAAAATGGAGTTGTGGAAAGGAAAAACAGGACTATACAGGAATCTTCCAGAGCAATGATACATGCCAAAAGACTTCCTATTCATTTTTGGGCTGAAGCTATGAATACAGCCTGTTATGTCCATAACAGGGTCACCTTGAGAAAGGGAACATCATCCACCATTTATGAACTTTGGAAAGGAAGAAAGCCTACAGTGAAGTACTTCCATGTCTTTGGAAGCAAATGCTACATTCTGACAGATCGTGAACAAAGGAGAAAGATGGACCCTAAAAGTGATGAAGGAATATTCCTAGGATACTCTACCAACAGCAGAGCATATAGGGTATTCAATTCCAGGACCAAAGTTATGATGGAATCTATAAATGTCATAGTTGATGATTTCCATGAGGAAACAAATGTCCCATATGATGTTGAGACATTCTTTGAGACTTCAACTCAAAAGGATGATGTTCCTAAAACTACTTCATCAGAGTCTGAATCAAAGGAAGCTAACAAAGACCCTTCCATCAGAATTCAGAAAGATCATCCTAAGGAACTCATCATAGGAGATCCTAACAGTGGAGTCATTACAAGATCTAGAGAAACCATCACAAACTCTTTCTTTGTATCTAAGATTGAACCAAGAAATGTTAAGGAGGCTTTAATTGATGAATACTGGATTGGAGCAATGCAAGATGAATTGAACCAATTCAAGATACATGAAGTATGGGAGTTAGTTCCTAGACCAGGAGGAACAAACATCATTGGCACAAAATGGATCTACAAGAACAAATCAGATGCTGAAGGAGTTGTCACCAAGAATAAGGCAAGACTTGTTGCTCAAGGATACACCCAAGTTGAAGGGGTTGATTTTGATGAGACTTTTGCTCCTGTAGCCAGACTGGAATCAATCATACTACTATTAGGAATGCTTGTCTACTTAAGTTCAAGCTATTTCAGATGGATGTAAAGAGTGTCTTCCTTATGGGTACTTAAATGAGGAAGTATATGTGGAACATCCTAAAGGATTTGTGGATCCAAACTGCCCTGATCATGTCTACAAACTGAGGAAAGCTTTATATGGCCTGAAACAAGCTCCTAGAGCTTGGTATGACAGGTTGACAAAATTCCTCTCTGACAAAGGATACAAGAAAGGAGGCTTGGATAAAAACCTTTTTGTCAAAAATGAAGGAGGAAAGATAATGGTAGCTCAAATCTATGTTGATGACATAGTGTTTGGGGGAATGTTAGATAAAATGGTTAAACATTTTGCTGACCAGATGCAAGCTGAATTTGAAATGAGCCTCATGGGAGAATTGACCTACTTTCTTGGACTGCAAGTCACCCAGATGGAAGACTCAATTTTTCTGTCTCAAAGCAAGTATGCAAAGAACATTGTCAAGAAGTTTGGAATGGAGAATGCTAGTCACAAAAGGAGTCCTGCACCTACTCATTTAAAGTTGTCCAAAGATTCAAGTGGGGTTAATGTGGATCAAAGCTTGTACAGAAGCATGATAGGAAGTCTGCTATACTTAACAGCCAGCAGACCTGACATTGCTTTTGCAGTTGGTGTATGTGCAAGATACCAGGCTGAACCCAAAGTAAGTCATGTCAACCAAGTGAAAAGAATTCTGAAGTATGTGAGTGGAACTTACAACTATGGCTTGCTGTACTCTCATGGATGTGAACCAACTCTGTCTGGTTACTGTGATGCTGATTGGGCTGGAAGTGATGATGATAGAAAGAGCACCTCTAGAGGATGTTTCTTCTTGGGAAATAATCTTGTCTCTTGGTTCAGCAAGAAACAGAACTGTGTGTCTCTATCTACTGCTGAAGCTGAATATATAGCAGCTGGTAGTAGCTGTTCTCAAATGATCTGGATGAAACAGATGCTTACTGAGTATAATGTCACACAAGATGTCATGACATTATACTGTGACAATCTGAGTACTATCAACATTTCCAAGAATCCTATTCAGCATAGCAGGACCAAGCATATTGACATTAGACATCACTTCATCAGAGATCTTGTGGAGGAAAAGGCGATTAAGCTGGAACATGTTGCCACTGAACTACAACTGGCTGACATTTTTACCAAGGCACTTGATGCTAGTCAATTTGAAAATTTGAGGGGCAAGTTGGGTATTTGCCAACATGAAGAAATGTAGCAATTAATTTTGCTTAAAACAATGGATGAAAGAGATATTTTAGTTAAGTCTACTCTGATTAGGCTAATTATCTGTTTCTCTATTTCTTTCCAAATTTTTAAGAAGTTGAATAGACATTCATATATCTCCCTCCTCTCGCGTTTCTGCAACAATCTCCAATCTCTCAAACGAAGATTTCACTATCGTTGTTACCTGTTTTTTAAATCAATCAAAATGTCTCAACTATCCATGTCATCATCCTCTTCAAAGGCGACTGCTTCTTCCGCATCCTCTGATCGCAAACCTAGGGCAATCACAAACTGCATGGATTCTGATGTTCTGGAGATAACTCCTCTTCGTGAACTGGCAGCTGACCCCACTAAGGTCAAGAAGCTGCAAACCATACATGAAAGAAGATCACAAGCCTCTCCATCTGGTAAATCTTCTCAACCATCATCTTCTGTTCCTCCAGAAATAGCAAATAGGGAAGGTTATGTTTATGTTCATCAAGCTATTGCTAGACTAGTCACTAGGATTCTAAATGAGAATCACTATGTACCTGGAATTTATGTACCTTTGAACCAAGAATCTGCTAGTCCAAATGTTGAAATGAATCCAGATGTCACTCAGAATGTTGAGACACCTGATGACAACATTAGGAAATCTCCTGAAAATCATGATGATCACCAGAAACCTACTGACAAGGATATTGAACCCCCGGTTATTGATGTTGATGAAGAATACTCTGACAATGATTTAATTGCCAATATCAATCCTAGCATAGCTAGAAGGATGATGAACAGAAAAGGAAAGCAGGATGCTGCCAAAAGCCTCTCCAAAGAGAAGGCTATTGAAGTTGTTCATAAGAAAATCAGGTCTGAGAACAAGACTGGAGTAGAAGCTGAGAAGGATCGGAAAGCTGGATTGTCAAAAGGGAAAGGGAAGGTGAAAACTAGAGTACCTGTTGGTATTCTCTCAAAACCTTTGAGACAACCAATAGCCAAGAAAAGGAAGGAGCCTGAATCCTCTGAATCTGATGAGGAATCAGAATTTGAGTTTGATGTTGAGAGTAATGTTCCAGACATTCCTCTCAGAAAGAAACTCTCTTCGAGCAAAATGCCTAAAGTCCCTGAAGTTGCCATTGACAACATCTCCTTTCACCATCCAGAAAATGCAAACAGGTGGAAGTATGTATTTCTGAAAAGGATCGCCTTGGAAAGAGATCTAAACAACAGTGCCATTGAATGTAAGGAGATCATGGATCTAATCAAGACTGCTGGTCTAATAAAAACTATGGTAAAGTTTACCAACTGCTATGAAATTCTTGTCAAAGAATTCATAGTAAATTTATCTGATGGGTGTGATGATGGAAAGTCAGCTGATTTTAAGAGCGTGTATGTGAGAGGAAGGAAGGTAAATTTCTCTCCCTCTGAAATAAACAAATTCCTATGAAGACCTGATGATGCTTGCCCTGAGCTTGAAGTTACTGACAACCAAGTTTGTCAAACCATCACTGCAAATCAAGTCAACAGCTGGCCCTTAAAAGGGAAGTTGAATGCAAGCAAGCTGAGCATGAAGTTTGCCATTCTGCACAAAATTGGTGCAGCTAACTGGGTTCCCGCCAACCATAAATCAACCATCTCCACAGGCTTGGGAAGATTTATTTATGTTGTTGGAACCAGGACAAACTTTGACTATGGCAAGTATATCTTTGATCAAACCTTGAAACATGCTGAAAGTTGTGCTATTAAAGGGCCTATTGCTTTTCCCTCTCTCCTGTGTGGTATAGTCATTGCTCAGTATCCTGACATTCTAGTTGAAAAAGACACTGTATGCAAAAGAGCCCCTGCTCTTGGTTTGCACTATAAGTTGTTTCAGGGAACACATGTCCCTGACATTGTTATGACATCTGCTGAGACATCAACTGTCAAAACTCATTCCAAGAAAACTGATGTTATAGTTGTGCTGAAGGAAACCTGCAAAGAGCTTGATACAAGGAAAAGGACTCTTGAGGACCTGATTGCTAGACTAGAACAAGAGGAGAATGAAGGACAAAGAAGGGAAGAGGATGCTGATGAAGACCAGCATAATGCTGAAGATAGTGCCTCCTCGGAAGATGACAATGCTTGAAGATCAGTGTTGTTGAAAAGTTTGCTGCTGGTACCTGTTGTTGCCAAATGACCTTTTATTTTTCTGTGTTTTTATTATTCCTTTTGGATGAATGTATAAACTTAAAAAGTACAAGTATCTTTGGCCTCTTTATGGCTAAAAAGGGGGAGAAGATTTTGTGATAATTTTGGTAGAATTACTTGGTAGATGTTATTAAAAATTATGCTGCTTTCTAATCTCTGACTGTTTAGGGGTTTTAGCCAAAAATTTGGCAAAGGGGGAGTTTGTAAGTGTTTGGTTGTTGGAATTTTTTTGGTAAAATCAGTTGTGTAAATGTCATGACTGATGTCATAACATTCTGGGATACAAGGTACATTCTGCAGAAAATAATGTCATACAGGAGCTACTCAATATGAGTGTTTAGCTGATCATTAAGAAATGATCATATTTAATGCATTCTACCAAAATCAGTGAATAGGGTTCTTGTTGTCATAACCAATGTTAAGACATCCTGTACTGATCTAACATTTGTGTAGATTTGTTATTCCTGAGAATTTTCAGGAATATGGTTTATACAGTCCAGATCAGATTCTCACGTGGACATTAGGTTAACTCTGCTTAACCCTAATCTGGTTGTTAAAGACCTATGACCAAGTCTTGAGGTTAACTCTAAACCCTAGTTATTTTCGTGGAAGCCCTAACTGAAGAATAGCTTCCTATATATTCCTCATGAAGACTGTTGGTGAAGGACACTTTTTGACAGAAGATCAATAAGGGATTGTATAGCTGTAACTACTGTGAGCCAAGCAATTATCATTGTGATAAGTGACTTGGAGTAGGATTTGATTGTAAGGGTTGTGTATCACTCAAAGCTTTGAAGCACGAGTGTTTGTGTCACTTGATTAAAGCTTTGAAGCAAAGTCAAGTTAGGGTTGTGTATTACTCAAAGCTTTGAAGCACGAGTGTTTGTCACTTGATTAAAGCTGTGAAGCAAAATCAAGTGTGTGTACTGAAGAGTATCTTCATAATTTCATTAATCAATAGTTTAGTATCACTGCTGTGATTGAGGGGGAGTGAGCAGGAACTCAGGTTTAAGTTGAACTTAGATTGAAGTTGCATTGGGTAGGTCTTAAGTGAAGGAGATAAACTGGTTGGTTTATTCCTAAATTAATATCTCTTATAGTGCATTTCCTCCCTGGCTTGGTAGCCCTCAGAGTAGGTGTTGTTACACACTGAACTGGGTAAACAATTGATTGTGTTCTTTACTGCTTTTAAAATTACTGTCTTGAAGTGTGTCAGATACGGTGTCATAACATTCACTGTGACATTGAGTATCTGTTGCCAGAATTTCAGATACAAAAAGATTGAATTTGCTTGTTTTGGAAAGATTTGTTGCAAGGATTGAATCATGGATCAATATTCATAATTGGAAGAGATTTAATATAAACTGCAACCCTAATGCACTCTAGTATACATAAGGAACAAATGAAGACAAAAAAAAAAGAGGCTAGAGGCGTGAAAAGGCAGAGAACCAATTTCAAAAATTCAAGAAAAAGTTGCAAACCAATTTCCAAGTTTCAGGCCATCTCAAGCCATTCTAATTATACAAATCATTTACTAGACCTCCCAGGATCGTGTTTCAATCGTTAGTAAGCTTCCCCATCCCCCTGAAACGCATCGTAGCAGTCACACGGTTTGTCTCTTTTCTTGAATTCAAATACATTGATTCTGGCATATTTAGCATGATTAATTGACATATTTATAATCCTTGAGGTGTTTGCAAGCTAATGGTTGTATTCAATTGCATTTTTATTAACTGTGCATCAAACTTCCATGGCTAGGGTTCGTGTTTCGTTTTTAGGGATTTCTTGTACAGGGAAAATTGGACAATGATAATGGTACCATGATGCTCGTGGGCTTGAAACGAGTTGATTAGTACCATTGGTTTTCATTTATCATGCGTGTACAAGATTTTGGAGTGAACAGGGGCTGTAGTTACACTCAGATGTTTGTAGGTAAAAACCTCCAGGGCTAACACGACGGTTTGGAGGAAGATGACAATACGTGGCACTCCCTGACTTGCTAGTTTGAATTTTACGCGTTTTAAAATATAACATTTTGCTTTTATCATATTATAATTGTTATTGATCATATGTACAATTGAATCAGCCAGCTCAGATGGCTAGCGTGCAAAGGGGCAATGCATAAAGACCTGGGTTTGATCCCCAGGTCCCAACTTTATTTCATGTTTTTCTTGAACAGGCAATCCAGTGTATCACATGGCAAGGGACCCACCATGCGCTATCCAGATCTGACCGTTCAACCCATCAAGGCTTCAGATCCAACACCTTCTCCCTGAAGTACCGCCATGCACCTAAGTCAAGCTTGCATACAGGATCCAACGAAGTCAACAAGGCCGAGACTTGTTGGGCCAAGAATTTCCAACCACACCCCACTATTTGCTGATACAGGCCCATCTTAATCTTTCTTTGCTTATTTATTTTAATTCTTTTATTATTTGCTTAATTATTTTTTAACCAAAATTAATTTCTTTTTCACAAAAATCATAAAATCAAGAGTTTGTAAAAAATTAGAATTAGTTTGTTTTTTTATCAAATTTAATTTAATTTAGTTTCATTTAATTTAGGGAAATTCTAACCTTTTTTTTATAATTAAAATCAATTAGAAAAATTAGGGTTCAACTCTTGATTTAATTTTTATTTCCTTCTCAAAAATAAAAATACAAAAAATAGGTTAATTTAATTATTTTTCTTAAATAAAAATTGATTAGTAATTAGGTATTTATTTAATTAAGCTTTATTTTCTCAAATAATCAAAAACGACAAAAAATGATTTTTTTTCCTTTAAGTTACAATTAGGTATAGTTTGGGGTCAAAACCTTAATTCTCTTATTTTCTATTCGTCGCGCGCGTTTATTATTTTTGCAATGTTAATGTAACTGTCCACGGTATGTAATAGTTTAATCTAGGATTTTCTTTTTATCGTCTTTTGCGGGTTTTTGGCTATGTGTGATCGGTGGAAATAGAACTGACTGTTTAAAGCTGGTTCGCGAAATGTCGCGGTAAGCAAGAGTCGCCACCGTCTTTTATATTCTCCAACATGGAAAGGACAAAAGCACAGCAAAATTCCTTATTGAGAATGTTTCTCGGTTCGGGAGGTAGATTTATAGAAAGGGAAGGTGTTAGCACCCTTTCTATCCGTGGTTATCCACGGGCTCTTAGGTACTTGCTCTTATGTTTTCAAAAATTTGTTTGCTTTTCAAGTGTGTTTGGGTTTTGAAAAAAAAAAGTTCGTTTGGAAAACTTCTAAGTAACTCTTGTATCAGTCCTCAAGAGTGTATGAAGTGTTTTGTTTGAAAACTTTTTGAAAGTGTGGGGTGCGAAAAGTTGTTTTTGTTTGTTTTGAAAAGAGCAAGTACTTAAGAGAAGTCTACCTACCCTAAGGAATTAAGCTGTGTAAGAGTCCTTTAGATAGTGTTATCCCACCATTGAGAGGTAGGTAGCACCATCGTTGGAGGTGTTCGGGTCAATTCGATTATGGGACAGTGTGGTCACCGAAGCAATGGTAAGAGACCTTAGAAGTAACCCTAATGTCCTAGATCCTTTATATCCGAGGCAACCGTTTCGAGGCAACTGGATCTTAGACAGGAGGGCGACCTCTAAGACGTCCTATACTTGATGACCACGTTCGAGGCAACTAGTGAAGCGTACCCTAAGAGTGGCATGTGCTTTGTGTGTTGTGTTTCAGTTAAGGTTATCTTGTACATGTTATTTGTGAGCTACGGATTAGTTTTATTTACATACATTCTTGCAGGCATTTTTTAACAGTTAGGAGTGCGGAAAATAAATTGCGGAAATATAAATTTTACGCTATTACAAGGCGCGGGTCTATACATCGCCAAAAACACAAAAACCCGTTTTGGTAAATAAATGCGAGAAATTAAATAAAGCGGTAAAATTCTTATTTAACTATTACATATCTGGAGACAGTTACATAAATAATCAAAATAAATAATAATGCGCGAAAGAATTAAATTGGAACGTCTTAAGGGTTTTGACCCTTTTAAGAAAAGAATGGGATTTTTTGTCCTTTTTTGTGATTAAATGAAATTAAAATTAATGACTAATTAATTAATTTATTAAAAGAAAATATTTTTGTATTTTTATGTTTTTATGAAATAAAGTAAAAAAGAAATTAAAAAAAATGAAAGTGAAAGACCTAATTCTAAATTAATTTTACTTATAAAAAAAAAGTTAAAATTAGACTAATTAAACTAATTTAATTTAATTCACATTTTATTTACAAAATAAGTTAATAAGTAAAATGTTTTTTTTTGGTTTTATTGTGAAAAATATTAATTGGTTAATTTTGGTGATAATAACAATAATTAAAAAAAAGTTAATAATTAAATTAGAAAATATAAAAAGGAAAAGAATAAACCAAGGGAGGGGGTTTGGGCCCAATATGGAGGTGGAAATTGGAATTTGAGGCCCATTTGCACAAAGCCCGTTGACTTTCTAGATTGCCAAGAATTCTTGTTGACTGAGAGCATGGTGCTCCTCACCTGTTGGCCCTTGGATGGACGCTTGGGACACTTGGCATGCTGATCTATGAGGGTATATGGTGAACTTCTGGAAAAACGCTGCATGAGAATATATTAGGAAAAATATGAACAATTATATGGGAGACCTGGGAATCGAACCCAGGTCCCAATGGTGCATAGCCACGTCCCTCTCCACTGAGCCAAGCGGTGTATCTTGTTATTATAGTGGGTAAAGAAAATAATATGGAAAAACAACACGCATATGCTAAAAAAGAAAACGCGCGTATTATATTTGAATCAACCAGCCATGTTCTTCCACGTAATCATCTTCTTCGTGTTTCCTGAAACAAAAAATAAACAAATGACGGGGGTTTTAAACCCCCACAAAATGCAAGCATCCAAAATAGCGATTAGGGCTACAGATAATATAAAAAAGGCGCGAGGGTTGCAATGGGTTCGTCTCACTCAGGCGGTTCCAACCATGTGCGTTTTGAGGTTTGATTTTACAGTATGTGCAAAGCCCCAATTTAAAAGCTCTGAAACCCTAGAACTTAACAATGGTGTTTTGCAATTCTGGGCGCCATAATGCAATTCAATTACACTAATAGCTTCGTATGGGTCCTGTGAGCACAATACAATCAGTAAAAAATTTTAAAAACGCATGAATCGATGGTTATGATTTTGAAAAAAAGTGATGAACCGTATGACTGTATGGCGCGTTTTCTTGAGCTTTGAGGCTTGCTTTTAATTGGAATGTGTTCCTGGCAATGGTGGCAATGTGTTAGAACCTTCAAATCTCCTTGAAATGGCCTGGAAGGTAGAATTAGGATTTGACTTTTTTGCTTGGATTTTTGAATTTGGTTCTGCCGTTTCAGGGGTCTCTAGGTCGTGCTTAAGGTCTGCAAGGCTTGCATATATGTGTATGAATGAGAATCAGTCAATATTATGAGCCTTTAACCATTGCAATGATGTTTTGGATTTCCTCTTTACCACCATTAAAGGAACTTGCCATGTTTGTTCAAATTTGAATTTTAATGCTCATAATGGGCTTGGCACGAATTTGGTATGTGAAATATGCTGCATCAAGGTCATTCAAACCACAAGATATCACTTAATTAATTTTTTTTTATTTTATTTGAATTTTAAGGATTTAAAATGAATTAAATCAAATAAAATTAAATAAAAATAGAAAAATTAATGTTTAATTTTGAAATTGATCATGGGACACGTGGGTGGCATGACAAGGCTGAACCAAGTGGAAAAAGTGGGCCCTTTTGTCAAAAATTGAAGTTTCAAGGATAGTTGATTTTGGCCATTTCATGAAAATTTCCCAACTTCTCCAATGCATATCTTGCTCAATTTTGATCATATGGACATGTTCTTGGACATTTTAGAAAGTTCTTGAAGTCCTCTAACCAATGCCTTTGGTCCCATGTCATTTTGATTTACCAATATCAAGTTATGGTCTTTGACTTAAAGTGCCTTTTTGTTGACTTTTGAAAATGACCTTAATGTTGAAATTGATAACTTCTTGTGAGAGCATTTATTGGATTTGGAATGTGAAGATGAGTTGTAGGAAATGTCATCCCCTTCAAAATGAGAATTGGATGGGATTTTTCTGATGAACCATGAAAAAGTTATGCCTTGGTCAAGTTACAGTTAACTTTTTCAGCTGTCCAAAAATGGAAACTTTTGCATCTTGATGATTTTTGAGCCATGCTTGTAGAATCATGATCAAGACTTGATCAAATGATGATTGTGGCCTCAAAATAAGATTTTGACCAAAAATTTTGACTTTTGACTGCCAAATGACCAATTTGTCCCTGCAGTTGATTGTGAAGCAATTAGGGTTTTTGACTGTGCAACTTGACCTTGTGAGCCTTGAAACTTGGCATGTAGATGCTTGACAATGTGTATAGGCCTATGTGACTTGATTGAGCCCTTGAAAACCTCAACTTCTTTGCAAGAACCAAAACCCTTAATTTGACTGGCTTAGGAGGGTGTTTGAACTGTGCAACCCTTGAGTAGACTTGAGCAAATTGAGATGATGCTTGTCAAAATTTTGAAGAATATGGGAGGCAAATTTTGGGGTACAACAGTTTCCCCTGTTCAATCTTCTTAAACCTGAGGATGTAGATTGGCTTGCGTGCCTTTCGTGATCCGAAGGTGGAAGATGATTGAACACTAGAGTGCCCAGAAATTTGCACTCACATAATAGAATACCAGCGGTGTGATGGCGGGAATGGGATTATAGATGCCATTTGGAGATATGGTGAATAGGAGGATGGGCTTATAGATGCCATCTGGAGATGTGACAGAAACTTGTCGGGAATGGGCTTATAGATGCCATCTAGAGGTGGTCTGTTGAACTGTAATTTTTGTAAGTTGAAGGAGGGAACCTGTGTAGGGTTGCCTGATGATGAGCTCGTGTAAAGCTGCATCTTGGAAAGAAGGACACCTGTGTAGGGTTGACTGATGATGAGCTCGTGTAAAACTGCATCTTTGGAGGAAGGAAACCTGTGTAGGGTTTACTGATAATGAGTCCGTATAAGACTGCATCTGAAATGGAGAAGGAACCTGTGTAGGGTTACTTTGATGACGAGTCCGTGAAAAACTTCTGGAGGAACCGGGGTAAGGTTACTTCGGGATAAGTCCGTGTGAGATTTCTGGAGGAACCGGGGTAAGGTTACTGCAGGGTAATTTTGTGTAAAAATTCTTGATGAACCGGGGTAAGGTTATCTTGAGATAAGTCTGTGTAAGACTTCTGGAGGAACCGGGGTAAGGTTACTGCAGGGTAAGTTCGTGTAAAACTTCTTGATGAACCGGGGTAAGGTTATCTTGAGATAAGTCCGTGTAAGACTTCTGGAGGAACCGGGGTAAGGTTACTGCAGGGTAAGTTCGTGTAAAACTTCTTGATGAACCGGGGTAAGGTCATCTTGAGATAAGTCTGTGTAAGACTTCTGGAGGAACCGGGGTAAGGTTACTGTAGGGTAAGTTCGTGTAAAACTTCTTGATGAACCAGGGTAAGGTCATCTTGAGATAAGTCCGTGTAAGACTTCTGGAGGAACCGGGATAAGGTTACTGCAGGGTAAGTTCGTGTAAAACTTCTTGATGAACCGGGGTAAGGTCATCTTGAGATAAGTCCGTGTAAGACTTCTGGAGGAACCGGGGTAAGGTTACTGCAGGGTAAGTTCGTGTAAAACTTCTTGATGAACCGGGGTAAGGTCATCTTGAGATAAGTCCGTGTAAGACTTCTGGAGGAACCTGGGTAAGGTTACTGCAGGGTAAGTTCGTGTAAAACTTCTTGATGAACCGGGGTAAGGTCATCTTGAGATAAGTCCGTGTAAGACTTCTGGAGGAACTGGGGTAAGGTTACTGCAGGGTAAGTTCGTGTAAAACTTCTTGATGAACCGGGGTAAGGTCATCTTGAGATAAGTCCGTGTAAGACTTCTGGAGGAATCGGGGTAAGGTTACTGCAGGGTAAGTTCGTGTAAAACTTCTTGATGAACCGGGGTAAGGTCATCTTGAGATAAGTCCGTGTAAGACTTCTGGAGGAACCGGGGTAAGGTTACTGCAGGGTAAGTTCGTGTAAAACTTCTTGATGAACCGGGGTAAGGTCATCTTGAGATAAGTCCGTGTAAGACTTCTGGAGGAACCGGGGTAAGGTTACTGCAGGGTAAGTTCGTGTAAAACTTCTTGATGAACCGGGGTAAGGTCATCTTGAGATAAGTCTGTGTAAGACTTCTGGAGGAACCGGGGTAAGGTTACTGCAGGGTAAGTTCGTGTAAAACTTCTTGATGAACTGGGGTAAGGTCATCTTGAGATAAGTCCGTGTAAGACTTCTGGAGGAACCGGGGTAAGGTTACTTTGAGATAAGTCCGTGTAAGACTTTTTCTGAAAGAAAAGGAACCGGTGTAGGGTTACTTTGATGATAAGTTCGTGTAAGACTTCTTCTAAAAGAAAAGGAACCGGTGTAGGGTTACTGATAATGAGTCCGTATAAGACTGCATCTGAAATGGAGAAGGAACCTGTGTAGGGTTACTTTGATGACGAGTCCGTGTAAAACCGCATCTAGAGCTGAGAAGGAAACTTGTGTAGGGTTTACTGATGACGAGTCCGTGTTAAACTACGTCTGGAGTTTGAGAAGGGAACCTGTGTAGGGTTGCCTGATGATGAGTTCGTGTAAAACTACATCTGAAGTTGAGAAGGAACCGGTGTAAGGTTGCCTGATGATGAGTTCGTGTAAAACTACATCTGAAGTTGAGAAGGAACCGGTGTAGGGTTGCCTGATGATGAGTTCGTGTAAAACTACATCTGAAGTTGAGAAGGAACCGGTGTAGGGTCGCTTCATGATGATCAAGTAGATAATTGTCCTGTTTGGTTTCAGGTATTAACCCACGATCAGTCGTTCATAGAATTTTCCTGGCTTGTTACCGGTGTTGATCTGGAACTGTAAAGGTAGATGGTAATCATCTTTTGATTGACTTTTTCCTGAAAAGGCAAAGTATTAGTTGTATGCAATGTCATGATGCATGAACTGCATGATTTTAAGATGTTCTAAAAAATAAATGAGATTTGTGTTGTATGATGCGTATGCATGCTATAATATATGAAGATGTGATGTTTATGAATGCATTTTCGTCTAGGAAAATAAATCCTTGACGAATGCCGGGAAGTTGAATCCTGGGCTGATGTTGAAGAGTAGAGTTCTTCATTTCCGCTGGGGATGATGGTTGCAAGAATAAACCGGTAGGAGAGGATGAATCCGTTGGGGAATAAACTTGTTGGAGAGATTACTCTGCGGGGAATACTCTTTGATATTCTTATTAGCCGCTTCAACAGCCCCATTCATCTTTGGCCGGTAAGGAGAAGAGTTGTGATGCTGTATCTTAAACTTTTTGCAGAGTTCGGTGATCATCGTATTGTTGAGATTTGTACCATTGTCCGTAATGATCCTCTCTGGTACACCGTATCGACATATCAGATTGTGCCGAATAAACCGTGCCACGACGTTCTTGGTCACTGTAGCAAAGGAAGCTGCCTCAACCCATTTTGTAAAGTAATCAATCGCTACCAGGATGAATCGATGCCTGTTGGATGCCGTAGGTCTGATCTCGCCAATCATATCGATGCCCCACATTGCAAAAGGCCAAGGCGATGTCAAGATGTTCAGAGGAACTGGAGGTATATGCACCTTATCAGCATAGACTTGACATTTATGACAGGTCCGAGAATGCTAACAACAGTCGGTTTCCATAGTAGACCAATAGTATCCTGCCCGTAGGATTTTATTTGCCATGGTGTGTCCACTGGAATGAGTTCCGAAAGTACCTTCATGTAACTCTACCATATTCCTTTCTGCCTCGTTCTTATCCATACATCGCAGTAAGGTTGAGTCATGGTTACACTTGTAAAGGATGCCATTACTGACGAAGAACTTCGCCGCGAACCTCCTCAGAAACTTCTTATCATTAACAGAGGCACCCTCGGGGTACTCCTGAGCCTCAAGATACCTCTTCACCTCATGAAACCAGGGTTTATCTGTTACCTCTTCAGTCTCAATATCACAGTAATGTGGAGGTTTGTTCAACCTCTCAATGGTAATATGGGGAGCTTTATTGTCCCACCTGACATTGAACATAGAAGACATGGTAGCTAGCGTGTCCGCTAACTGATTCTCCTCCCTGGGGAAGTGTTCAAAGGTTATCTCCTCGAAGTGAGGAAGCAACGTCAATACATACTCTTTGTAAGGAATAAGATTTGGGTGCTTCATATCCCACTCGCCTTTGATCTGACTGATCATGAGAGCGGAATCTCCGAACACACTTAAGAACTTAATCCTTAGGTCAATTGTTGCTCGAAGGCCCATGATGCACGCTTCATACTCCGCCATGTTGTTGGTGCAGTTAAAACATAATCGAGCGGTGAACGGAGTATGACAGCCTTCAAGAGATATGATCACGACGCCAATGCCATTACCTAAAGCGTTTGAAGCTCCATCAAAATACATAGACCATCGGGATCCTTCCTCAGGTCCTTCATCCGGTCCAGGTGTTTCACAGTCAGTCACCAACATGATACTCTCATCTGGAAATTCGAAATTCATAGAATGGTGATCATCCACGGCCTGATGCGCCAAATGATCTGCCAACACACTCCCCTTGATTGCTTTTTAAGTTGTTTATTGGATGTCATACTCAGTCAAGATCATCTGCCATCTTGCTATTCTTCCGGACAAGGCAGGCTTTTCGAAGATATACTTGATTGGATCCATCTTTAACATCAATAGAGTAGTGTGAGTCAGCATATACTGTCTCAGCCGGTGAGCAGCCCATGCCAAAGCGAAGCAAGTTTTCTCAAGCAGTGAGTATCGTGTCTCACAGTTGGTAAACTTTTTGCTAAGGTAGTAAATAGCATGCTCTTTTCGGCCAGACTCGTCATGCTGCCCCAGCACACACCCCATCGAATTGTCGAGTACTGTCAAGTATAAGATCAAAGGTCTCCCTTCAACTGGAGGCATCATAATAGGTGGCTCTTGGAGATATTCTTTTATCCTTTTGAAAGCGGCTTGACATTCATCATTCCATCTTACCACTTGATCTTTCTTCAATAGCTTGAAGATTGGTTCACAAGAAGCAGTCAAGTGCGAAATAAATCGGGCAATGTAGTTCAGACGTCCTAAAAATCCTATGACTTCTTTTTCCATTCAGGATGCTGGCATTTCCTGTATAGCCTTCACCTTTGTAGAGTCCACTTGAATACCTTTATCACTAACGAAGAAACCCAGCAGCTTACCAGACCTTACCCCAAAGGTGCACCTATTCGGGTTTAACCTCAGCTTATACAACTTCAACCTGTCAAATAGCTTCTGGATATGGTCAAGATGTTCTTCCTCAGTCTGGGACCTTGCAATCATGTCGTCAACGTATTCCTCAATCTCATGATGAATCATGTCATGGAACAAAGAGACCATGACGCGCTGATACGTTGCCCCAGCATTCTTCAATCCGAGCAGCATGACTTTGAAGCAAAATGTACCCCACTACGTAACAAAGTTTGTCTTTTCCATATCCTCAGGAGCCATCTTAATCTGATTGTAACCAGAAAAACCATCCATAAAGGAGAAGACCTTATGTTGTGCGGTGTTGTCAACCAGAACATCGATATGAGGCAGTGGGAAATCATCCTTGGGGCTTGCCCTATTCAGATCCCTATAGTCAACATACATTCGAACCTTACCATCTTTCTTCGGCACTGGAACCACACTAGCAACCCACTGCGGGTAAGAAGTAACTGCTATAAAACTGGCATCAAACTGTTTCATAGCCTCAACTTTGATTTTCTCGGACATCTCGGGGCGCATTCGGCGAACTTTCTATTTCACTGGAGGACATTCTTCTTTGGTGGGCAAGCGGTGAACCACAATATCGGTATCCAACCCAGGCATATCTTCATAAGACCAGGCAAAGATCTCAACATAGTCACGCAACATTTGCATCAACCGTTGCTTAACACCATAATCCAGATTTGCACCAATCTTAACCTCTTTCTTGTCTTCTTCCGTACCCAAATTCACTGATTCCACTGGCTCTTCATGGGGCTGTATAGCCCTCTCTTCCTGAAGTAATAGTCTAGCAAGTTCACCAGGCACTTTGCAATCATCCTCACCTTCGTCCTCGGCTTGGTTGATCGGACTTTCGAAGTCATAACTGGCAGTAGCAGAGTCGTTATCAGTGGGATCCAGAGTGGATGTGGACCTGTATTATGATATGTGAGTGTGTGTGTGTAAGAAAATAGCTGTTTTGATAAGGTGCAAGATAGAAAAGAAAAACAAGGAGCACAAAATTTGTAATGCAAGAAAACATCCAATGCTTTATTGATGATATATGGAAATGACAAATATTAAGCCCTCACAAACAAAGCCACGGTGTCTCGGGCAAGGCACCGAACCGTAAAGTTTTAAATTGTCTGTTACAAATCTCAAAACAAAAGTCTATTACTGTGTAATAAAAGAAATGGGCACGAAGTCCTTCGCCGTCCAATTGCTCAATCCACCATCGGTAGTCGGGTAAATCCAACTATCAAAATCTGACTCTTCTTCATCATCCTCAATTGCATTTACTCCCTGATCATGTTTAGGCATATGAGCAGTTATGATGTTGGGCTTTTCTGGCGCTTCAAATTCAATCTCTTTAGCTTCAATAAAATCTTGCACCTTATTCCTCAAGGCCCAGCAGTTATTTGTATCATGCCCTGGGCTATCGGAGTGATAAGCACAGCGGGCGTTTGGATTATACAGCGGAGATGTAGTACTGGGATTCTTCAGAGCTTCCCTCAGAGTAATCAAATTGGTCTTCAACAATTGCGGTAGAATTTGAGCCAGGGTCATATTGAGCCAAGTATACTGTCTTTGCGGTCTCTCTACTCTTTGCTGATTATTGCGTTGTGGGGCAACAGTTGGTCTTGATATTACCACCACATTAACTGCTTGGTGGCGTTCAGGTCGGTTTTGGCTCCTCGAGCTGTATACTGCACTATCTTCTTTTCTGTACTTGATGAAGCACCTTTCTGTATTTTGCCACTCCTGATACCAGCTTCAACTTTATCCCCCGTCAAAATCAATTCAGTGAACCCAGACGATGAACTTTCGATCAAATGATTGAAATAGGGACCAGACAAAGTCCCAAGAAACATGTCCACCAACTCCCTATCAGACAGAGGGGGTTGGACTCTTCCAGCAAGATCTCTCCACTTCTGAGCATAGTCCTTAAATCCTTCGCCTGTACCCATAGACATACCCTGAAGTTGGGTACGCGTGGGAGCAAGGTCGGAATTATACTGGTATTGCTTGTAAAAAGCAGCAGCAAGGTCCTCCCAGTTGCAGACATTAGCTTCTTCTAATTGATAGAACCATTCAAGTTGAGTCCCTGACAGACTATCTTGAAAGAAATGAACCCACAGGTTCCTATCAGTAGTGTATGGTTGAATCTTTCTGACATACGAGCGAAGGTGTAGCTTCGGACAGGATACCCCATCGTACTTAGCAAAGACAGGAGCCTTAAACTTGTGTAGGATCACCACCCCAGATTCCAAACCCAAATCTCCGAAGTCCAACCCAGGTATCTTATGGATCTCCATCGCACTCAACCGGTCTTCAAGTTTCTTATATCTATCCTCGGCAGGAGGATACTGGTCTTCATCAAAATCCGTGTCATTATCAGAGACCACAAGACTAGGCCCCTTTCTTTCCTCTTGATTCTCTCCCCCTCCAGATGAATGGGACAAATCAGTTTCCTGTCGCAAATTGTTCCCGAATCTGCGACCCATATTCAGGAGGACCACCTTCTTCTTCTTTTTCTTCTTCTCCTTCAAGATGAGAGTCTTCAAATCTTGCTGCCCTTTGGCCAAATTCAAGAACATCTCCTGAAACTGAGCATTCTGAGCCTGAAGAGCCTTGATGGCTTGATCAGTAGGTGTTTCAGAAGACATGATTGCTGAAATAAATAGCGAAGAAGATGAGAAACCTGTAATGGTACCTGTGATGAGGTGCATGATAATGGAATGCGTATGATATGATTTCAAATACTTTGGGAGATTCAAATTTGTAAACCAAAATAAAACACACTTTATTAGATTAAAACTTGTAACAATGTTTAACAATGCCTTTAAGGCGTTACAAAAAGAAATAACTGAAAAGTAAATTTAAATTAGAAACAATAAAAGACATCAGAAGTCCCATGGTCTCTTTCCCTTCGTGCTAACATAGTCGTTGATTGTCCTTTAATTCTCCAGTTGCCTTGTAAGCCTCAAGATTTTCCTCTCCTGCTCATGATACTTTTCCCTGTAGGTATCCCTTTCTTCCTTTAGCTGGATCCAAGATCTCTTCAATGCCCCAAGATCAGTAGGCATGTATGGATGGAGGACTGTATAAGGAACACCTTCTTCATTAGTATGCTCTATGATCACCGGAAAAACAACTTCATAAGGCATCCCCAGCTTTTGAGCACGGGCTCAAACCCACTGGAGATATGGTTGCATCGGGAGAGAAGTCTTCAGTCCTAGCTCATGTGGGTCAGACATGTTCACCATGCCCCAAGCTCGTATAAACCTGCGGCGATGTCCCTCAACATCCCCCTTGTAGTCAAAGACAATGCCTGTAAGCAGCAACTCATGGGGACCATCTCTCCGAGCACGTCCAAACTGTCGTAAAGCCAAGCAAGGATTGTAGGTTATACCCCCTCGAATTCCAAGCAACAGAACATTAGGGTATTCCCCACATCGATCAATGACAGCTACTCTTTCCATATCTTTAGAACCCCAAAGGATATCCGTATGAGCAAGGGACATGATTCTATAAGCCCAACCTACACCTTCCTCATTCATCAATACAAACTTGGGGAGGTGAGAAATAAACCACCTCGCCAGCAGCGGTGTACAACACATGAGAGTTCCCCTTCTCCGCATATTACGGGTATAGAGAGCATGTAGAATATCACCTAGAAGAGTAGGCATTGGGTTACGAGACATGAAGATCTTGACTGCGTTCACATCTATGAAAGAATCTGGATTTGGGAAAAGAACCAATTCGTAGATGAGGAGAGCCAAGATGTCTTCAAATGCTTGAAAATCCAAGTTATCCCAGAACAGTTGAGATTGATCGATCAAAAACTTCGCCAAGAAACCTTTAACCCCACTCCGAGTCTCCCAGTTAGACACTATATCAACCTTTGTCAAATGTAAAGCTAAAGCAATGTCCTCGGGTCTAGGAACCTCCTCCAAGCCTGTGAAGGGTGTCTGCTCGAGGATAAATATGCCTAGTAAATCCGAAAACTCCTCCAAAGTAGGGACTAGCTGATAATCTAGGAAGGTGAAACAATGATGCAATGGATCAAAGAACTGGAATAACACACTCATCATTTGCTCATCCAACTTTGAAGTGACCAAGCTAAGGAGGTGACCATGTCTTCTAACAAATGAAGAAGTATCAGGAACCTTTGAGACTAACTCTCTGAGCTGAGCAGGGATTTTCACGAAGTTGACTCGAATGGTATTTCTGCACATAGAAGCCATGATCTGCAAAATAGAACAAAGATGAATCCCCTCGGTCTTTGAAATGGTTAGTCTAATGAAATATGCTTGCGATGTCATGGTGCATAATGTCATGATAAAAACACACCACAGGTATCACAGATAGCAAACATGGTAAAGGCAAACAAGTCACACAATAACCCTTAAGTTTAGGTTTGCATGGAGTCTAGGTACTACGCTCTTGCAGTTTATTTGGTTTAACCTGTCCTAATAATAGTAACCGGGTTCTAGAGGTTCTCAATATCACTGACCATCCTCTATCGGTCATAGTTTCAGCTCACGCAATCTTTTCTTGCAGCCGGAACCATCTCGAGAGTATGGTCTCAATGAGTGTAGCTGTTGTACCCCAAAATTTTCCCTCTCATTTTATCAAGATTTCCCCTCACAAGACTCTTTGAACTCCAGACAGGATTAGGGTTTTGCTCTGCTCAAGACATCTCCATGCACTAATGACCTAAATTAGGGTTTGAGGTTGCACAGGGATTTTTGGACTTTCAATGCTCAAAGTGAATTTCATACTTCATGTTGGACCTATAAGATTGCCTCTACCAATTTTCAAGCTTTGAATCAAATTTTTGCCCAGTCAATTGGACAGTTGACCTAGAAATCAGCTTTATTGGAGGAAAAGTCAACTGTGGCCAATTTACAGTCAAACCTCACAATTTTTTATCCATATCAACATTATAAGCTCATATGAATCATTTGATCAAGTTTGGACCACAACTCCTCAAGAAATTTGATCAGATCATAAAAAGGGCAAAATGGTCATTTTTAGGGTTTTGACTGTACAAGGGCAATTTCTGATTTTTAACCTAGCCAATGGCAAATTGGGCTCAAACATGGATTCAAGGACTCAATGGCATCATCTTGACCTATTCACAAGGTTCAAAAGATCCCAATTGCATTGGATTGACAGATGAATTTTTCAGTCAACTGATCAAAATTTGACTGTACACTGAAGAGTCAAACTTTGACTTTTTGGTCAAAATCAAGTGCCAAGGGTCATTTTTCATCAATATGAGTCAAAACATGAAACTTGTTCATCAAGAAACCTAGTTTTGCAAATTAGGGTTTAGAATTGAAAATTTTCATAACTTAGAATTTTTCTAAGTTATGAAATTTTCTTATTTTTTCCCAACTTTGCCCAACATTTTCACCATGATGCAATTGGATTCAAACAAAACTTCCAACATTAAAGTTGTATTCTTCCACAAAGTCTACAACTTTGATTCACAAAGTTTTCCCAAAATAAGCTTGGATCTCAAGTTATGATTTTTGGAACAAGGGTCCATGAAACTTTTAACTTAGTGAAATTTTACCCTATTTTAGGCAGGATTTTAACCTATCTTCATGGAAATTTTTCACCTAGTTCCACTTGGAATCTAAAAATTCATTTCAAATATGGATTGTATAGCATGTTACAAGCTTTCTAAAAAGTCCAAGAACTCTCCGAAATCATTTGTGGTTAGGGAGAATCAAAGGCTTGAAGTTGGCAAAAACTCACTTTTGATCCATGGCATGTTCATATTGATACAAGTTGCAAACTCTAATCAGCCTTGTTTGTACTTGATTACAGGTCCCAAAACCCTTCCATACTCAATAATTAAATGCAAATCCATTGGTCTAAGGCTTTGTTTTGGTCATGGGAGGATTGCACACAAGATTAATCCTTAAATAGCAAAAAGGCAACATGGCCATTTTTGTCAAAATTGCTTTATGTCAAACCACATCTCTTGAGCCTTGAACAAGATCTGGTACAACACACAATATCCACCAATTGAGGGGGCCAATATCACAAAGTGAAGGCTGATAGATAGCCTGTACAGGCTTGTCTTGCATCATTGCTTGCTTTTGCTTAAAATACAAGAAACTTATCAAATACACTACAACTTGAACATCTGAAAAAACGAACTCTTGCAAGCTTTTGAGACAAGTTTCACACATGGTATTGAACAAAAAACACGAGCCTTTGAGTCCTGAAGCCTTCAAAAACACAAAATCACCTTCCATTTGCAAAACAGGGCACTCCCTGCAGTTTGACTTCCATAGCAAAAAACCCTCGTGTGTTTTGCCTCAAACTTGTTCAAACACATTCCACATAACCTATCCAAGCTATCCCAACCATTGAAGAGTGACTGTAACTCCCTTTACAAGGTTTACCATTTATGTTTTCAGCTTGTGCAGGTTGAGTTCTACAAGCTTGTTCAAGCACATTCAAGGCAAACTAGGCATTGGGAAAGGTCAGAGGAAGTTCAAGCAAGCTCCCAAACACCTCAGGCCTCACTGAAAAGCTCCACATTGTCATACACGATTTCAACTAAAACATGTTTTTATCAACTTCCTATCCCTCTATTTAGGAATCATTAGGCTTAGGTTTGTGAATAAAAAATATAGTATTCATGGCCATGAAGCTGTACATATGCTCAGTTTTCATTTAAGTTAAGCGTGTTAAGAGAATTTGATTCATGAACTTCCTGAAAAAATTAGGTTAGGATTTAGGGCCAGAGAAATTCTCTCTGGTCTTTGAGAGTTAGAATAAGTTCTTTACATGGTTGGATTCGTCTTGAAAAATGCTACAACTTTGATGTTATGAGTTTTGCATTAGGGCACGTATGCAGGTTCTCCATGTTTGAATCAGGCGTGCGCGTTTTGTGACAAAGGTTGAAGATGAAGTCAGTGGGCTGGGCTTGGTTCTGGCCTTGTTTTTGACACCCCCTTCATTGCTGACTGCACCCCCCTGGCCCATTTCTTCATATTTTTGTATTTTTTCCATTTATTTTCCATTCCTGATTTTACTTTATATTTTCTAAACATAAAAAATACCTAAAAATATTTTCATAAATTTTCACATTTATTTTTATTATTTTATTATTTTTTTAGACATAAAAATGATTATTATTTGGCATATACCTTTATTTTCTTTAATAAAAAAAAACTTATAAACATTATAGAAATCTTATATAGTTTATTTTTATTATCCATATATATATATATAAAATAATATTTTTTTCATATATTTTATTTTCTTATATATATATATATATATATATATATATATATATATATATATATATATATATATATATATATATATATATATATATATATATATATATATATATATATATATATATATATATATATATATATATATATATATATATATATATATATATATATATATATATATATATATATTTGCATTTATTTTCTTGTACATTAAAATAAATAATATAGTATATATTATCTTAAAACAAAAAAAACTAGGGTTTCCACCTTTATTAAAAATAATATTTTTTTTATATTTTCGTTTTGTGACATTTGTATATATTCCATTCATTTTTATTTTTTTATAATTTATATATATATATATATATATATATATATATATATATATATATATATATATATATATATATATATATATATATATATATATATATATATATATATATATATATATATATATATATATATATATATATATATATATATATATATATATATATATATATATATATATATATATATATATATATATATATATATATATACTTTCTTAAAAGAAAATTAGGGTTTTTACCCTTAATAAAAAATAATCTTTTTATTTCTTTTTTACATTAAATATTATACTTTTATATACATAAAAATAAACAAAAAAAAACATATTTTTGCATATTCATAATATTTTGTATATTTATTTAATTGATCATTTAAATATTTGTCCATTTATTTATTTGTACCATTTATTCAATTTGGATGTAATAGTAAATATTAGGGTTTTATTTCTTGCAAAATATTCCCCATTCAAAATTGTATCCCCCTTCCCATATCAAATGTTGTAATAGTGTAGATTTATTTCGCGCACTTTATGCTTACAAATATGCCATGTTAGAGATTAGGGTTTGTATGCAAAAATCCAAAATCAAAACAAATAGCTTGACTAATACAAAGACAAAAAGCATGTAAAATGACAACACAATGCACACTTGCACCCCTAGGGTTTCATCCACTTGTTGCCTTTAAAATTGGCCATGGTATGCATGCTAAGTGTCTTGGCAAAACAAAATCAAAACAAAAAGATCATAGTCCCTCGATGACGCTATCTTGGTTGCCTATACATAAATGATCTAGTCCCTCAAAAAAGAAAAATTGCTAAAGATACTTGGCACAATCGCTATCATGGTCAATACGATGACCCGCGCCTGTTCCGTTTAACATCCTAATACAAGGTTGTTTATCAAATGCAATGGTAAAACAACACTGTCAAAAGGGTTAAAAATGTGTAGGAAAGATCTTTGAGTAAAATAGGGTAGACAACTCTTAGTTACTTGATCAAAACTTGCAAAACATCCTTGTTATTTTCAAAACACACCTCACAACACAATTTCAAAACATTTCCCAAAAATAAAACTTTCAAACATTGAAAATATCTTTTCAAAAGACAATACACCTTTGTATACATTCAAACAAGAATCATTATAAAGGTTGCCACAACGATGGCCTCTTTTCAAAGCATTTTCAAAACCACACACACAAAGCACCATTTCAAACAATTAAAAAGAAAAAGCAAGTGATCTAAAAAAGTAACTAAGAGCCCATGAATAACCATGGATGAAAAGGGTGCTTGCACCTTCCCTTTTCATAATCTACCCCCCGAACCCAAGAAAACATCTCAAAGGTCTTTCCTGTGCTTTTTGACCTTTCCTTTGGATAAAATAAAAAGTCTGTGGCGACTCTTGCTAAACCGAAACGTTTGTGAACATAAACACAAAACCTCAAGTCATTTCTCCCACCGTATTACAGTAGCATATCACTATTTAATATGGTCAAGTTGGTCAATTATAGGTTCTAAGGTCAGTTGATGCTTAATGACCCATATAGCAACCCCATATTCTCCTTGTTTCTCCACAAGGGATATCGGTACCAACTAATGTGCCACATCAACATAGCTACTGCTTCAACCGTATCGGTCTACATTGTACAGTTCCCTCACAGTCTATTGCAACTTACCTAAAAGGTGTCCCCCATATCCAGGTTAGGATCTATAGTAACTCCTATACAAAGCCCACAAAGATAAAGCAATCAAATCAAACAATAGAAAACAATATGGTGAACTAATCCTAAGGTATACCCCACTTATTAAGTCCCCAGCAGAGTCGTCAGTTCTGTGATACGGTGGCCAGAACCGGGACTGATTCTTTTTAGGAATTGCTGATTTGCGTTTTGCGTTTGTGTTTGCAAAATGTCGCGGTAAGCAAGAGTCACCACCGACTTTTATTTTATCCAACAAGGAAAGGAAAAAAAGCACAGAAAAATTCCTTTTTCTAGATTTTCTGAGTACGGGGGGTAAATTATAGAAATGGAAGGTATTAGCACCCTTTCTATCCGTAGTTATCTACGGGCTCTTAGGTACTTTCTCATTATTTTCAAAATTGCTTCTTTGTGTGTTTGTGTGTTTTGAAAAGTTTTTTACTTCGATTTAACTCTTGCTTATGTCTTCAAGAGTGTTACGAAGTGTTTTTGAAAGCTTTGTTTAAAAGAGGAGTGTAAGTGTGAAAAAGTTTGTTTGGATTGAATAAGTACTTAAGAACTAATCTACCTACTCGAAAAAAGAATTGTTCTATATTCGTTTCCTTTAGACAACGCTATCCCACTATTAGTGAGTAGGTAGCATCGTCGTTGGAGTTTTGAGGGTCAATTCGAAAGGGACGTACGGTCACTAAAGCAATGTTAGGACGTCTTAGTAGTAACCCTAATGTCTTAGATTAATTATTCGAGGCAACAATTCCGAGGCAACTTTTCCGAACGGGGCTTTGATCTTTGTTTAGACAAAAGAGCGACCACTAAAGCATCCTATACTCAATGACCGTTTATCGAAGGCAACCAAGTGGGAGTGTACCCTAGGAGTGCGCATGTGCGAGTGATTCAATTTCAGATTTTTTATCTTTGCACATTTAGGGTTATCTAACCGTTTTAAAGTTAATCATACATTCTTGCCATGCATCCCTATATCATACATCTAACAGTTTAATATTTTTGCGGAAATTAAAGTGCGGAAATTAAGCTACGCTATTACAAGGCTTCGGGTATTTACATAGCCAAAAACCAAACCCTTAAAAAATAAAGCGATAAATGAAAGATAAAAGACCTAATTAAACTATTACAACTTGTGGGCAATTATATTAATAGGATATAAAATAAAATAATAAAGCGCGCGAGAAAAATTAGATCGACAAGAAATTAGGGTTTTGACCCTTCTAACCTAATTAAAAGAGAAAATTGTTTTTGTTGATTTTAATATTTTTTAAGAAAAAGAATTAAGTTTTTAAAATTAAATACACAATTAATTAGTTAATTAAATTAATTAATGAAAATAAATAAATGGCCTATTTTGTGTTTTTGTTATTTTTAAGAAAATAAAATATAATTATGTTAGAAATAAAACCTAATTGTTCTAATTATTTTTAAGTTATTTACAAAATGATTAAAATTACCTAAAATTAACAACCTAATTAAATTAATTAAATTTTTGTATAAAAAATAAATGTCCTAAATTTAATTGGATGAAAAATATTTTTTGTGACTTTTTTTATAAAAAGAAAATAGTTAATTGGTTAGTAAAATAAAATAAATAAATTAAATTAAATTAAACAAATATAAAAAAAAGAATAGATAAGGAATTTGGGCCTGAACAAAGCAGCTTGGGAGGGGTGTAGATAGCAAGCCTTGGCCCAAAACAGGGAGGTCCATGTTGACTTGCAAGATCACATGCTTCGCATTGACGAGGCTTATGATGCTCCTCCATTGATGGCCCTTGGATCTGGCCATCTGACTACCTGGCAGACTGGATTGTAAGGGTTTATGGTAACCCTTGGTCTTAGGTATGCGCTGGATTACCTGAAAGAAAAATATATGAAGAAAGTGGGGGACCTGGGATTCGAACCCAGGTCCCAAGGCATGATCCAATAACCTGGCCACCAGCTGAGCTACGCTTCTCATTTGTACACATAATAAATAATAATCATAATATGGGAAAATCAAAAACACTAAGTCCAAAATGCACGAACTTTCAAATAAGCGAATGGTTATTCACCACGTCTTCATCTTCTCCAAGAATCTGTTGTTTTAGACAACAGACCTTTACCAACGGACAACCACTGTAGATAAAACCTACGTATTTCACAAATCGTGTACAAGCACCATAAATCAATGATGATGGTACCAATCCATTCGTCTCAGTCTCACGAACTTCATGGTACCTAAAACATGGTCCAATTTCACTTGTACACCAAGATCCCAAATCAAAGCAACAAACCCTAATAATGGTGAAATCTCATACAGTCCATATAAATGCAATTAAACATTATAGAAATCTTGCAAATGTTCCAAGGATCAAGAATATATGATTAATTCGTGCTAACAATGTCTAAATCATGAAATTCGAATTCAAGAAAAGCCCAAGGTCGTGGCTGACTTACAGTGAGTTTCAAGGCCTGTGAGTGCTTGTTCTTGATTGGTTTAGGTCCTTTGTGATCCCAGGAAGCGATTGGGATGGTCCAAGGGTCTTGAATTAGCCTCAAAGTATGAATTCGTGTTTGCACTTTTTCTTTTTTTTTCTTCAAGTTTTGTTCTTGATGCTGCGCCTCTCTCTAGCCCTGCTTTAGGTCTGCACACGTTCTTTATGTATTGAGGAATGGATTAGGGTTTCCAATATGATCACAATCTTCCTCCATTATTGAATTTGATTTTGATTTGATGCACTTTGAATATCTTTCTAAATTTAGGCAAATTCAATCTTTTTGTGCACTCCAAGCCTTTACACGAATTCAAGTACTTGCCAACTGGATTTGAGACCCGAAACAAGTACAAAATCTTGAGTTTTCAATGCTTTAGATTTTTTCATGATTTATTTTGATTAAAATTGATTTAATTCAAATAAAAATCAAGATAAATAATAAAAATAAGATAATGACAAGTGGAAAAGGATAGGGCTCGTGGACCATGGTGCCAAGTCAAGACAAGTGTAAACGATTGGGCCTATTAAGAAAATTTTGCATTTTTAGGCATAGTTGACTTTTGGCAATTTTGCAAAAAAGGTCAACTTCACCAATGCATAACTTCCTCAATTTTGACTCTTTGAGGGTGTTCTTGGACTTTTTAGAAATCTTGATATGTCCTCTAAGCAACCCTTTTGGTCTCATCTCAATTTGATATTCCATTCTCATGTATGAAGCTTTGACAAAAAAGGTGTTTTTGTTGACTTTTCAAAATGACCTATAATGTCCAAATTCATAACTTCTTGTGAGTGTATATTTTGAACTTGGGAGATGAATATGGATTGTATAGCATTGCGTCTTATTAAAAATGAGCTTTGGATGGGTCATTTCTCATAAAGTATGAGAAAGTTATGATTGGTCAAAGTTGAGTTGACTTTTCCTACAAAACCCTAATTTAGCAACTTTTTGTTCTTGATGAATTATGAGAAATCTTTGATGAATCATGATCAACCGTTGATCAAATGATGAAATATACTTCAAAATGAGGATGTTAACCAAAAATCTTGAAGGTTGAATGTATGTAGGCCACAGTTGACTTTTGCCCTAGCATAGTCGATTTTCAGGCCTTTGATCAATTGACTGAGCAAATTTCCTCTGTAGGGCTTGAAACTAGGCATGGATGTTCTTGAGAAGATATTAGGACATTGGTGAGAATTTGGGATCCCTTGGACTAAAGTATCTTGATGCAACATGAAACCCTAATTTGAGGTAGACTGCCTTAAGAGGGAGCTTGTCTGGTCAACCCTTGGACTTCCTTGAGCAACTTGAGGATCTTTCTTGAAATGTTTTGAGAAATATGGGAGGGAAAATTTTAGGGTACAACACATGCGCATCCCATTATCATTCACATCCTTACAGGTACCCTTACAGGTTTCTCATCTTCTTCGTTGTTTATTTCAGCAGTTATGTCTTCCGATCAAGCCATCAAAGATCTTCAGGCACAAAACGCCCAATTCCAACAGATGTTCTTAAGCTTGGCTAAAGGGCAAGAGGATTTGAAGACCCTGATTCTGAAAGAGAAGAAGAAGAAGAAGAAGAAGATTGGAATTCTGAACATGGGTAGAAGATTCGGAGAAAAGATAAGACAATCAGCTGATCTGACCTCCTCATCCAAGGACGGGGAGAACCAAGAAAGGATAAAGGATCCTAGTCCAGCAGTTTCTGATAACGATATGGATTGTGATGATGAACAATATCCTCATGCCGAGGATAGGTACAAACAGTTAGAAGACCTTCTTAGTGATATGGAGATTCAGAAGATCCCTAGTTTGGATTTCGGAGAGCTGGGATTGGTATCGGGAGTGGTGATACCTCATAAGTTCAAAGCTCCAGTTTTTGCCAAGTACGATGGAGTATCCTGTCCAAAACTCCATCTCTGCTCGTACGTCAGGAAAATCCAACCCCACACTACTGATAGAAATTTGTGGGTACACTTCTTTCAAGATAGTCTGTCAGGGACTCGGCTTGAATGGTTTTATCAATTGGAATGAGCTAGTGTCAGAAACTGGGAAGATCTTGTTGCTGCTTTCTACAAGCAGTATCAGTATAACGCCGACCTTTCTCCCACTCGTACTCAGCTCCAGGGTATGTTTATGGGTGTAAGTGAAGGTTTTAAGGACTATGCTCAAAAGTGGAGAGACTTGGCTGGAAGAGTCCAACCCCCTTTGTCTGATAGGGAGTTGGTTGACATGTTTCTAGGGATGCTATCTGGTCCATTTTTCAATCATCTGATCGGCAATTCATAATCTGGGTTTACTGAGTTGATTTTGACTGGAGAGAGAGTAGAAGCTGGCATTCGAAGTGGTAAAATACAAAAGGATACTTCATCAAGTGCAGTAAAGAAGCCTTTCACTGGTAAGAAGGAAGCTAGTGCAGTCTATGGCTCAAGGGGCCAAAGTAGACCTGAACACCATCAAGCAGTAAATGCGGTAGTGATATCAAGACCCATAGTTGCTCCACAACGCAACAATCAACAAAGGGGGGAAGACCACAGAGGCCGTTCGCTCGTCTCAATATGACCTTGTCTCAAATCCTACAACAATTATTGAAGACCAATCTGGTAACTCTGAGGGAAGCCCCGAAGAACCCCAACACCACTTCTCCTCATTATAACTTGAATTTCCGTTGCGCCTATCACTCCGAAAGTCCAGGTCATGATACAAACAATTGTTGGGCCTTGAAAAACAAAGTGAAAGACTTGATCTAAGCCAAAGAGATTGAGTTTGACGCTCCGGAGAAGCCCAACGTCATAACTGCTCCCATGCCCAAACATGGTCATGGAGTAAATTCTATAGACGATGATTTATTTGTGACCTTTGTGGAAGAAATTTCTACTCCTTTGATGACAGTTAAGAAGAATTTGTTGTTGGCCGGTTTATTTCCGGGTTGTGGTGAAAGTTGGCACACGTGTTCAATTCTGCCTGCTGGTTGCCACTTATTGAAATCAGGTGTTTAGCGCCTGATGGATAATAGAGAGATCTTGTTCAAAAAGACTATGATTTTGTTGGCTCCAATTCAAGATGTTGCCATCATAACCATTTCCTCCAATCCTTCCAAGGTTTCCTCGAGAAAACCTGTTAGGATTACACTCGTCCCAAGAATTGCTCCATTAATAATTATTGTCCCTGGTCCTATCCCATACACTTTGGATAAGGTTGTCCCTTGGCACTATGGTGCTGATAGGTATTACCATGGAGTTAAACAAGACTTGAAAAGTGAGGAAGCTAATGTTGATGTCGGCAATATTGTCGGGGCTAGCAAGGTCACCAGAAGCGACAGACTCTTTTCTCCCAAGATTTCCCCTCCGACTGTTCACAAACCTGTTGTCATTCCATCTGCTATTACACCAACTACTGTCCCAGTTCCTACTCCAGTCATCACCCCTGTCACCGAGCCATCTGGGACTCGGGGCAAAGAAATCACAAGTGAGTCTTCCCGGATGGTGGCGCCTAAGAAGATCATTGTAGAAACCTCTAAACAGGAAATAGAGGAAATTTTGAAGATTATCAAGAATAGCAACTACAACATAGTCGAGCAGCTAGGACAGACCCCGTCGAAAATCTCCATGTTGTCCTTATTATTGTGTTCTGAAGCCCACGCAAAGGCTCTAATTGCATTCCTCAAGACTGCGCATGTGTCACAGGAAACTTCAGCCGATTAATTCAAAGATTGTGTAGCTAGCCTGACTGCCGACAATGGGTTGGGTTTCTCAGATGCAGATCTGACTGCTAAAGGAAGGAATCATAATGATGCTCTGCACGTCTCGATCGAGTGCAAGGGAACCACTATGGCCCATGTACTGGTTGATACCGGGTCCTCATTGAATGTTCTGCCAAAGAAAGCATTAGATCGTCTGGACTGTGAAGGTTTGATTCTGAAGTCGAGCAATATTGTAGTCAGGGCTTTTGACGGGTCAAAGAGAATGGTACACGGGGAGGTAGACATCCATGTTAAAGTTGGCTCTCAGACTTTTGCATCCACCTTCTATGTGATGGATATCAGACCATCATATTCTTGTTTGCTAGGTCGCCCTTGGATTCATAAGGTTGGGGCAGTGACTTCCACGCTCCATCAACTGCTGAAATATCTGGTAAAGGGGAAGATTGTTACGGTACGAGGTGAAGAGGAGTATATGGTGAGTCATCTCAACTCCTTCAGCTACGTGGAGATGGATGGGGAATTCATCGAAACACCTTGTCATAATTTTGAAGAAGTCCCTCAGACCTTGGCGTCAACTGAATTTGCTACTGACAAACCTCCGATGAAGATGGCTTCTCTCAAGGATGACAGGGTTGTAACTGAAGAAGGTGGGTGTACAAATTAGGGTCAGCTCCCTGATTTCACGCACAAAACTGACAAATTTGGTTTGGGCTTTACTACAGGGGCTCAAAGGGCTGTTAGGCACGCACAGATTGGAAGACCTCCTCTGTACATCAGTAGTCAGGGAGTTAATGCAATTGAGGACAGTGAAGAAGATTCAGACATTGATAGTTGGATCTACCCTACAACCAATGGTGGATTGAACAACTAGATGGCGAAGGACTTCATACATGTTTCTTTTATTCCATAGTAATTGACTTGTGTTTTAAGAGTTGTAATAAACAGTTTGAAACTTTACGGCCCGGTGCCTTGCCCGAGGCACCTTGGCTTTTCTTATGAGGGTTTATTATTTGTCATTTTTCATATATCATTAATAAGACATTGGATGTTTTCTTGCATTACAAATTTTGCGCTCCTTGTTTTTCTTTTCTGTCTCTCGCTTTATCAAAAAACAGTTATTCTCTTACACACACTCACGTATCATAATGCAGATCCATATCCACTTTGGATCCCATTGATAACAACTCTGCTACTTCCAGTTATGACTTTGAAAATCCAATCAACCAAGCCGAGGACGAAGGTGAGGATGATTGTGAGGTGCCAGGAGAACTTGCTAGACTGTTACTGCAGGAAGAAAGGGCCATACAGCCTCATGAAGAGCCAGTTGAGTCAGTGAATTTGGGTACAGAGGAAGACAGGAAAGAGATTAAGATAAGCGCAAATTTGGAGCCTAGTGTCAAGCAACGATTGATATAAATGCTACGCGACTATGTTGAGATCTTCGCTTGGTCTTATGAACATATGCCTGGTTTGGACACTGATATTATGGTTCATCGCTTTCCAACTAAAGAAGACTGCCCTCCGGTAAAACAGAAGGTCCGCCGTATGCGCCCTGAGATGTCTGAGAAAATCAAAGCTGAAGTCATGAAACAGTTCGATGCAGGATTTTTAGCTGTCACTAAATAGTGTGTCTACTTATAAGCAAGAGGTTTTAAGACTTGTAACAACTCAGATTTCAAAAACTCACATGTTTTGCTTGGTTACTTGTTTTTGAAGCAAAGCTAGGAAGCATGGTTTCAAGGTGAAGTACAAAGCTTGTAGGGGGGTTGAGACCTTTAAACACACTTGCTCTGATTGTTTGGAGTGTGTTTGTGCAAAAAGAACAAATGTAAGGCTCAATGCAAGCTGACTTTGCATAAAGCTTGCTTTTCTAAAATGGCAATGTTGTCTTTCTTCCCAAAATGGAATTAACTTTGTACAATGCATTGAATGCTTGGATTAAAGCTTCCAACGGCTGTGAAAACATTAAATTATGGAGTGAAAGTAAAGTTAGAAGCCTGCAAAGTGGGATTTGTACAACATGCTTGAGGATTAGATCCAATGTTCTTCACAAAATGGCTTGTAATCCAAGTGACAAAACACCAACTTCATCTCCTCGATTATCCATACTAAAGAATGATCTCAAAGAGTTCTTGGACATTTTGGAAAGCTTGAAATGTGCTCTACAACTCATATTTGAATTGCTTTTGAAGATTCTCCTTGGAAATATGTGAAAAATTTCCATGAAGTTAGGTCAAAAATCTGCCTAACTAGGGCAAAATTTAACTAAGTCATTTTTTAGTTCATGAGCATGTATTCACAAAATTATAACTTGAGATCCAAGCATTTTTAGTAGAAGTTGTGTGAGGCAAAGTTGTAGATTTCAGAGAGATCTACAACTTTCATGTTGGAAGTTTCTCTTGAATCACTTTGTATCATGGTGAAAATTTGGCTCAAAGTTGTGAAAAAATAAGAAATTTTCTATACTTAGAAAAATTTGTAAGTTAAGAAATTTCAACTTTTCAAAATAAAATCTTGAATTCTTGATTTCTTGGTGAACAAGTTTCATGTTTTGATGAATTATGATCTTTGGCATTTGATTTTGACCAAAAAGTCAAAGTTTGACTTTTCAATATACAGTTGACTTTTGATCAATTGACTAAAAAATTCATATGTCAATCCAATGGACTTGTAGTGTTTTGAACCATGTCATTATGTCAAAGTGATGCAATTGGACTCTAGAGATCATGCCTTAACCCAATTAATCATTTTCTAGGTCAAAAACTAGAATTTGCCCTTTCCCAGTCAAAACCCTAATTTTGACCATTTTGCCCTTTTGATGATTTGATCAAATTTCTTGAGGAATGTTGTCCAAACTTGATCAAATGATACATATGAGTTTAAAATTTTAGTGTGGATAAAAAATTATGAAGTTTGACTGTAAATTGGCCATGGTTGTCTTTTTCCCCAATATTGTTGATTTTTAGGTCAACTGTTCAATTGACTGGTCAAAAGTGTGATCCAAGGCTTGAAACTTAACATGAGTAATCTTGGGGTCCATAATGATCCATGAGAGTCATATGGGGCATTGGAAGTTCAATAATACTTGTGCAATCTCAAACCCTAATTTTCAGTCATCAGTGCTTAAGGAGGTGCCTTGAGTTGATCAACCCAAATGCAGTCTTGATCCAAAGGAGATCTTGTGAGAAAGTTCTTGATAAGTGAGACGGAAAATTTTGGGGTACAACACCAGTCCTTGTAGATTATTGTCATTTTTTGTATGATCTTCTTGATGTTTTTATTTGCGGCTTCGACAACACCATTCATCTTTGGCCGATAAGGAGAAGAATTATGGTGTTGGATCGTGAATTGCACGCATAGTACGGTGATCATAGTATTGTTGAGATTCGTACCATTGTCTGTGATGATTCTCTCTGGGATACCGTACCGACAGATGAGATTCTGTTTGATAAATCGGGCCATAACATTTTTGGTAACGGTAGCGAAAGAAGTTGCCTCGACCCACTTCGTGAAATAGTCAATGGCCACTAAGATGAAGCGATGTCCATTAGAAGATGTAGGTTTGATTTATCAATCATATCGATGCCCCACATCGTGAATGGCTAGGGAGAAGTCAAGACGTTTAGAGGCACTGGAGGTATATGCACTTTGTCAGCATAGATCTGACACTTGTGGCAGGTTTGCAAATGCTGGTGGCAATCTGCTTCCATGGTAGACCAGTAATACCCTGCCCGTATGATCTTTTTAGCCATCGTGTGCCCACTAGAATGGGTGCCAAAAGTGCCTTCATGTAGATCATCCATGATCTTTTCTGCCTCAACCTTGTCTACGCAACGAAGCAAAACAGAGTCGTGGTTGAGCTTGTAGAGAATGCCATTACTGAGGAAGAATTTAGTAGAGAATATTCTCAAGAACTTCTTGTCATTGACTTAAGCTCCTTCCGGATACTCTTGAGCCTCGAGATACCTCTTAAATTCATGGAACCAAGGTTGGTCCACTACTTCTTCAGCATCTATCTCATGACAGTAAGATGGTTCATCCATCCGTTCAATAGTGATCTAGGGAGCCTTGTTACCCCACTTGAGTTTAAACATGGATCACATAGTGGCTAGCGCGTCCACTAGTTGATTTTCCTCTCGTGGAAAATGCTCAAAGGTAATTTCCTTGAAATGTGGGGTTAATGTCAACACATGTTCTTTGTAGGGGATGAGGTTAGGGTGCTTCGTGTCCCATTCTCCTTTGATCTGACTGGTGACTAAGGCTGAATATCCAAATACACTTAAGGACTTGATTCCCAAATCTATGGCAGCTTTGAGACCAAAAATACACGCTTTGTATTCTGCCATGTTATTGGTACAGTTGAAACAAAGTCTTGTAGTGAAGGGAGTATGGCATCCTTCAGGGGATATGATTATAGCACCTATGCCATTGCAGAGTGCATTGAAGGCTCCATCAAATACCAAGGTCCACCGGGATCTTTGTTCAAGTCTGTCATATGGTCTGAATTCTTTACAGTTGTTTACCATCATGATGTCTTCATCTGGGAACTCGAATTTCATGGACTAATAGTCATCCACAGCTTGATGAGCAAGGTGATCGGCTAGCACATTGCCCTTTATTGCTTTTTGGGTAGTGTACTGAATGTCGTATTCAGTCAAGATCATTTGCCATCTTGCTATTCTCCCAGAGAGGGCAGGCTTCTCAAATATGTATTTAATTGAATCCATCTTGGATATCAATAAGGCAGTATGGGTCAGCATATACTGTCTGTCTTAGCCGGCGAGTAGCCCATGCCAGAGCGCAGCAAGTTTTCTCGAGCAGTGAATATCTTGTTTCACAGTCGGTAAACTTTTTGCTCAGGTAATAAATAGCATGCTCTTTTCGGCCAGACTCGTCATGCTGCCCCAGCACACACCCCATTAAATTTTCCAAGACAGTTAGATACATGATCAAAGGTCTTCCCTCAACTGGAGGCATCAAAAAAGGAGGCTCTTGTAGGTACTCTTTGATCTTGTCAAAGGAAGCTTGGCATTCACCATTCCATTTGACTACTTGATCTTTCTTCAATAATTTGAAGATTGGTTCACAAGTAGCGGTTAAGTGAGAAATGAATCTGGAAATGTAGTTTAGCCGTCCTAATAATCCTCTGACTTCCTTCTCGGTGCGAGGAGCAGGCATTTCTTGTATTGCTTTCACCTTGGTAGGGTCCACTTTGATACCTTTACCGCTGACGATGAAGCCTAGGAGTTTATCGGACCTCACCCCAAATGTGCATTTATTAGGGTTCAACCTTAGCTTGTATTTCTTTAGCCTTTCAAACAGTTTCTGCAAATGGTCAAGATGTTCCTCTTCATTTTGAGATCTGGATATCATGTCATCCACATAGACCTCTATTTCATGATGGATCATGTCGTGAAATAGAGCTACCATGGCGCGCTGATAGGTTACCCCAGCGTTCTTCAACCCGAATGGCATAACCTTGTAACATAACGTGCCCTACTGTGTAACGAAGGTCATTTTCTCAATGTCCTCAGGTGCCATTTTGATTTGATTGTAGCCTGAGAAACCATCCATAAATGAGAACACTTTATGCTGTGTGGTATTGTCAACCAGAATATCGATATGGGGGAGTGGGAAATCATCCTTAGGGCTTGCCCTATTCAAATCTCGATAATCCATACACATGCGTACTTTGCCGTCCTTTTTAGGCACTAGAACAACATTGGCGACCCATTGTGGATAGGAGGTGACGTCTAAGAATCCGGAGTTGAATTTCTTCATGACTTCAGTCTTGATCTTCTCTGACATGTCTGGCCGCATGCGACGAACTTTCTGTTTTACTAGAGGGAAGTCTTCTTTTGTCGATAGACGATGGACCACGATATCAGCGTCGAGTCCTGACATGTCTTTATTTGACCAGGAAAAGACCTCAACATAGTCATGTAGTAACTGAATTAAGAGCTTCTTGACACTAGATTCCAAATTGGCTCCTACCTTGACTTCTTTCTTGTCCTCTTCGGTACCTAAGTTAACTGTGTCCACTGGTTCTTCATGGGGCTGTATGGTCCTTTCTTCCTATTGTAGTAACCTGGCTAGTTCCCCTAGAACTTCACAATCTTCCTCACCTTCGTCTTTGGCTTGGTAGATCAAATTTTCAAAGTCACAATAGGCCATAGCAGAATCGTTACCCATGGGATCCTGAGTGGATGTAGATCTGCATTTTGATATGTGAGTGTGTGTAAAAGCATAGCTATCTTTGAAAGAAATAAAAATGTAGAAAAAGAAAGACAAAGAGCACAAAGTTTGCATGCAAAAACATCCATGATCCATTGATGACATGTGAAAATGAAGTAACAACCCTTACAAATGGACCGTTGTGCCTCGGGTAAGACACAAGGTTTTAAAAGTCTGAATTGTTTAATTATTACAAGTTCGTAAAAAATTTAAAGACAATTACTGTTGGATAAAAGTAATAGGGACAAATTCTCTGGCTTCCCAGTTGTTGAGTCCTCTGTTGATAGTTGGGAAAATCCAATCTTCTAGGTCACAATTATCATCACTATAATCCACTGTGTTGACTTCGTGGTTGTTGATCCACAAAGGTGGTCCCCCAGCACGAGCACGACGAACATCTTTTTGGGCTCCTGAAGTGAAACCCAAACCGAATTTATCAGATTTGTATGGGATATCTGGGAGTTGACCCCAAATAGTACACCCACCTTCTTCGACTACTTCCTTGGCATCTTTCAGAGAAGCCATCTTTAGCGGAGGTCTTGTAATCTTTGGGACTTGGGAAACAGTCTTGGTTGCTGCCACTATTTGTGGGACTTCCTCAAAATGCTGACACGGAGTTTCGATGAATTCACCATCCATTTCTACATATCTGAAGGAATTCAAGTGACTGAACATATATTCCTCCTGTCCATGAACAATGATGATTTTTCCCTTGGTTGGGTATTTCAGCATCTGATGTAATGTAGAGGTGACGACACCAGCGTCATGAATCCAAGGTCGGCCCAATAAACAGGAATAGGAAGGGCGGATGTCCATCATGTAGAAAGTTGAATCAAAGGTTTGAGTTCCAACTTTAATGGGGATGTCCACCTCCCCATGCACCATTCTCTTCGAACCGTCGAAGGCCCTTATCACTATGTTGCTGGGTTTTAAGGTCAGACCTTCACAGTCTAGTCTATCAAGAGCCTTATTAGGTAGTACATTCAAAGATGAACCAATATCAACCAGGACATGGGCCAAAGTTGTGCCCCTGCATTCGAAAGAGACATGCAATGCCTCGTTGTGTTTCCTCCCTCTAGGTGTCAGGTCAGCATCAGAAAAGCCTAAACCATTGTCAGCTGTTAAACTGACCACACAACCTTGGAATTGGTCAGCAGAGGTTTCCTGTGGCACATGGGCAGTTTTAAGAAATTTCACCAAGGCCTTCGCATGAGCCTCAAAGCACAACAGTAAAGCTAGCATAGAAATCTTTAATGGAGTATGTCCTAGCTGTTTGACTACGTTGTAGTCACTTCTCTTTATAATTTTCAAAATTTCTTCCATCTCCTTTTTGGAGGCTTCTGGGATAGATATTGATTGCGCCTTCATCCGGACAGGCTCAACCAAAATTCCTTTGCCCCGAGTCTCGGTCGACTCGGTGGTAGGGGTGTCAGTAGGGGTAACCATAGGAATTGTAGTAGTAGTGTCAACAAGAACAAAAGCAGGGATGATCACAGGACCAGTAACAGTTTTCGGAGGAGCAATCTCAGGGGAGAATGCTCTTCCACTTTGGGTTATTTTGTTGGTTCCCGCAATGTTATAGATGTCGGGGTCATCCTTCTCGAAAATTGAGACTTCATTAGCCAGCCAATCCTGCTTGACACCGTGAAAGTAGATGTCACCCCCATAGTTCTAGGGGACAGTTTTATCTGATGAGTACGGGATCGGCCTTGGCATAGTAATTATCAGTGGAGTCATCTTAGGAACAGATGTAATCCTAACGGGTCTTTTGGTGGAACCCTGGAAGGATTGGCAGAAATGGTTACTATTGAAACATCTTTGTAAGAAATGGTTGGAACAGGAGTCTTTTCAAACAAAATATATTTGTCATCCATTAGGCGTTGGACACCTGCTTTCAATAAATGACAATCAGCTGGTAGGGATAAACAAAGGTGACAGCCTTCGCCACAGCCTAGAAATAAACTGGCCTTCAACAGGTTCCTCTTGACGGTCAGGAGAGGAGTAACAAGTTCATCAACAACAGTAATAAACATATCATCTTCAACAACGTTAACATCACGGACATGGTTGGGCATAGGAGCGGTGATAACATTTGGGATCTCAGAAGCATCAAATTCAATTTATTTTGCCTCGAGAAGGTCTTGCACCTTGTTTTTCAAAGACCAGTAGTTGTTGGTATCATGGCCAGGACTTTCTGAATGGTAAGCACAGCGAGCATTAGGGTGGTAATGAGGAGAGGTAGTGTTGGGATTCTTCGGGGCTTCCTTCAAAGTTACCAGATTAGATCTCAACAAATGTGGCAGGACTTGAGACAGCGTCATATTTATCCAGGTAAATTGTCTTACTGGTCTTTCTGTTCTAGGCTGGTTGCTCCTTTGTTGAGTAGGTGCAGGCTTAGGGATCATGACGGCCCCTACCATTGGACGACGTTCAGTTCTGTCTTGATTCCTTTGAGGGTACACAACACCAACCTCTTTCTTCCCAGTGATTAGTTTTCTCACGGCACTGGAGGATGCGTCTTTTTGGATCTTCCCACTCTTAATCCCAGCTTCCACTCTCTCACCAGTCAAGATTAATTCAGTGAAGCTGGATGAGGAGCTTCCAATTAGATGATTAAAGAAAGGACCGGAAAAGGTACCCAAAAACATGTCTACTAGCTCCCTGTCAGACAGGGGAGGCTGGACTCTTCCTGCTAAGTCTCTCCATTTCTGAGCGTAGTCTTTGAAACCCTCGTTTGAACCCATAGTCAGACTTTGGAGTTGAGTATGGGTGGGAGAAAGGTCTGTGTTATACTAATATTGTTTATAAAAAGCAGTGGCCAGGTCTTCCCAATTATGGACATTGGCCCTCTCCAGTTGGTAGAACCAATCTAGCTGAGTTCCGGATCGACTATCCTGAAAGAAGTGGACCCACAAATCTCTGTCAGTAGTGTGAGGCTGTATCTTCCTCACATAAGATCGGAGGTGCATCTTGGGACACGAAACCCCGTCGTACTTATCAAATATTGGTGCATTGAACTTTGGTGGAATAACAATCCCAGACACCAAACCCAACTCTTCAAAGTCCAGCACGGTCACTTTCTGAATCTCTATTGCATTCAGACGCTCTTCCAGATGTTTGTATTTGTCGTCAGCCGGAGGATACTGCTATTCAGAGTAATCATTTTTCTTCTTCCTCTTCAGATTCTGGATGGGCAATCACTTCCTTGTTTTTCCCTTCTTAATTATCCTTTTCACTTGATGATGTTGCAAAGTCTAGGGTCCGTCTGGCTGGCCCTGGGAACCTTCTTCCTAGATTCAAAACACCGGTTGATTTCTTTGCTTTCTTCTTCTTTTCTTAGATTAGCAAAGTTTTCAAATCCTCTTGTCCTTTGGACAGAGTCAAGAACATTTGTTGAAATTGAGTGTTCTGCGCCTGGAGATCTTTTACTGTCTGCTCAAGATCTATCTTACCGAAATAAATAGTAGAAAGGTAAGGATACATGTGGTAAGAAACCTGCTTATGTTATGATGAATAAAGATGCATATGCAATGATTTCAAGGAAATTAGAGACTTAAATTTGCTTTAGACCAAAAAGGAACACACGTTATATTAATAAATCAAAGTTTGAGCATATCATGCCTCTTTGGGCTTACAAAGAAATACAAAAACTCTAAGATAAAAAAGTTGAACGCGTCCTCTTTGGTGCTATTTAGGCGTTCAGACTCTGCTCCTCATGAAGCTGCTTGGTGAGTTCCAAAATCTTCTTCTCGCTGGCGTAGAATTGGGCCTCAAAAGTGTCTCTCTCCCCCTTAAGCTATATCCAATCCCTTTGCAAGTCTTCGAGAGAGGTGGGCATGTCAGGATGTAGGATAGTGTATGGGATATCTCCTTCTAGAACAGGCTCTTTGATGACCGGGAGAATAAAGGGGTAAGGCATCATAAGACTTTGAGCACGAGTTCGTACCCATTTGAGATAAGGATCAAGAGGGATGTAATTCTTATGCCCCAACGTCTTGCTATCTACCTTGTTCAACATCCTCCAAGCTCGGATAAACCTCTAGCGGTAACCTTGATCGTCATTCTCGTAGTCAAATACCAACCCTTAAATAAGAATCTCATGTGCACCATCCCTTCGGGCGTAACCAAACTGTCTTAACGCTAAGCAGGGGTTGTAGGTGATATCTCCTCTAATGCCAAGTAAGGGTACATTAGGGAATTCTCCAAAACGGTCGACGATAGTAGCATTCTCTATAGATCGGGAACACCAATGAAAGTCTGAATGTTTGAGCGTCATCAACCTACGTGACCACCTTGAACCTTGCTCGTTCTTTAATACAGATTGTGGAAGATGCAAAATAAACCATCTTGCCAAGAGAGGAGTACAATACATAAGGATACCTCTTTTCCTCATAGTGTGAGTGTGAAAATAATGTAGGATGTCTCCTAACAAAGTAGGCACCGGGTTACGAGACATGAATATTTTGACAGCGTTTACATCTATAAGTAGGTTAGAGTTTGGAAACAAAACGATCCCATAGATGAGTAGAGCCACAATTTCCTCAAAAGCTCGCAAGTCCAAGGAGTTCCAACAGTTTTGAGCTTTTTCAAACAAGAACTTGGCTAAGAAACCTTTGACACCACTCCTTGTTTCCCAATTAGTTGTGTCATCAGATGGTTGCAAGTGTAGGGCTTGAGAAATCTCTTCTGGTTTTGGATCTATTTCTATACCGTTGAAGGGTAGTTGATTGAGAATGGGAATCCTCAAGATTTGGGAGAATTCTTCCAAAGTTGCCACAAGTTGATAATCGGGAAATGTGAAGCAATGGTGTAGAGGATCAAAGAACTGGAAGAGCACCTTCATCACGTCCTCATCAGTGTCGGAGGTAACCAAGTTTAGGAGGCGACCATGTCTTTCGGTAAATGGAGAATTCTCAGGAACCCTTGATGCTAACTCTTTAAGATGAGGAGGGATCCTTACGAAATTGACTTGAATGGTTTTCCTGCGAATAGAATCCATGTCCTACAAAACAGAACAAAGATAAATCCCAAAAATCCTTGAAATGGTTAGTGAGTATGATGTTATGATGTTTATGATGTTATGTACAAGTAGATATATACAAACAAAACAAACAAGTCCTTAGGTTTAGGCTTGCATGGATTCTCATAGATAAGTACCCTCTTGAAGTTTAGTTGGCTCAAACATGTCCTAGCAATAGTAATCGGGTTCTAAGGAGCTCAATATCACTGGTTTGTTTCCTCAGGCATTGTTTCAGCGCAAGCCTCTTTAATGGAAACCTAAATATCCCAAAAATCAAACCTCAATGAGTGTAGTATCGAGTATCTACCAACTTCGTACTGCACCAAAGTCGGTCATCTCACTATGTCCTAATGGCCAAGTTGGTCAAGTAAAGGTTCTAGAAGTTAGTTAGTGCTTCATGACATCACTCAGCGGCCCCGTATTCTCCTTGACTACTCAAGGGCTACCGGTATCCATAAATATGTCACACTAATGTAGCTATTGCTTAGACCATGTAGGTATACCCCACACAATTTCCATAACGTATTGCTACTTACCTATAAGGTATCCCAAATCCGTGTAGAGGATTCAAACCCAAACAAAGAACCAAAATGTAAAGCATACAAGTCAAACAATGAAAGCAAATAAATGTGATTTAGCCCTAAGGTAACCCCACTTTAAGAATTTTCCCCAGCATAGTCGCCAGTTCTATAACACGGTGGGAGAACTGACTTGGTTGTTTTGCGTTTGATTGCAAATGTTGCGGTTTAGCAAGAGTCATCACTGACTTTTCTTTTATCCAAAAGGAAAGGCTGAAAAGAACAGGAAAGACCTTTGAGATGTTTTCTTGAGTTCGGGGGGTAGATTATGAAAAGGGAAGGTATTAGCACCCTTTTCATCCGTAGTTATCTACGAGATCTTAGTTGCTTGCTAGATCACTTGCTTTTGTTTGAAAATATGCTTTGTATGGTTTTTGAAAGTATTTTGAAAAGGTGCCATCGTTTAGGCAAACTTTGTAATGATTCTCGTTTGTAAGAATGTATACAAAATGTCGATCATTTGAAAATGTTTTCAAGTTTGAAAGATGTTTTTGAAAGTGTTGATGTTTGTTTTGAAAATAGCAAGGATGTTTTTGGTTTTGAAATTGAGCAAGCAACTAGGAACAATCTACCTACTCAAAAGTCTTTCATGTTTTTTTCCTCTTTCCTTTGACATTGTTATCTTACCATTGATTTGGTAAGTAACCCTATCTTTGGATGTAAAAAGGGACGGGCATGAGTCATCGTATAGCAATGATTAGCAATGTTGTAAGATATCTTAGCATTTTCTTTAGGGGACTAAGATCATTTTTGAAAGGCAACTTTGATAGCGTCATCGAGGGACTGTGATCTTGTATTTTGTTTATTTTTGCTAAGACACCTCACCTGCATAATATGGCCATTTTATAAGGCAACAAAGTGGATTTACCCTAAGGGTGCAAGGGTGCAAGTGTGTCTTTTTCATGCTTGATTTTTCTTGATTAGGATTTTCTAAGCATTGATTTTAATCTTTCCATACAAACCCTAATTACTAACATTTGTATATAAAACATTAAATTCCAGAAAATAAAAATACTAAGTTGTTACATCATTTAGGGGAGGGGGTGCACAAATTTACAAAAGGGGAAATTGCAAGATAATTAAATCTAAATAATTATTACAACCATATTGGATATTGTATAAAAAATGAATAAAAAATGCAAGAATGTAAATGTAAAAAAAAATGTGATTTTTGTTTGATTTTCATGAAAAGGTTTTTTGACCTAGTTAACTAAAATAAAATAAATAACTAAAAATAAGAAAATTAAGATTAAGTTAGTAAAATAAATTAATTTAAAGAGAACAAAATTTTTAGGGTTTTTTTGTGAATTTGGTTAAATTAGAAATATAATTAATTAAATAAAAGTCCTAAGTTCTAAATTGATTTTAATTTACAAGAAAATAATATATAATAATTAAGACTAATTATCTAAATATTTTAAAAAAGGGAGATTAGTTTATTAAAGAAAATGTTTTTTATTCTTTTGCTTTATGAAGAAAAATAAACTAAATAAATATAAATAATAAAATATAAATATTTTTGGATTTTTATTATTATTAATAATAATAATAATAATAATAATAATAATAATAGTAATAAAAAATAATAAATAAAAATAAAATATAATAAAAATATAAAAGTCAGGGGGGGTTGGAAATGGTTAAAGGGGTTAGAAAGTTAGCAAAAAGAAACAAAGGCCCAAAGTTTGAGAAGGTGGTGAACACAGAATATGTCTCATCCTTGTGTTTAAGATACTTCACTCAAGTCCATCTGCTATAGTTATCAATAATGACTAATAGATACTTCTTTCCATTGATTGACGCAATTTTCACGGGTCCGAACAAATCAATGTGCAGAAGCTTCAACAGTCTGGAGGTAGACACAACATTCTTTATTTTAAAATAAGTTTCTGAAAACTTGCCCGTCTGACATGCTTCACAAAGAGCTTATTAATAAAACTTTATATTAGGAAGGTCTCTGACTAAATTAAGCTTGTTTAGCTGAGATATCCTTCTCATACTAACATGGCCCAATCGTCTATGCCAAGTCTATTTCTATTCATTATCCGACATAAGACATTTGACGTTTTGCTCTTTAAGATCAAAAAGTATATTCTTATAGAAGTTGGTTTTCCTTTTACCCTTGAATAGGATAAATCCATCTTTCTAACTAGCAACTTTACAGGATTCTTGATTAAAGATAACATCATAACCCTTGTCACTTAATTTACTTATGGATAAGAAATTATGGATTAATCCATCAACAAGTAAAACATTAGTTATAGAGGGAAGAGAACAATTACCAATTGTTCTGGAGCCTATGACATTTCCTTTATGAATACATCTAAAACCCATGATGCCTCCAAGCTTAAGTTCTAAGCTTTGGAATATATGCCTTCTTCTCGTCATGTGTCACAAGCATCCAGAGTCCAGGTACCATGATTGGTGTTTCAGTTACGCTGCTAAGAATATCTACAACATAGATTATTTGTTTTTTGGGTACCCATAACTTCTTTGGTCATCTCTTGTTAGTTCTTCTAGAGTTCTTAACAACTTTGGGTTTAGCAACAGAATAATCATATTTACAGGAATTAAAGCGAGAAGGTTTAGCCAAAGGTTTTGCCTTAGGTTCAAAATTAGATTTATCTTTTTATTTTCCTTTATCTTTAGGCACAAACCCAATAGAGACAAAATGCGAATGAAGAGTATTAGGTCCATCTTCCTTATCATAATTAGATTCGTCATAGGAATTGTAACAAACATCATTGGTCCCATTTCTGCTCACGTCATAGATCATATAAGCCATTATACTTCTCCTTATACTTCTAGCTAGGAAATTCTAAAAAGATTTGTCATATTTATTAATGACATCGTCAATACTCTCGGAAGCTTCTGGAAGATTTATCGTGCCTTTGAGGGCTGAATTCTCATCTTTAAGAAAAAATGTTTTCTTCATTAATAATGAAGAGATCTTCCTTAAGCCTACTGTTTTCAGAAGATATGGATTCGTGGGACTTTTTGAATTCCTTGAATTCAATCTTGAGTAACTCATATTTTTCCAGAATTTCAAATAAATAAAAATTTAATTCAAAATGACTAAAGTTATAAAACCTCTTTAGAAGTTACCTCTTATGTGTCTAAATTAGAATCTGCTTCATCTTCTGGAAGGATTTTCACATCCAAGGTTCTAACATGAGCCATAAGCTCCACGTTAGCATGCTATTCTTTTGAGTCATCTTCTGAATAATCAGAATCATCTCAGGTTTCCATCATCCCTTTCGCTTGAGAAATTGTAAAGAAGATTGAGGGTCGCCCAGCGACGCATATGACCGTCTGGTGCTACCTTATTGCCTCGCACTCGCCCGATAGAACTAAGGCACTTCACTTATTATCCATAAGCGTGCCATTTTTCAGCTCCCACCGCCAGACTCTCTCCTGGAGCTGTTGGGGCGAAGTCATGCCGCCTGACGTTGGCCTTCTGGCAGTAACTTCTCAGTTGCGATCCTGCATCAGTCTAGTCCCAAATTCCACACCAGTACAATCCCAACTACACCAAAAATTATCATATTAACACACAACAACAACATATTATCATATGCATCATGGTTATCAAATCATGGAAATCACACGTCAAAATCATCACATTCGTCACAATTATCATGTTATCAAATTCATCATAAAATCCCAAAAACACAATCATAATAATAAGGATCACCCTCTTTACCTACACATCATTATACAATCCCTTAGAAAGTTTTAACCCCACTCTTACCTTAGATTGATGGTTCCCAAGATTCAACAATGGATTCTCTTGCCCTAGCTCTTTCTTACCTTCGTGCTTTTACTTCTCTTAGAGTACGATCGTTCTAACAAAAATACGATTCAACTATCTACTTCTTCCTTTTTACTAGTTTGGCCCTTAGACCCCTGATTAGTTCATTTTAATGCACATTCTCTTATGTTTTTACTTAGGAATTTTCCTTGTTTGTTTTGTTTATTTCACTGTTTTATTATGTTTTTAGAATTAAGTCTTTCTCGTTTGTTGTTTTCAGCTTTAGCGGTTACTTGATAATTGTTCACTGTTCGGATCATAATTAAAGCTACGGGATACCGTTTTGTGCACTCTGATATGCGTTGGAAATATAAAAGGAAGATATACAACTTTCATGTTTGAGTAGATAGTTGATTCAGAGTGCATAAGTCTCAGTAATTCGTTGGAGACTTTGGAAAAGTTCACAAGATCGGTATCGTTTTAACACCTTAAGTATCCTGAATATGGAAATCCATTTGAATACTTGTTATGAAATAGCCTTGAGTTCTCATCCTTTAATATCTCTTAATTAGTTTATCTTAGCGTTCGGCATCATCTCACACACGCTCTACGTAGGGAAGCCGACAAAAATAAGTGAATGATCCAAAGTTTTAAATGATTTTTTCTTGAAAAAATAGGTAATGCAACTTCTAAGTTGGGTGACCTTCACCCGGTCACTTAACCCAAGGGTTTTAGAACCTACAAAAATATAATAATAACACCCATTGTTGGTTGGTTCAGAGGTTTCTGGTGTTGAACTTTCTAGGGAATATTACGGTTCGATCTCCCGTAACTACAATTGGGGGAATAAGGGGTTATGCCACTTAGTTTCCAGAACCCCATGAAAAAAGCATCAGAGTCACTAGTTGTTCGCCTTATTATGAGTGTGTGGAAATAACAGGCTTAATGTTATTGCGCTGGAATGAAAGAGAGCAAAAGGAAGGATGAGTAAGTTAGGCTTAGGTATAATGACATGATTCATATTTGTTTGTGTAGGAAGGAGGCTTATGACTACATAATTGTGGGTTTTTGTTCTTATGATATCCTTAGTGTTCAATATTAGTACCTATTAATGCAATCTTAACCAAAGAATATTTTGTAGCCGAGAATGAGTATATGAGTGTTGTTGTGTTTCATGAGTTTTGATTCTATTTTTGCTCGGAGTGCAAAAGTTCAAGTGTGGGGGAATTTGATCAATGCATTTTAATACACATTCTCTTATGTTTGTACTTAGGTATTTCCCTTGTTTGTTTTGTTTATTTTATTGTTTTATTATCTTTTTAGAATTAAGTATTTAATTTCCTTTAATCTATTTTCGTTTGTTGTTTTCAGCTTTAGCGGTTACTTGATACATGTCCATTGTTCAAATCATAACTGGAGCTATAGGATGCGTTTTGTGCGTTCTAATATGCGTTAGAAATCTAAGAGGAACAAATACAACTTTCGTGTTGGAGTCGAAAGCTTATCCGGAGTGCATAAGTCCCAATAATTCGTTGAAGTTTCTGATTTTAGAAATTTAGTTGTTTCGGGCCGATTTTGGGCCGGGTTTTTTAATGTTTTACGACCCAGTTGGGTTAGGACCCAAAATCATTGTTTCCCTATACCTAGTGGCCAGATTATTGTTCATTGATCTCGAAATTACTATTCATGAAAAGTACCATTGAAAAATATTATGCTTTGTAGAACTCATGGAGAACTAACACCTTCGAGACTGATCTACTGTATTCAGGTTCAAAACTTTGAGGTTGTTATAAAAATTGTAATTCATATTCAATTCATTTCAATTATGTTATGTGATGATTTTTTTCTTAATTCGATTATCATGCAACATTGTTGATTGAATTTGATTGATATATGTTCCCGATTTTAATCGCATGTTAACTCTGCTTAACCGTTAATTTGCGTTATCTATAAATGTATGCTTAATCCGGTAACATGAATATATTTCTTGTGTATCGATCACACTTGTTGACTTATATTATTATCATATAGGATACGAAATCCTCTTAGGGGATTATAGTTATAGTAATCGATGATAAGCACGAACCAAGTTAGTAGATCTGTTTGTTTCATAATCACTTATTTTATAATCACTTATTTTACAGTATGTTTTCCAATCGAACTTAAACCCCCATTTGTTGTTAATTATTGGTTAGAAAATATACAAGAATCCTTGAGAACGATACTCGATTTTTCGTACCGTAAACTATATTTTTCAAAATTACTCGTTTTTTTATTCGTGCGCGACATCGGATCAACCCCTAATATGGAATTCCTTCCTTACCCTCACTAAACCTCATGACAATTACCACCTTTCCCTCCTTTACTAAAATATTTATTTAATTATCAATACCATAATATTATTCTAATATTTTAATTTAATTAATATTAGTAATTGAGTAATAATCTCCTTCCACCCCTAAGTGTCTACACTATTGGTCATACACCCCCCAATACCTTAACATCGATATTTTCTAAAGTAACTACCCCACAACAAGGCATCACATCATAAAAAAAATTCTCAGCAACGCATAAAATACACAACATGACATAATTAATTTATTAAATTAATTCAATAAAGAATCGGGGTGTTACAAAATACCTATCTTCTTGAGATGGAGCTCTTAGAGATGTGTGGGCAATATGACTTATAGTTGCTTCTTTGACTTTCCTAACTTGTTTAAAACCAATTTTCAAGGTGTTACTAGATGAATGGTGTCTTTAGTGATGGTAAGGTCTTCCATACAATTTGTAACAAAAAGGTCTTATATGACCTCGTTAGCCATATGTTTACCGTGAAATTTAGTAAACAACCACTAGTCTTCTGAATTCTAATGATTCTAGTTACTTACAGAATTGACTAGATTGATCCTAAGAGGATAGTGTATATTTTGTGTTCTCTAAGTTTTCTGGATAGTAATCTCATTGGTAATAAAAGTAAATCGAAAGGAAATGAGAAAACGGTTTATGAAAATAACAGGAATGTACATGAGTTTTGACTGAATCTTTAAAGAAATGTAAATGATTCGAATGAAAGTAAATAAATAGTGAAAATTAATGTGGTGTTTCATACGTACATTTCTCAAAACTCATTTCTCGGTTAACTTTGATACTTTGAGTAAATAGAGTAATTTGTACAATAATTGAACATACAGAAATATAAATAAGAGACTCTTATTTATACTAATTCTAAACAAACTGTCTTCTTATTAGAAGAGGACACGTTCTCCCTTGAATGTTGTTGTACCCCAAAATTTGCCCTCCCATTTCCTCAACATTTTCTCACCACAAGACCTTTGAAGATCAAGATCCAGTTAGGGTTTCCTCTGCTCAAGGCTTCTCCTTGCACTGTGGACTCAAATTAGGGTTTGTGTTTGCCTAAGGATGCTTTGACCTAAAATGCCTAAGATGACTTTCATGCTTCATGTTGGACTCCCAAGTTTACCCATACCAAGTTTCAGGTCTTGATTCCAAGTTTTACCCAGTCAATTGGACAGTTGACCTAGAAATCAGCTGTATTGGGGAAAAAGTCAACTGTGGCCAATTGACAGTCAAACCTCATGAAATTTGATCCACATCAACATTATGAGCTCACATGGACCATTTGATCAAGTTTGGATCACAATTCCACAAGAAATTTGATCAGATCATCAAAAGGGCAAAATGGTCATTTCTAGGGTTTTGACTGCACAAAGGCAATTTTTGACTGTTTGACCTAGCCAATGGCAAACCAAGCTCACATATGGACTCAAGGATCCCATGGAATTGTCTTGACATGTTCAACCAGCTCAAAAGATCCCAAGTACACAAGATTGACAGTTGAATTTCTCAGTCAATTGATCAATTTTGACTGTATACTGAAAAGTCAAACTTTGACTTTTTGGTCAAAATCAAGAGTCAAAATTCATTCTTCATCAAAACATTCCAAATCATGAAACTTGTTCACCAAGAAATCACAAAATGCAAATTAGGGTTTGAAAATGGAATTTTTCATAACTTAGAATTTTTCTAAGTTATGAAAAACCCTAATTTTTTCCCAACTTTGCCCCATCTTTTCACCATGATCCATTTGGATTCAAACAAAAGTCAAAACATGAAAGTTGTAGCTTGTTGCATAGTCTACAACTTTGATTCACAAAGTTTTTTCATTTGAAGCTTGTATCTCAAGTTATGATTTTTTGAATAAGGGCACTAAACCATCTTTTAACTTAGTGAAATTTGACCTATTTTACAAGGTTTTCTACCCTACTTCAAGGCCACTTTTCATACCCTTCCACTTGGAATTTTGATTTGCATTTCAAAGATGGATTGTAGTACACATTCCAAGCTTTCCAAAATGTCCAAGAACTCATCAAACAACCTCATAACTTGAGAGATTCGAATTTCACAAGTTGGCAAAAATTCACTTTTGTTCTTCATCAAAGCATGTTCATAAACTTGGCAAATTTGAATTCAGCATGCTTAAGCTACATTGCAGGCCTCTAATCCCATTTTCACTCAATAATTCAATGCATATCCTTTGTGTTCTAGCATTATTTTGCTCATTTGGATAATACACACAAAATCAAGCCTAAACTAGAAAAAGCATACTATCCATTCTTGTAAAGTGTTACTTTATGGCAACTTTGCAAATCTATGAGGTACAATGCAGATCTTTGAAGCAAAAAGGCATGGGCATATCCCACTGATCAAGACTCAAATGTGCAGCATAGATTGAGGCATTGTACTGGCCTAGAAACCAAGTTGACATTTGCTTGCTTCACATAGAAGTAACTTCCATAACTTATGCCATCTCTCATACCAGCATAGAAACACAAGAACAAAGTTGTCAAACACATTACACATAACATATCCAAGCTAACACACGAGCTTTTGACCTCCAATACACCCTCCATCTCAGAATCATCCTCAAACTGCACAAACAGGGGTGCCCCTGCAGTTTGAGTACAATCTCTCAATCCCTTCAAGCATTTTGACCAAAACCTGTTCCTCTACCTTCCTTACAACCTATGCAAGCTATCCAGAAGCTAAGGCACGATCTGTAGTTGCTCTAACCACTTCCACCATTTTCACATCTTTGACTTGCAGGTGAAGTTCCATAGCTTGATTCAGAAGCTCTCAAGACAAAGTAAGCATTGGAACAGCATCCCTGGACCTCAAGGAAGCTTTTCCAATCATCACATTGCACTGAAAGTTCCTCATTCTCCAGATTGAAGTTCAACTGCACAGGTAAAAGTTTGAATTCGTATCTCTCTTATTAGGCATCTTTAGTCTTAAGTTTGTGAAGAAACAAGGTCCTACTCATAGCCCTGAACATGTACATAGCTTTACTTTTCATTTCTTTTATCTGAGTAGAGAGAATTTGAGCTCTGAAAATGGTAGAAAAACTAGGTCAGAAAAGAGGGGGAGAGAAATTCTCTCTCATCTTGGAGAGATAGGTCATGTTCTTTATATGGTTGAAACCGTCTCTTAATGCTCTACACTTTTCATGTTATGAGTTTTGCTTGAAAGTCCAGGAATCCAGAGATAAAAAACGCGTGTTTTGTGTGAAGAAAGTTGTACAGAGGTTGAAGAAGAAGTGGTCTGGGCTGGGCCTGGAATTATTTTCTTTTCACACCCCATTTTCATGTTTACACCCCCCTGAGCCCATTTGTTTATTTTTCAACATTTTTGACTTTTTCTTTTTAGGTTGACTTTGTTTATTTTTTCTCATGCCATTAAAATTTTTAAAATATTTTTTCCATCATTTTTTGTATTTATGGCATATTTGTTTGTTTATTTCTTTTGTTTATATACAAATATATATATATACTATTATTAAAATAAATAGAAAATAATGTAGATACATTTTTATTTTTTTATTTACCTTCTGAAAATATTTCACACAAAAAATACTTTTATTTATTTTATTAAAATATTAAATAAATATTTATTTTGTATAATACTTATTTAGGGTTTAATATATATATATATATATATATGTTTATTAATATATTTAAGACAAAAATATAAAAATACTTGATTTTCTTCATTTTTATTAATATTTGATACAAAAATACTTTCTTCACAAAATACTCCATTTTATTTTATTTTTATAAATAATAAATAAATAGTAGAATTAAAGTAGATAATAATACCTTTTATTTAAAAATTAGGGTTTTTTACCCTAAGTTCAAAATACTCAAAAATAAATACATTTTTATTTTCTTTTCCCTTTTACATAAAAATAATATTTTCTCATACACATAAAAACTTCCCTTTTGCATTTCACATATTTATTTAGTTTCCATTTAATTTTAGTACATTTATTTATCTTGCAAATATCCAATTGATGTAATAATTTAGATTTAAATTCTTGTCAATATCCCCCATTTGAACATTTGTACCCCCCTTCCCATATTTGGTTTTGTAATAGCTTAGTAATTTTAATTTCGCACTTTATTGCTTTCTAATGATAACATGTTAGAATTAGGGTTTGTATGCGAAAAAACGATAAAAAATAGTTTGACCTAATACAAGATAAACAAGCATGAAAATGGACACACAAATCACACTTGCACCCCCCTAGGGTATTCCACTTGTTGCCTTCAAATAAATGGGCCATATTGTATGTTGAACATCTTTGGGCAAAACAAACAGTTTGAATGATCATAGTCCCTCGATAAAACTTTTCAAAACAAACAAAAACAAATGATCAAGTCCCTTAAAGAAATTGCTCAAAGACATTTAACGTCGTTACAATTATGGTCTAAACGATGACCCGCGCCTGTCCCTTTCACATCCTAACACAAGGTTGCCCCCCAAATACAATGGTGGTGTAAACTTGTTAAAAGGGTTAAAGTATAGCAATAATCTTTTGAGAAATTTAGGAGTAGAGAACCTCTTAGTTACTTGAATCAAACTTGCAAAACAAAACACTTGCCTAATTTCAAAATCACACATCACTACACTTTCAAACAACTTTCAAAAAACAAATGAAAACTTTTTCAAAAGACATACATCTTTGTATACATCCCCACATGGATCATTACAAAGGTTGCCACCACATTGGCCTCTTTTTTTAAAACATTTTCAAACCCACACACTCAAGCACCATTTAAAACAATTGAAAACAAAAGGCAAGTGATCTAAGCAAGTAACTAAGAGCCCATGGATAACCATGGATAGAAAGGGTGCTAATACCTTCCCTTTCTATAATCTACTCCCCGAACCCAAGATAACATCTCAAAAGGTTTTTGCTGTGCTTTTTAACCTTTCCTTAGGATAAAATAAAAAGTCGGTGGTGACTCTTGCTAACCGCAACATTTGCGAATACAAACGCAAAACTCAAGTCAGTTCTCCCACCGTATCACAGAACTGGCGACTCTGCTGGGGAAATACTTTTAAAGTGGAGTAACCTTAGGGTTTAGATCACCTTTGTTTTCAATTGTTTGCTTTGTTTGCTTTACATCTTGTGGGCTTTGTATCGGAGTTTTATAGATCCTAACCCGGATCTGGGAAATACCCTTTTTAGGTAGCATAATCTGTGAGGGACCTGTCCGGCGTAGACCGACATGGGTGAAGCAGTGGCTACGTTGGTGTGGCATCTTAGTCTGTACCTATATCCCTTGTGTTGTAACGGGGAGAATATAGGTCTTCTAAGGGGTCATTAAACACCAACCAACCTTAGAACCCTAAATTGACCAACTTGGCTATTAGGACAGTAGCAGTATGCTACACTCATTGAGGCTAAACTCTCGAGATGGTTCTGGCCGCGAGAAAAGATTGCGATGCTGGAGTTATGACCGATTGAGGGTAGCCAATGATCTGAGATCCTCTAGAACCCGGTTACTTTTGATAGGACAGGTTTTAACCGACAAAACCAAAAGAGGGTAATACCTGAAACTCATGCTGGCCTGAAACCTAAGGGTGTCTTGTGTGACTTGTGTGCTTTATTTGCCTATGTGAATACTTGTGTTGTGCTTCCTCATAGCATCATGCCATCATACCATTGCATGCATCCTGTATAAAGGCTAACCCATTTCAAAGACAAAAAGGTTTCATCTTTGCTCTGTTTTGCAGGACATTATGATGCCCGTGCGTAGAAATACTGTCCGGCTCAACTTTGTTCAACCACCAGTTCTACTCAAGGATCTGGTTGAAAGGATTCCAAACACTACCTCCTTCATCAACAGACATGGTTCTCTCCTTGGCTTGATCACTGCAAAATGGGACCAACAATTGATAAGTGTTCTGACCCAGTTTTATGACCCTCTGCATCACTGTTTCACCTTTCAAGACTTCCAGCTGGTTCCTACCCTGGAAGAATTTTCTTATTTGCTTGGGATTCCTGTCTTGGAACAAACTCCTTTCACCGGTTTGGAAAAGACTCCTAGGCCTGAAGAGATTGCTGCAGTTCTCCCCTTAACCAAAGAAGAGGTGTTGTCCAATTGGGAAACTAGAAATGGGATCAAGGGCTTTTTGGTCAAATTTCTGGTTGGCAAGGCTAATGATTTCTGGAATGACTTGGACTTCAAGGCATACGAGGATATTCTGGCCCTTTTGATCTATGGTCTGGTATTGTTTCCCAACCCTGACACCTTCATCAGTATCCATGTCATAAGAATCTTCATGTCTCGGAATCCGGTACCCACTCTCTTGGGTGACATTCTACAACAACTCTATGCTCGTACCGCTCGAAAACGGGGGACTCCGTGGTGTTGTGCTCCTTTGCTGGTAAGGTGGTTTATTTCGCACCTTCCTAAGTCCGTGCTGAAGAATGAAGAGGGAAAAGGTTGGGCTCGGAGGTTAATGTCTCTCACAGATGAGGATATCACTTGGACTCTCAGAGGCTTGGATGAGGTAGCTGTTATCGACCGTTGCGGAGAATACCCTAATGTCCCGTTGATTGGTATCCAAGGAGGAATCTCTTACAATCCATGTTTAGCTCTCCGTCAGTTTGGAAGAGCCAGAGGAGATGGGCCTCATGAAATGCTGGTTCCTCACTTCCATTTTGAGTTTCAGGCAGGCAGTGACAAACTACGCCAGGGATTCATTAGAGCTTGGGACAGAATCCGCAAAGCTGACCCACATGAGTTAGGACCAAAGACTTCTTTACCATTGGAGCCCTATTGCAAATGGGTCCGCATCCGTGCTCAGAAGTTAGGTATGCCGTACGAAGCTGTCAGACCAATCATCCTTGAATCTCCCGATGAAGATGGGGTTCCTCCAACTGTCCTCCCCCCTCAGATACCTACTGATTTTGACACCATGAAGAGATCTTGGGCACAGCTAAAGGAAGAACGGGATTTCTATCGGGAGAAGTTCAACGAGCAGGAAAGGAAGGTCCAAAGGCTGACCAAGCAATTGGAGGAAGAACGTGTCCTGAACAACTACATCAGCACTGAGAGGAGGAGACCATGGGAGCATTGATGAGCTTTGATTATTTTCCTTTTGTAGTTTTATTTCCTTTTCCGTATTTTTCATTCCTGTAATGCCTAAGGGCAAATTGTTGAACAATTGAAAAATTTTAATCTAATGAAGTGTGTTTCCCTTTTTTGTCTACAAAATTGAATCTTATTTGTCTTTGAAAACATAAAACATACGCATTCCATTACACCATATGCATAGCAGGTACCCTATTTCACAGGTTGCTTAATCTTCTTCGCTGTTTGTTTGCACAGTCATCATGAATCCGGAATCATCCAGTGAGCAAGCAATCAAGGCCCTTCAGGCCCAAAGTGCACAGTTTCAAGAGATGGTCCTAAGCCTAGCCCAGGGTCAGCAAGAGTTGAAGACTCTACTCCTGAAGAAGAAGAAGAAAAAGAGGACGGCAATGTTCAACGCCGGACGCAGATTTGGGAACACACTCCACAATGAAGCTGATCCAACCACTTCTTCTGCTGAGAAAAACAGTCCCCAAGGGGGAGGAGCTCCTAGTCCCGCAGTCTCCGACAACGAGACGGACTATAACGAGGAGCAATACCCACCTGCTGCTGACAGATACAAACAATTGGAGGACCGCTTGAGCGCTATGGAAATTCAGAACGTGCCGGGACTGGATTTCGGAGATTTGGGATTATCTTCTGGAGTAGTAATTCCACACAAGTTTAAGGCGCCTGCCTTCGCCAAGTATGATGGGGTCTCTTGCCCAAAGCTGCATCTGAGGTCGTATGTAAGGAAAATCCAACCTTACACGGCGGATAAGAACCTCTGGATTCACTTCTTCCAAGACAGCCTCTCGGGGTCACAACTTGAATGGTTCTACCAATTGGACGGAGCTAGCATCCGGCACTGGGAAGATTTGGCAACTGCGTTTTACAGACAATACCAATACAATTCTGATCTCGCTCCTACGCGTACCCAACTTCAGGGTATGTCTCTAGGGACGGGTGAAGGGTTCAAAGAGTACGCTCAAAAATGGAGAGATTTGGCTGGCAGGGTGCAGCCTCCATTAACTGATCGAGAGCTGGTTGATATGTTTCTGGGAACGTTGTCTGGTCCGTTTTTCAATCATTTGGTTGGAAACTCCTCCGCTGGGTTCACAGATCTGATATTAACAGGAGAAAGAATTGAAGCTGGTATCAGGTCAGGCAAGATACAGAAAGCTGCCTCTACAAGTGCTGAGAAGAGGCCGTTTAAGAAAGAAGCAAGTGCCGTCTATGGCCCTAGAAGACAAGTCAAGCCCGAAAGTCGCCAAGCCGTCAACGCTTTGGTCATCTCTAAACCTGTTGCTGCTCCTCAGCAGTACAATCAACAGAGAAGTGAAAGGCCCAAGAGGCAGTATACCCGATTGAGTATGACATTATCTCAAATTTTACCCCAACTGTTATCCACCAACCTGGTGACCCTCAAAGAAGCTCCTAAAGTCGTCAACACTGCGTCTCCTAAATACAACCCAAATGCCCGGTGTGCTTATCATTCTGATAGTCCCGGGCACACTACTGATGATTGTTGGGCCTTGAGAAACAAAGTGCAAGATCTAATTGACGCAAAAGAAATTCAGTTTGAAGCGCCGGAAAGACCGAATGTTGTAACGGCTCCTATGCCCCAGCATAGGGTAAATGCCATTGAGGAAGAAGTGTATGCTGTTTCGATAGATGAAGTTGTTACCCCTTTGAAGACTGTTAAGAAGAACCTACTGCGGGCCGGTTTATTTCCGGGTTGCGGCGAAGGTTGCCCATTCTGTGCTATTTCCCTACCTGATTGTCCCTTGCTAAGGTTAGGCATCCAAGGCCTAATGGATAGCAAGGAGATTTTATTCAAAAAGACTGCTGTTCATTTGGTTCCGATGAAAGAAGTTTCCGTGATTACCATCTTCAAAAATCCAATCAAGGCTCCTCCAAAGAAGCCTATTCAAATCTTGACAGTTGCGCCTGTGATCATTACTGTTCCAGGACCCCTCTCCTACGTGTCTGATAAAGCTGTCCCCTGGCATTATGGGGCAGACGTATATGTAAATGGAATCAAGCAAGAATTTGATGCTAGTGCCAGTATCTGCGATATCACCGGTCCAGCTAAAGTCACCCGCAGTGGCAGGCTCTTCTCGCCTGACATTGCGCCGCCCGCTATTCGAAAACCCCTCCTCATAAAACCTGCAAGTTTACCCAGTCCTGTTGCTGATCAAATTGTGTCCCCTGCTGCCGAGTCATCAAATGCTCGGGGCAAAGGGATTGAAGAAGAGCCTGCCCGGATGGAGGCACCAATACCCGTGAATGCTGAGGCCTCCCGACAAGAAATGGAGGAGATTCTGAAAATAATAAAGAAAAGTGATTTTAATGTTGTCGAGCAGTTGGGGCATACACCCTCCAAGATCTCCCTGCTCTCCCTATTGTTATGCTCCGAGGCTCATGCTAAAGCCTTAATCTCATTTCTCAAGACGGCCCATGTGCCGCAGGAAACGTCTGCAGTTCAGTTCACTGACTGCATAGCGAATTTGACGGCGGACAACGGCTTGGGCTTTTCAGATGCTGACCTGACCGCAAAAGGGAGAGACCACAATGATGCCCTGCATGTCTCTATTGAATGCAGGGGCACTACTCTGGCACATGTATTGGTGGACACTGGTTCTTCCTTGAATGTTCTTCCGAAAAAGGCTTTGGATCGTCTGGATTATGAAGGCCTGGAGTTGAAACCCAGCAATATCATCGTCAGAGCCTTTGACGGTTCCAAGAGGATGGTTCATGGAGAGGTTAACATCCCTATTCGTGTGGGCTCTCAAGTGTTTGACTCTACCTTTTACGTGATGGATATACGTCCATCGTACTCCTGTCTGTTGGGTCGACCTTGGATCCACAAAGCTGGGGCAGTGACCTCCACCTTGCACCAAAAGCTGAAGTATCCCGTCAGGGGGAAAATTGTCACTGTGCAAGGAGAAGAGGAGTATATGGTGAGCCATTTGAATTCCTTCAGGTACATCGAGATGGACGGAGAATTTATTGAAACTCCTTTCCAACATTTCGAAGAGGTACATCCAATTTCAGCAGCTGCAGAGACAATGGCCGAAGAGAATGATTCCTTGAAGATGGTTTCCCTAAGGGATGCCCGGGCTGTGGTTCAGAAAGGCAATGGTGCACACTGGGGTCAGCTTCCTGACTTCACTCAGAAGAACGACAAGTTTGGGCTAGGCTTTACTGCAGAGGCTCAGAAGGCAGTGCGCAAAGAGAAGATTGGAAAGGCTCCGGTGTTTATTTCCAGCTCAAGGGTGAACGCTATTGAGGAAGATGTGGAGGAAGCTGAGTTTGATAGTTGGATCTACCCGACTGCCAGCGACGGACCAAGCAACTGGACAGCAAAGGACTTTACCCCTATCACATTTGTCACGCAGTAATTGATTTCTTTTGATTTCCAAATTTGTAACAAACAATATGTTAAAACTCTATTGGCTCGGTGTCCTACCCGGGGCATCGTAGCTCCATTTGTGAGGGCTTTTTGTATGACATTTTCATATATCATCAATCAAAACATTGGACGTTTGTTGCATTTCAAATCTTGTGCTCTTTTTCTTTCTGTGTTATACATATTGCAAAACAGCTATATTTACACACACTCACTTATACAGGTTTCAATCCACTCTGGATCTCACTGGCAACAGCTCTGCTACCGCCAGTTATGACTTCGAAAATCCGATCAACTTGGCCGAAGACGAAGGTGAAGATGATTGCGAAGTGCCTGGTGAACTCGCAAGACTGCTACTACAGGAAGAGAGGGCTATTCAACCACATGAAGAGCCTGTGGAGACAATTAACTTGGGTACTGAGACAGATAGGAAAGAAGTCAAGATTGGTGCCAATCTAGAGCTCAGCGTGAAGCAACGATTGATCCAGATGCTACAGGACTACATGGAGATCTTTGCCTGGTCATATGAAGATATGCCTGGTTTGGATGCCGACATTGTAGTTCACCATTTGCCAACCAAGGAAGATTGCCCTCCAGTAAAGCAAAAAGTTCGACGAATGCGTCCAGAGATGTCTGAGAAGATTAAAGCTGAGGTGATGAAACAGTTTGATGCGGGTTTCCTTGCAGTAACTTCTTACCCTCAGTGGGTTGCCAATGTTGTGCCAGTGCCGAAGAAGGACGGTAAAGTCAGAATGTGTGTCGACTACAGGGATCTGAACAGGGCCAGCCCCAAGGATGATTTCCCCCTACCTCACATCGATGTCCTTGTTGATAATACAGCTCAACACAAGGTGTTCTCCTTCATGGATGGCTTCTCAGGGTATAATCAGATCAAGATGGCTCCGGAAGATATGGAGAAGACTACATTTGTAACTCAGTGGGGGACCTTCTGTTATAAGGTCATGCCATTCGGATTGAAAAATGCTGGGGCAACCTATCAGCGTGCCATGGTTGCTTTATTTCATGATATGATCCATCATGAAATTGAGGTATACGTTGATGACATGATTGCAAGGTCTCAAACTGAGGAGGAGCACCTTGACCATCTGAGGAAGTTGTTTGACCGACTCAAGTTGTATAAGCTGAGGTTGAATCCCAACAAATGCACCTTTGGGGTAAGATCCGGAAAGCTGTTAGGTTTCATTGTAAGTGATAAAGGTATTCAGGTGGACCCTGCCAAGGTAAAAGCCATACAAGAGATGCCGACTCCGAAAACAGAGAAAGAAGTCAGAGGTTTCCTAGGACGACTGAATTACATTGCCCGATTCATCTCACATCTGACTGCTACTTGTGAGCCAATCTTCAAATTACTGAAGAAAGATCAAGTGGTACGCTGGAATGATGAATGTCAGGCCGCCTTTGAAAGAATAAAGGAATATCTCCAAGAGCCACCTATTCTTATGCCACCGGTGGAAGGAAGACCTCTGATACTATACTTGACAGTGCTTGATAATTCAATGGGGTGTGTGCTGGGGCAGCATGACGAGTCTGGCCGAAAAGAGCACGCTATTTATTACTTGAGCAAAAAGTTTACCGACTGTGAGTCTCGTTACTCACTGCTTGAGAAAACTTGCTGCGCTCTTGTATGGGCTGCTCGCCGGCTGAGACAGTATATGCTGACTCACACTACTTTATTGATTTCAAAGATGGATCCCATCAAGTACATATTTGAAAAGCCCGCTCTGTCTGGGAGAATAGCGAGATGGCAAATGATCTTAACAGAATATGATATCCAATATACAACTCAGAAAGCAATTAAGGGAAGTGTACTGGCTGATCATTTGGCACACCAACCTGTGGACGATTATCAATCATTGAACTTTGATTTTCCGGACGAAGACATCATGGTGGTAACTGACTGTGAAGTACCTGGACCGGATGAAGGACCTGAGGAAGGATCCCGATGGTCTATGCATTTTGACGGAGCCTCCAATGCTTTGGGTAACGGCATCGGTGCCGTAATCATATCTCCCAAGGGGACTCATACTCCACTCACCGCCCGATTATGTTTCAGCTGCACCAACAACATGGCAGAATATGAGGCATGTATCATGGGTTTACAAGCCGCGATCGATTTGAGGATCAAGTTTCTAAGTGTCTTCGGAGATTCCGCTCTCGTAATCAATCAGATCAAAGGCGAGTGGGATACGAAACACCCGAATCTCATTCCTTACAAGGAGTATGTGTCGACCTTGCTCCCTCACTTTGAAGAGATAACTTTTGAGCATTTCCCCAGAGAGGAGAATCAGCTAGCGGACGCACTAGCCACGATGTCTTCAATGTTCAAAGTTAAATGGGACAATGAGGCTCCTCAAATCATAATTTGGAAGTTGGATGAACCGGCATACTGCTGCGAGCTCGAGGCTGAGAAGGTGACTGAAAAACCCTGGTATCACGAGGTGAAGAGGTACTTGGAAGCCCAGGAGTACCCTGAAGGTGCATCTGTCAATGATAAGAAGTTCATGAGGAGATTTGCTGCAAAATTCTTCCTCAGCAACGGCATTCTCTACAAACGGAATCATGATTCAACTCTGTTACGTTGTGTGGATAAGGCTGAAGCAGAGAAAATTATGATGGAACTGCATGAAGGTACATTTGGGACCCATTCCAGTGGACACACCATGGCTAAGAAAATCCTTCGGGCAGGATATTTCTGGTGCACAATGGAAGCCGATTGTTACCAACATTCCCGCACTTGTCATAAGTGCCAGATCTATGCTGACAAGGTGCATATCCCTCCAGTTCCTTTGAATGTCCTAACGGCACCTTGGCCTTTCGCAATGTGGGGCATCGATATGATCGGTGAGATCCGACCAACGGCATCCAATGGGCATCGTTTCATCTTGGTGGCAATCGATTACTTCACGAAATGGGTCGAGGCAGCTTCCTATGCCACAGTAACCAAAAGCGTCGTGGCACGTTTCATCCGGCATAATCTGATCTGTCGGTACGGCGTCCCAGAAAGAATCATTACAGACAATGGTACCAATCTCAATAACAAAATGATCACTGAACTCTGTGAACAATTCAAGATACAGCACCACAATTCTTCCCCCTATCGGCCGAAGATGAATGGAGCTGTAGAGGCCGCCAATAAAAATATCAAGAAAATTGTGCAGAAGATGACAGTGACCTATAAAGATTGGCACAAAATGTTACCGTTCGCTCTTCATGGGTACCGCACCTCAGCAAGGACATCAACCGGGGCAACTCCTTTCTCCTTGGTCTACGGCATGGAGGCAGTCTTGCCGATTGAAATCCAGATACCCTCTCTTCGGATAATGAAGGATGCAGACTTGAATGAAGATGATTGGATCCAAACTCGACTTGATCAATTAAATCTGATTGACGAAAAGAGGCTCACTGCTATCTGTCATGGTCAAACGTATCAAAAACGGATGATCAGGGCATTTAACAAGAAGGTCAGACCACAAGAGTATCAAGTTGGGGACCTGGTAATCAAACGCATCATCCTTCCTCAAAGTGATCCCCGGGGCAAATGGACCCCTACTTACGAAGGGCCATTTGTGGTTAAGCGTGTGTTCTCAGGAGGGGCCATGATCCTAACCACCATGGACGGTGACGACCTTCCTCACCCCGCCAATACAGACATAGTGAAAAAATACTACGCATAATTAAAAGACCCGCTAGGTTGACATACCTAGGCAAAAATAAGGGCTTCCCGGCGGACCAAAAGGGTTCGGGCAAAAATAAGGGATGAAATAAAAAAAAAAAATCTGTACACCCGGCAAGTCGAAAACCTGAAAGGGCGGCTTGGGCAAAAATGGGTATCCCGGTGGACTGAACACCCGAAAGGGCGGTCCAGGCAAAAGTTAGGGATAAAAGCGTAACACTATGTCTCATTGGATCACTTCGCATCCGGAATTCGGTATCAACTATCTGGCTCAGATTTCGGCATCGACCAATCAGTTTCATCTTCAACTAGGTAGCAAAGCGATGAGACGTTCGAAGACATAGAGGCAATAGCAGAGTTGGAACCCAGTGGGATCATTCACATAGCTGTTTTGTTTTCTTTTTCAAATTGTAAATTCTATACTTTTGGCGATGTCCTCTTACTAGGATGTCAGCCTCTTGTACAAAAAACGCCCATTCACAGGCAAAGTTTAAATCAATACAAATTCACTTGTCCATACAAATTGCCATTGTTTTTCTTTTTCTGTTTTGTCTTGCGAAGAACGTCCAATGTTCATTTTTGATATATGCATTTGACATTAAATTGCTGATTCGTAAATGTTTGCATATGAAAAAAAAGAGAATAATTACAAGTAACATCAAAGACAGGGGCAATGTGGAGTTGTCTAATGCGGTCTAGTTGTTTTGTCCACCAAGGCACCAAGGTAGGTTCAACTGAAAATGTGGCCAAATCATCTTAGCTCCCCGCAGAGTAAAACAAGGTTCAGCAGCACTTTCCCCAAGCAGGAGTCGATTCCCCGTCGATCCTGAAAAAGGCACAACATTCCCCGGCAGGTCTTAAAAGCTCATCCCCAGTAGATTCTGCGAGCTTATCCCCGGCGAAGTACGGACGTCTCGCCCGAGTTTTATTTAGAGTTATTTCCTCACAAGGACTTATAACTGGGTTATCCTCAGCTAGAAGCCACGGAAGACCGTTCTCGGCAAAAGTTCCTTCAAACCCCAGCGAAGTCTATCTTTGGTATTCCCAAGCAGAGTTTATCTTTGGGGTTCCCCAGCGGAGTTTATCATCATTATCCTCAGCGGAATCCATCGTTAAAGTCCTCAGCAGGCCTCTCATCAGAGTTTCGGCCAAGTATCTCTTCCGCAAAGCAGCTTCCCGGCCATTCGTCAAGGATTTATTTTCCTAAGATGAAATTACACCCATAAACATTTCACATTTTCATACATCTTGCTTACATACATGATGAAACACATACAACATCAAATGTTGAACATCATGACATCATGCATATCATACATCATGACATTGCATACAGCTTACGTCTTTGCCTTTTCAGGAAAAAGACAATCTCAAAAACGACTACCTTCAACTGTCACAATTCCAGATTCGATACCTGTATCTAGCCAGGGCACATCTGAGAGTGATCAGTTTCCAGACTCGATTCCTGTATCTAGCCAGGGCACGTCTGCAGAGTTCAAAGATTCGACTCCTGTATCCAGCCAGGGCACATCCATCAACTACAACAGCTCCAGATTCGATTCCTGTATCCAGCCAGGGCATATCTGTTGACCACATTTCCAGACTCGATTCCTGTATCTAGCCAGGGCACGTCTGCAGAGTTCAAAGATTCGACTCCTGTATCCAGCCAGGGCATATCTATTGACGACTATTTCCAGATTCGACTCCTGTATCCAGCCAGGGCACATCTGTGAGCAACCGATTGTAGATTCGATACCTGTATCTAGCCAGGGCATATCTGCATAAGGAGACTGAAGATCAAACACCTGTAACAAGCCAGGAAAACATCTATCTTTCTTAAATACACAAGTTCTCGCTAAGGAACCTCTTATGCGATCAACACCTCCAAATGGCATCTATAAGCCCATTCCCGACACCACATTGTCGATACTTCAACATGCGAGTGCAAATTTCCGGGCACTCTAGTGTCCAATCTCCTTTTACCCTCGAGTCACGAAAGGCAAACTTGCCAATCTAACTCTTCAGGTCCAAGAAGATTGAACAGGGGCAACTGTTGTACCCCAAAATTTGCCCTCCCATTTCCTCAACATTTTCTCACCACAAGACCTTTGAAGATCAAGATCCAGTTAGGGTTTCCTCTGCTCAAGGCTTCTCCTTGCACTGTGGACTCAAATTAGGGTTTGTGTTTGCCTAAGGATGCTTTGACCTAAAATGCCTAAGATGACTTTCATGCTTCATGTTGGACTCCCAAGTTTACCCATACCAAGTTTCAGGTCTTGATTCCAAGTTTTACCCAGTCAATTGGACAGTTGACCTAGAAATCAGCTGTATTGGGGAAAAAGTCAACTGTGGCCAATTGACAGTCAAACCTCATGAAATTTGATCCACATCAACATTATGAGCTCACATGGACCATTTGATCAAGTTTGGATCACAATTCCACAAGAAATTTGATCAGATCATCAAAAGGGCAAAATGGTCATTTCTAGGGTTTTGACTGCACAAAGGCAATTTTTGACTGTTTGACCTAGCCAATGGCAAACCAAGCTCACATATGGACTCAAGGATCCCATGGAATTGTCTTGACATGTTCAACCAGCTCAAAAGATCCCAAGTACACAAGATTGACAGTTGAATTTCTCAGTCAATTGATCAATTTTGACTGTATACTGAAAAGTCAAACTTTGACTTTTTGGTCAAAATCAAGAGTCAAAATTCATTCTTCATCAAAACATTCCAAATCATGAAACTTGTTCACCAAGAAATCACAAAATGCAAATTAGGGTTTGAAAATGGAATTTTTCATAACTTAGAATTTTTCTAAGTTATGAAAAACCCTAATTTTTTCCCAACTTTGCCCCATCTTTTCACCATGATCCATTTGGATTCAAACAAAAGTCAAAACATGAAAGTTGTAGCTTGTTGCATAGTCTACAACTTTGATTCACAAAGTTTTTTCATTTGAAGCTTGTATCTCAAGTTATGATTTTTTGAATAAGGGCACTAAACCATCTTTTAACTTAGTGAAATTTGACCTATTTTACAAGGTTTTCTACCCTACTTCAAGGCCACTTTTCATACCCTTCCACTTGGAATTTTGATTTGCATTTCAAAGATGGATTGTAGTACACATTCCAAGCTTTCCAAAATGTCCAAGAACTCATCAAACAACCTCATAACTTGAGAGATTCGAATTTCACAAGTTGGCAAAAATTCACTTTTGTTCTTCATCAAAGCATGTTCATAAACTTGGCAAATTTGAATTCAGCATGCTTAAGCTACATTGCAGGCCTCTAATCCCATTTTCACTCAATAATTCAATGCATATCCTTTGTGTTCTAGCATTATTTTGCTCATTTGGATAATACACACAAAATCAAGCCTAAACTAGAAAAAGCATACTATCCATTCTTGTAAAGTGTTACTTTATGGCAACTTTGCAAATCTATGAGGTACAATGCAGATCTTTGAAGCAAAAAGGCATGGGCATATCCCACTGATCAAGACTCAAATGTGCAGCATAGATTGAGGCATTGTACTGGCCTAGAAACCAAGTTGACATTTGCTTGCTTCACATAGAAGTAACTTCCATAACTTATGCCATCTCTCATACCAGCATAGAAACACAAGAACAAAGTTGTCAAACACATTACACATAACATATCCAAGCTAACACACGAGCTTTTGACCTCCAATACACCCTCCATCTCAGAATCATCCTCAAACTGCACAAACAGGGGTGCCCCTGCAGTTTGAGTACAATCTCTCAATCCCTTCAAGCATTTTGACCAAAACCTGTTCCTCTACCTTCCTTACAACCTATGCAAGCTATCCAGAAGCTAAGGCACGATCTGTAGTTGCTCTAACCACTTCCACCATTTTCACATCTTTGACTTGCAGGTGAAGTTCCATAGCTTGATTCAGAAGCTCTCAAGACAAAGTAAGCATTGGAACAGCATCCCTGGACCTCAAGGAAGCTTTTCCAATCATCACATTGCACTGAAAGTTCCTCATTCTCCAGATTGAAGTTCAACTGCACAGGTAAAAGTTTGAATTCGTATCTCTCTTATTAGGCATCTTTAGTCTTAAGTTTGTGAAGAAACAAGGTCCTACTCATAGCCCTGAACATGTACATAACTTTACTTTTCATTTCTTTTATCTGAGTAGAGAGAATTTGAGCTCTGAAAATGGTAGAAAAACTAGGTCAGAAAAGAGGGGGAGAGAAATTCTCTCTCATCTTGGAGAGATAGGTCATGTTCTTTATATGGTTGAAACCGTCTCTTAATGCTCTACACTTTTCATGTTATGAGTTTTGCTTGAAAGTCCAGGAATCCAGAGATAAAAAACGCGTGTTTTGTGTGAAGAAAGCTGTACAGAGGTTGAAGAAGAAGTGGTCTGGGCTGGGCCTGGAATTATTTTCTTTTCACACCCCATTTTCATGTTTACACCCCCCTGAGCCCATTTGTTTATTTTTCAACATTTTTGACTTTTTCTTTTTAGGTTGACTTTGTTTATTTTTTCTCATGCCATTAAAATTTTTAAAATATTTTTTCCATCATTTTTTGTATTTATGGCATATTTGTTTGTTTATTTCTTTTGTTTATATACAAATATATATATATACTATTATTAAAATAAATAGAAAATAATGTAGATACATTTTTATTTTTTTATTTACCTTCTGAAAATATTTCACACAAAAAATACTTTTATTTATTTTATTAAAATATTAAATAAATATTTATTTTGTATAATACTTATTTAGGGTTTAATATATATATATATATATATATATATATATATATGTTTATTAATATATTTAAGACAAAAATATAAAAATACTTGATTTTCTTCATTTTTATTAATATTTGATACAAAAATACTTTCTTCACAAAATACTCCATTTTATTTTATTTTTATAAATAATAAATAAATAGTAGAATTAAAGTAGATAATAATACCTTTTATTTAAAAATTAGGGTTTTTTACCCTAAGTTCAAAATACTCAAAAATAAATACATTTTTATTTTCTTTTCCCTTTTACATAAAAATAATATTTTCTCATACACATAAAAACTTCCCTTTTGCATTTCACATATTTATTTAGTTTCCATTTAATTTTAGTACATTTATTTATCTTGCAAATATCCAATTGATGTAATAATTTAGATTTAAATTCTTGTCAATATCCCCCATTTGAACATTTGTACCCCCCTTCCCATATTTGGTTTTGTAATAGCTTAGTAATTTTAATTTCGCACTTTATTGCTTTCTAATGATAACATGTTAGAATTAGGGTTTGTATGCGAAAAAACGATAAAAAATAGTTTGACCTAATACAAGATAAACAAGCATGAAAATGGACACACAAATCACACTTGCACCCCCCTAGGGTATTCCACTTGTTGCCTTCAAATAAATGGGCCATATTGTATGTTGAACATCTTTGGGCAAAACAAACAGTTTGAATGATCATAGTCCCTCGATAAAACTTTTCAAAACAAACAAAAACAAATGATCAAGTCCCTTAAAGAAATTGCTCAAAGACATTTAACGCCGTTACAATTATGGTCTAAACGATGACCCGCGCCTGTCCCTTTCACATCCTAACACAAGGTTGCCCACCAAATACAATGGTGGTGTAAACTTGTTAAAAGGGTTAAAGTATAGCAATAATCTTTTGAGAAATTTAGGAGTAGAGAACCTCTTAGTTACTTGAATCAAACTTACAAAACAAAACACTTGCCTAATTTCAAAATCACACATCACTACACTTTCAAACAACTTTCAAAAAACAAATGAAAACTTTTTCAAAAGACATACATCTTTGTATACATCCCCACATGGATCATTACAAAGGTTGCCACCACATTGGCCTCTTTTTTTAAAACATTTTCAAACCCACACACTCAAGCACCATTTAAAACAATTGAAAACAAAAGGCAAGTGATCTAAGCAAGTAACTAAGAGCCCATGGATAACCATGGATAGAAAGGGTGCTAATACCTTCCCTTTCTATAATCTACTCCCCGAACCCAAGATAACATCTCAAAAGGTTTTTGCTGTGCTTTTTAACCTTTCCTTAGGATAAAATAAAAAGTCGGTGGCGACTCTTGCTAACCGCAACATTTGCGAATACAAACGCAAAACTCAAGTCAGTTCTCCCACCGTATCACAAATGTGTTCGATCATTCAAAGACCTCCACGCATCTCTTTTCAAAAGGAATAAGTAAGCACCAAAATTGAATGTTCATCCTTATCTCAAATCTCTTCGTCGAACCCGCCTCAAGTATTTTTTGAATACGAGATTTCGAAATTGTCTTATTTTAATGAGTCTGGTCGAAAAGACCATTATATGCCTTCGTCGATGCATTTTTCCAATACTCTTTATTCTTCCTCAAAAACCTTAATATTTTTATGAAATCTTGAGCGTCAAATTTTCCAGCTAACAGATTGTTACCCAAAAATGTCTTTCAATCACAATGAAAAAAGTAAATTTTTTGAAATATTTTTACGCATCAACAGTTACTGTTGTGGCGTCATGGTCATTATGACCACTTTTCAGAAAGGTATCATTGAGACGTGCATCACTGATTTGAATCATTACCCCTAAAACATAGAAGTATGGAGGCAACTTATGATGTTAACCGCTTGCACATCCTGTAAAAATATTCCACATGCCCCACTAACATTAATTCATCACCCACAATGAAAATTGAAATGTTTTTTCCTCCCCCTCTATAATACCATCATCTTTCATATTTAATTTTTTTTACTTTTTCTGCAGTATGAACTCGCATCCTTGAGTTCTTCTTCATAGTCTTTCACAAATCGCCAAATTCCTCTTGTTTTCTATTTTTAATGAATATTTTTACTATTTTCATAGTTTCGAAAAAATTCAAAAAAAAATCTCAAAATTCTTATTTCATCTAATTAGATTAAAATTTGTGTTTTTGTATTTTTCTGAATATATCTTAATCGTTTTCATTCATTTTATTTGTTTATGCCTAATAGGGACGTTGTTCGTATTTGTTGCTACATCGTTGCATTAGTCCTGGCTACTAAGTCTGGTTTTTCTGATCTTTTTTATTTTGATCCTGAAGCTGAAAGAACCTTGCACACACGCTGCAAAGAAATTCAGGCTAGCACTAGTTCACCACCCGTTATCGATTCTGATTCTAACTATTTGCAAATTTATTTGATTCGGATTCTGAAATTGTTTTTGATAATATGGTTGAACAAAGAAGTTTGAGACAATTGGTTACCCCTGATGTGAACTATAATGGTTTATGTATTGAATATCCTACAGTTGATGCACCTTTTGAATTGAAATATGGTTTAATACACTTGTTGCCAAAGTTTAATGGTCTTGCATGTGAGGATCCGCATAAGTATTTGAACAAATTCCAGGTTGTGTGTTATACACCATTGAGGGCTGAAGGAATCACTAAAGATCACATCAAACTCAGAGCTTTTCCATTCTCACTATAAGGTGCAGCAAAAGATTGGATATATCACCTTGAACCGAATTCCATCACCAACTGGAATGCTCTGAAAAGAGTGTTCTTATAGAGATACTTTCATGCCTCTAGAGTTGCATCAATCAGAAAAAAGATATATGGAATTAGACAGGAAAATGAGTCACTAGCTTAGTATTAGGAGAGATTCAAGCAGTTAGTGTCCAGCTGCCCTCAGCACCAGATCACTGAGCAATTACTCATCCAGTAATTTTATGAGGGATTATTACCGATGGATAGAAACATTCTTGATGCTGCTAGTGGTGGAGAACTTGTTGATAAAACTTTAGTTGTTGTCAAAGCCCTGATTGAAAACATGTCTCTGAATTCCAAACAGTTCACAACTCGAAACAATTTTATCTAAACCAAGGATGTGAATAAGATTCAGGTTTCTTCCAACAAAGGTTTAGAAACCTGAATTGACGAGCTTACTTATTTAGTGAAACCGTTGGCAGTAGGTAAGCAACAAATTTGTATGGTATTTGTACTTCTCCTGAACACCCGACCGATACATGTCCTATTTTGCAAGATCAATAGACCACAGAGTTGCCTCAAGCCTATGCAGTAAATCTTTACAATCAAGGTAACAATCAGAACAGGTACAACACTCTTGACCTATCCACTAACAAATACCATCCTAATTGGAGGAACCATCCAAACCTTCAATATGGAAATCAACAGCCCACCCAACAACAACAATTACTATTACCTCTTCCACAACCATAGAAAACTCCACTGGTTACCACCTCTTCACCTTCTGGACCTTCCCAAGAGGACCTTTTTAATAAAATAGTTGTTAATAATTTCCAGTTCCAACAAAGAACCGATTCTAGCATTCATGCCTTGCAGACACAGATTGGACAGCTTGCCACTTCAATGAATGTCATACAGCAAGCCCAAGGATCGAACCAACTCCCTGCCCAAATAGTTATGAATCCAAAAGGCCCTAATGTGAGTGCAATTTCCTTTAGATTCAGAAAGGTTGCAGAACTAGCCCCTGAAAAAAAAACAAAAAAAATCATTAGGTAACATCTGAACCTTCTTCATCAAATCATTCTTTTGTTCTGGTAGAAACTGAAAAAGAAAATAAGTATGTACCACCAGTCCCCTTTCCACATAGAGTTTTGAAAATTTTAAGAATTAATAAGGGAGACAAATAGAGAGAGAGGGGGAGATTTTGGATGTATTCAGAAAGGTTGCGGTAAATGTTCTGCTTCTTGATGTGATTAAGCAGGTTCTAAAGTACACAAAGTTTCTGAAAGATTTGTATACCCACAAGAGGAGGATGAAAGGAAATGAGAGAGTCAACTTGGAAAGAAATATTCCTGCTTTCATTCAACCCAGACCTTCATCTGAAAAAGCTATAGGCGAGCAAAATGTTTCAGCACTCATTCAGGTCTTGCCACAAAAGTGCAAGGATCCAAGAACTTTTGTTATTCCTTGTACCATTAGGGATAGTAAATTCGAGAATTGCATGCTTGATTTAGGAGCGGGCATTAATGTTATGCCTACTTATGTTTATAATAACCTTAATCTTGGTCCTTTGCAGCATACAGGTTTAATCATTCATATGGCAAACAAGAGCAATGCCCGTCGTACCGGAGTAGTGGAAGATGTCCTTGTCCAAGTTAATGACTTAATTTTTCCTACAGATTTTTACATTCTGGACATGGAAGGAGAAACTAAGTCAAGCAGGGATCCCATCATTTTAGGCAGACCATTCATGAAAATGGAGAAAACAAAAATTGATGTTGACGATGGAACCATGTCCATGGAATTTGGTGACATTATCGTGAAATTTAACATTTTCGATGCCATGAAACATCCCTTGGAAGAGAATTTTGTTTTCATATTGAATTGATTTCTGAATTGGTTGATGACACTTGTTCTAAATTTCTTTCACTTGATTTTCCATCTTTATTTGGTTTTGATGATGTTTACTCATGTGCTTATTATTCTAACACTAACCTTTGTGTTGTATGTGCTCAGATTGATGTTGCCATTGCAGGGTGACATGTTTCCTACAAATGAAGTTATTTTCGAGGAGGTTTTTTTTTTAGCTTATGCTCTGGACATCCCAGCTTCCCCAAACACTCCGTCTATCGAGCAGCCACCTTCCTTAGAGCTGAAACAACTCCCTGAAAATCTGAAATATGCTTATTTGGAGAGTAATGAAAAACTCCCAATTATAATTTCTTCTAACCTTGATTTCGATCAAGAAAATGAGATTTTGTAGGTTTTGAAGAAGAATAAGAAGGCGATTGGGTGGACACTAGTTGACATCCTAGGCATTAGTCATTCTATGGGTATGCATATGATTTTACTTGAGGATGAAGCGAAAATAGTAAGGAAGCCCCAAATGAGGCTTAATCCTTTGATCCTCGATATGGTGAAGAAAGAGGTGACCAAACTCTTGCAAGCATGTATCATTTATCCTATCTCTGACAGTAAATGGGTAAGCCCAGTGCAGGTTGTACCTGAGAAGTTTAGACTCATAGTGGTAAAAAATGAAAAGAATGAACTTGTTTCCACTAGAGTTTAAAATAGTTGGAGAGTTTGTATTGATTACAGGAGGTTGAACCAGGCTACTAGAAAAAATCACTTTTCTTTATCGTTCATTGACTAAATGCTTGAACGCCTTGTTGGTAAATCACACTATTGTTTTCTTTATGGCTTTTTAGGTTAATTTCATATTCAAATTGCACCAGAAGATCAAGAAAAGACCACTTTTACATGCCCATTCGGGATATTTTCTTACAGGAGGGTGCCTTTTGGTCTTTGTAATGTTCCTGGCCCTTTCCAGTGTTGCGTGATTAGCATTCTTACTGATTTTATTGAAAATTTCATGGAAGTGTTTATGGATGATTTCACTGTCTATGGTTCTTCATTTGATGCATGTTTGAGAAGTTTAAATTTGGTTTTAGAAAGATGCATTGAAACTGAGCTTGTGTTAGATTATCAAAAATGCAATTTTATGGTTGAACAGGGAATTGTTTTGGGTCACATAACTTCAGAAAAAGGAATTTCAGTTTACCTTGTTAAGATCGATGTGATTTCTACATTTCCTTACCCATCTTACATTCGCGAGATTCGTTCTTTTCTTGGTCATTCGGGTTTTTACATGCACTTCATTAAGGATTTCAGCAAGATAGCTCTTCTACTGTAAAAATTATTGAAGAATGACATCACTTTTAACTTCGATATTAGTTGCAAAAAGGCTTTTGACTTCTTAAAGAAAGCATTGACATCCGCTCCCATCATCCAACCCCCAGGCTGGAGCCTTCCTTTTGAGATTATGTGTGATGCTTCTAACTATGTTGTTGGAGCGGTCCTTGCATAAAGAGTTGACAAGGATGCCCATGTTATTTATTACGCTTCTAGGACTTTAGATTATGCGCAGTCTAGTTACACCACCACTGAAAAGGAACTGCTAGCTATTGTTTTTGCTCTTGATAAATCCACATCATATTTGCTAAGTTCCAGGGTTGTTGTTTTTACTAACCATGCAGCTTTAAAGTACTTGTTGAAGAAGCCAAAAGCAAAAACAAGATTAATTCGGTGGATGTTGTTGCTCCAAGAGTTTAATATGGATATTAAATACAAAAGTGGAGTTGAGAACTTGGTAGTTAATCACTTGAGCAGGATAGAGAGGGATGAAGATCTTTTTCCCATTCGGGATGATTTTCCTGATGAGGAGCTTTTACTTTTGCATGGGGTTACTACTTGGTTTGATGATATTGTTAAGTATCTTGTTGCTAATGTTTTTCATGCAGGTGCATCTAAGTAACAAATTCATAAACTCAAGAGTGATGCAAAATACTATGTGTGGGATAATCCATATTTATGGAAATTTGGCAGTGATCAGGTTATTATGAGACGTGTCCCCGATTATGAGATTGAATCTATTTTGTATTTTTCTCATGCCTCTCAAGTAGGGGGACACTTTGGTCCTCAAAGGACTGCAAAAAAAGTCCTAGACTCAGGTTTTTATTGGTCCACTATTTTTAAAAATTCTTATGAGATTTACCACACTTGTAAAGAGTGTCAGATAGCATGTACAACCATCTCTAGTAAGAGTGAATTGCCTCAGCAATCTATGCTTTTTGTGAGGTATTTTATGTATGGGGGGTCGACTTCATGGGTCCTTTTCCTGTATAATTTGGTTTTCTCTTTATTTTACTTGTTGTTGATTATATTTCAAAGTGGGTGAAAGCTATCCCCACTAGGACTAAATATTCAAGAGTTGTTGTAGATTTTATCAGGTCCATAATCTTTTACAAGTTTAGGATACCCCGAGCCATCATAAGTGACCAAGGCACTCACTTCTATAACCGCACCGTGGAAGCTTTGCTCAGGAAGTATGGATTTGTGCACAAAGTCTCTACTGTATATCACCCATAAACTAATGTGAAAGCTGAGATCTCAAATAGGGAGACAAATAGGTTTTAAAGAAAATGGTGCAACCAAATAGGAAGGACTGGAAGATGCCCTTTGGACTCAAAAAACATCTTTCAAGACACCAATAAGGATGTCTCCCTATCGACTTGTTTTTTGTAAGGCGTGCCACCTTCCTGTAGAGATACAACACCATGCTTCTTGGGCGGTAAAAAATTGTAATTTGGAGATGCAACAAGCAGATATTGAAAGAAAATTCCAATTACAACAGCTTGAAGAGCTTAGGCCAGAGGCTTATGAAAGCTCTATGATTTATAAAGAGAAAACCAAGCACTTCCATGATAAAATGATTTCTAGGAAAAGAAATTATCTATGGGCCAACGAGTTTTACTATTTAACTCCCGCTTTAAGTTTATGGCTGGGAAACTTTTATCCAAGTGAATTGGCCCTTTTGTTATTACTAATGTTTTTTCTCATGGTGCAGTTGAAATAAAAAGTGTATGTACTCACAAAACCTTTAAGGTTAATGGGCAACGCTTGAAGCTATTCCATGAGAGTTCGGTGCCAGAAGATGCACCCATGGAAGAGCTTTCCTTGAAAAAGCCAACTTACTCTACAACTTGACCAGGAAACATCTTTTTCTCTCTCTCTCATAGAGTCTTATTGGAGGGAGCCTATTGTAGGTTGTCCTATGTTTATTCTTTCCAAAAAGCTTCAGAATCTCAAAGTCAAATTAAAAGCTTGGAATCTTGGTACTTTTGGTAATGCCGAAGCGAATGTCAAAATGGCGGAGGACTATCTTGATAGCATTCAAGCTGAAATTAATGCTACAGGTGGTGATGATGCTATCATAGCCAGGGAGTTTGAAGCTCAAAGCAACCTCACTATGGCCCTCAACATGGAAGAAAGTTTTTGGAAAGAAAAATTGAGAATAAAGTGGCACTTAGAGGGAGATCGTAACACAACTTTCTTCCATTGTACCACCAAAATTATAGGAGCTTTCAAACCTATTTCCCAGCTCATGAATGGAGATGTTTATATCATGGTGTTTACCTAGGGATTTGGTAAACAACCGCTGATCCTCCAAATGGTTACTTATTTGGTTACTCGCAGGATCGATCAGATTGATCCTAGGACATAGGTTGATTTTGAAGTTTTGATTAAATTGGATAAGGCTTTAAATAAAGAGGCTTTAAATGAAATAAAGAGGTTTCAAGTAAATTGCATGAAGAAAGGACTTGGTAAAATAAACAAGGCTTAAAGTAAAAGGCTTCGACAGGAATGTAAAGAGGAAAGCAAGTAAATTTCTGGAAAAGTAAATGACTTTGATTAATAAAATTGGTGTTTCACACATACATTTCTCAACAATTCTTTCTCACACGCTGGGTACTCGAATCTATATGAGTGACTTTGTATATAATTGTGAACACACGCGAGAACTTACATGTCTACTTCTATTTATACTAAAACATCCCAAGTAACCGTCGGGTAGTTACACTGCTTCGAGATGGTTACACTTGGCACGTTCTCAACGTTCGACGCTCCAGATCTTTGCACGCTACACGTGGTAACTGCTGGAAACCGTTTTCCCTCCAAAAGCTTGAATTTCAAACTGCTCCACTCTGAACCATCGAACACTTTCGTCGAGAGACATCTTCGACGAGAAACTCCTTCGACGTCGAAGGCAACCAACTTCTCCCTTGGAAGAAATCTTCTAAGTACTTTGCCATCTTTCGACAGGCATTTCGACAGACTTAGCCAGTCAAAAACATCCTTCAGCTTTAATGGCTGACATCAACAAAACAAAGGTGTCGAATTTAGGAGCCAACAAATTGCCCCCCAAGAATGCCTTATTTCGACTCTGAAAGAAAAAGGCATTCTTTGAAACGCCATTCGACACCTGTCTTTTCACGCTTAGTCACAAATTAACTTGTGCACTTTTTGTTGTTTTCCACCAACTATTGGCAATCCCAAGAAAACCATCATTTATCCGTACCTAGGACGTCACTTTCAGTACGGCGTGCAGTACCAAACGTCATTTCAGAATTTGTCATTATGACAATTCCCAAAAACTAGGACGCACGTTGCGTCCCTCTATTTCTGCAGAACGGCTAAAACAACAGGGGGCTGCCACGCGTCCCACTATCTCCTGCAGCATTAAATGGCATTTAATGTCCTCGGTTTTGGGGATTTTCCCCCACTACTATAAATAGCAGTAAGTACCCCATTGTGGGACTTTTTACGCCATCTAGCTTTCAAACTTCTCTGTTTTCATACAACTTGTCATCTTTGCAAAAACATTTCTTCCTTCACTTCGTCTTCAACCTCAACACTAACAATGGCATCTGCTTCCAATGCTCCTGGCGCTACTGTACCATCTGAAAACGCTAAACCTAAGGTTTTCGTCACTGCTCCAGTAGTAACCTCTACAGGCAAACGAAGGGTTCCTGAACCCTTGGACATCGCCGTTCGCGATGCCTACTCACGCCACCTTATGATCCCGGTTGGATACTCCAACCAGATCTTTGCAATGTCTGGCCCCATGTATCCAAGTATCTCTGAGGCTATGAAGATCAAGAGCTATTTCCCGATAGTCGAGAAACTCAAACCGGTCGCATGCGCCAAGAAAGACGCAGAAGACAATGAAGACCCTGCACATGAAAAAATCGACCTCCGCTTCTTCAACAGAGGTGTTAGGGCCTTCAGGTCCTGCCCTAGCCTTACCCCTGATTACGTTGCTTGGCTAGGAAAGATGGAGAAGCACCAAACCTCGATCTGGAAGGATATGGGGATTTTCGACCTGGTGATGCTGTCGAAGACAGGTTTGAACTATTCTCCGGAGATGCTGATAGCTTCTCTGCTATTCTGGGACTACTCCCACTTTACTTTCCATCTTCCCTGTGGGATGCTAACCCCCACACTCTTCGATGTGGCCGCTATTACTGGCCTTCGACCCACCGGGGATTACTTCGATCCGGAGGAGATGTCGGAGGATCAAATTGGCTTCTCTGAGACCAAACCAACCTATACCACCTTCATAAACCACTATCACGACAGGTCGACAGATACTGTGTCGGATGTCGAACACATAGCGTTTCTAGCCTTATGGCTGACTCGCTTTGTATTTTGCTCGAAGTCTTTACAGGTGACCAAAAAGATGGTCACTCTTGCTACTCAACTGCATCATCGCCAAAACATCTGTTTGGCAGAACTGATTCTGGCTAGCCTCTATGATTCGATCAGCAATGGGGCAACTCTTCTGAAAATTATCGAGAACAGGGCCAGTTTGCTACTTGCTGGGCCTTTTTGGCTGCTCCAACTGTGGCTCAATGCCACTTTCGAATCTTTCTTGCCTAAGAAGGTTCAGATAAATGAGCAGGCTCCAGAGATAGCGAACAGACGCGTCGAAGGAACCAGGCTGGCTCTGTTGACACCTATGGAAGATGGACTGGAGTTTCAGCAAACCTTCACCAACTTCGTTCTGATGTTTGCTCGAAGGAAAGAGTTTGTTTCAACTATGGCTCCATTTGCTCGACGGCAGGTAGGCCCAGCATGGTTCACAAGGCCACATCCAAGGACGTCGAGTGGTCCTAATGTTGACGAACATACAATACTGTGGGAGGCGTTCCTCACACCAAGGATCATGCCTCTTCGATTCAGGAGCTCTAAGACTCACTTGAGTCTGATTGCATACCAACCAAACCTGGTATCTCGCCAGTTTGGTATTATCCAAACCCTACCTTCTCCGATTTTTCCAAGAGAGAAGTCAATGCTGTACTTCTGCAATGATTACACCGAAGAAGCTGCCATCAAGCATATCGGAAGATATGCTGGTCGAACAGTTCTCTCGTTGTTTGACTACCAGCTCAATTTCCTTTGCTCACCATCCTTCGAGGAGTGGTGGAAAAGCTATTATGCTGAGGAGTTCTTCGACGAGAAGGACTTCATGGATGAGCTTCAGAAATCTTTTGTCCTTGTGTTGGACAAAATAAAGAAATGTAAGTTCATCCTTTTACATTACTTTGTTTTTTTTTTTACTGCTAGCCTGTTAACTTTGTATTTGCTTTCAGTTGTTCGAAAACCTGTAGCCAAGAAGGCTACAGAAGGCCAACAGGGAGGAGGCCCTTCAACAAAACCTCCACCGCCGGCGAAGACTACAGCGCCGGCGAAGACCACAAACAACCAACAGGGGGAAGGCTCTTCGAAGAAGCCTTCTATATCGGTAACCAGACTTTCATTATTTCCTCCTGGCTTTCGATTTTTGACTTTCGATGTAATTATTAAATCGAATTCCCATTGGTTTTCTAGGCACCCTCGCCCAAGAAACGGCCAGCACTGGTGGTCGAATCTGGGAGCGATGAAGAAAGTGATTCTCCTCCTGCCCCCTTAAAAAGGCGAAAGTTGACGAAGGATGCTCTTGTTCCTGCTCCTGCTCCTGAAGGTCGAACCATCAGAATAAAGGTTGCTGGGAGAAAGCCTAGGCCACCTCCAGTGATCATTGAGGAGCCAACGGAGGAGGAACTAAACATTCTTCTTAACAAGCCTGTCGAAAGCGACAATTCCAGCCCTAGGGCTGAAGCTAATTTACAGGTAATCTCTTAGACCCTTTTATAACTTAGGTATAAATACCCATATTCGATTGTGTCCCTTTCGATCTCTGAAGATTTGTCTTCTTTCCTTTTTCAGGACACCACTGAAAGTTCTCCGCCAAGGACCTCTGAAACGCTGGAGTCTGCTGAACTCAGCAGGCCTCAAGAAAAAGGCTTGGGAAATGACGAAGCCCATACTGAAAATGAGGCCAATGCTGAAACGGTAGAAAAACCAACAGAGGAACCTCAAACGGAGGAACAACAGCCAGAAGCGGTTCAGGTGGTGGATCTGTCAGAAGAGAATCATGAAGAAAGGGACCAAGGCAATGCTGGCGAAGAAAATCAAGGTGCTGCTGACGAAGAGAACCAAGGTGGCACTGGCGAAGGGCACCAGGGTGACGCTAGCGAAGAGCACCAAGATGACGCTGGCGAAGGGCACCAGGGTGACGCTAGCGAAGAGCACCAAGGTGACGCTGGTACTTCCCCAGTCCGAGTCGAAGAGCAACAAGTCGAGGCACCTAACACTCAACAGCCTCAAACCCAGGACAATGCTGTTGCAAGGGTTACCTCAACGAAGCACAGGTCAAAAGAGGACTTAGAACTCTTGAAACAAACTGATCCTGTTAGCTATCTCAACGCAATCATCGAGAGCAAGAGTTCGTCTGATGCTAGTCAGGAGATTCCTACCCTGTCGGGGAAGTCTACTGAAACCTCTCCCCTCGATGACGCTTTGGCAAAGGTTAAGGCCCAGTTCTTCAAGAAGGACTTGATGAAGGCTTTAGAGGGGGACCCCACTGCTCCATCATACTTGAAGGATGTCTTGAATGCTGTCGACTTGTTAGCTGTAGCCCCAGAAGTCTCAGGCTTGATCATGGAGTTACACTCTATGATTGATCAAGTCTCAGCAGATTACAGGCGCCAAAGGGGGTTTAACAGTCAGCTTGAGGTGTTGTATGGCAAAAGCTCCTCTGCGTGGACTGCTGTCTCGGATACGACTTCTCGAATTGCGGAGTTGTCGAAACAAAAAGCATCTACGCAGGAAGAAGTCGATGCCATTGATCGAGAGAACGCTTCCTTCCGGGCACAAATCACAGAGATAGAAGCGAAGATAAATGCCAACACTATACGCAAGGAGGAACTTCTTTCGACCATCTCAGACACCGAGAGCCAAACTGAAATCAAACAAGGCCTGGAATTCGCTGAGAGGGCCCAAGGCTTCGACGCTCAGATTGCCAAACTAGTGCAGGAGAACGCCTGGTGCAAGAAAAGGTTGGAGCTGCAGCAAGCCAAGTACCTTCGACTCAAGGACTCTATTCCCTTTTGATTGATTCTCTTTTGTAACCATATTTTGTAATCTATATTCGACAACATTGCCATCTTGGCTAAAATTTATAAAATTTCCATTTTGGCATTTTATGGTTAATTTAGTCTTGTTCTTTTATTATTTTATTTTTATCTCTTGAAGTGTAGGTTTGTATTTTTTCAAATATTTACCATTTACTCTCAAGAGCCTTTTATCTCCACCTAACTCCTCGACTTCATAGGCTCCACCAGAAAAAGTTTGGATAACTCTGAAGGGTCCTTCCCATTTGGGTGACCATTTCCCCATGCTTCGATCCCTTCGATCCATGGGAAGAATTACCTTCCAAACTAGTTCTTCAGGCAAAAATACCTTAGGTTTTACCTTTTTATTATAAGAGTCTTCTACTCTTTTCTTCTGAAGCCTGAGTAGGTCGAGAGCGCGTAATCTCTCTTCGTCCAAATCCACCAGTTCGTCTAACATCATGTTCCAATAAACTTCAGAAGGAATATCATAATGCCTCTGAACCCTTGCAGATTGAAGACAAATTTCTGCTGGTAACACTGCATCATGGCCAAAAGTTAGCCTATACGGTGTTGTACCAGTGGCTTCTTTTGGGGACGTTCGACAAGCCCACAGAATCTGGTCTAACGTCTTATGCCAATTCTTTGGTTTCTTCCCCACATGTTTCTTTATCAAGCCAATCACCACTTTGTTGGCTGCTTCGACTTGACCATTCGCCTGTGCATAATAAGGCGTGGATGTTAGGAGTTTGAAACCTGTTTCCTGAGCAAATTCTTGCATCTTTCGACCAGTAAAAACTGATCCTTGATCAGTTGTTATTGTCTCAGGAATTCCATATCTAAAGATAATGTTCTTTTGAATAAATTCAATGACATTTTCCTGGTCTACATTGACTAAAGGGATAGCTTCGATCCACTTAGTAAAGTAATCAATGCCTACCAGTATGTATTTCTGACTCTTTGATGATGCTGGTCGAATCTCTCCAATGAGGTCCAACGCCCATCCTCTAAAAGGCCAAGGCTTCACTATCGAGTGAAGTTCGCTTGCTGGCACATGTTGGATGCCTGTGTGGACTTGACACTCTTGACAACCCTTGGCGAACTCAACACAATCTTTCAGCATAGTGGGCCAATATAGTCCTTGTCGAAACAACAACCATTTCATCTTATGGCCTGCTTGGTGAGCCCCACATGCCCCAGCATGCGTAGTCGAAAGGGCTACGTATGCCTCCGTTTCACTTAAGCATTTTAGCAATACCCCTTCAGGCGTTTTCTTGAATAACTCATTACCCATGAGTACATAACTCAACGCCCTGTACTTTGTTTTTCGTTCTGTCGAAGCTCCTGGATTTTGAAGATAGTCCACAATGGGTTTCCTCCAATCTTGCTCTGACAAATTATCAATGAACGAAATCTCGAAGTTACTGTGATCAGCATATCCTAGTCTCGTCGATTCCAAGTTTGATGGTGATAGACAAGTTGCTTTTACCTTTTCTCGAACTTCGATTGCTCTTTGTAATCTCGTTTTTGAAATCTTATACCCAGATGCAATTTGTGCCAAGTCATTGGCTATTTGATTTTCGACTCTGGGTATGTGTCGAATATTGATCGTTTCAAATTTTTTCAATAAACGATTTGCTATCACAAAGTACATAATGAGATTCTCTCTTATGCATTTATATTCTTTTGTGACTTGCTTAATGACTAACTCTGAGTCTCCCATGATTTCGACTCGAGTTGCCCCCAATTCCAACAATATCTCAAGGCCAGTAATTAGAGCTTCATACTCAGCCTCATTGTTCGAACAAGAACCTGATATTTTGTACTTGAATGTTGTTGGAATTTTATCTGGAGAAATAATCAAGACTCCTACCCCTGTTCCATCTTTATGGCTGGAACCATCGAAGTAGAATTTCCAAGGCTCTATCTCCACATAATTAATATCCTCGACTTGAATTGAGTGGTCGACTATGAAGTCTGCTACCACTTGTCCTTTTACTTCCTTAAGAGGCATAAAGGTCAAGGAGTATTCAGTTAATGCTAATGCCCACTTGCCAATTCGACTGTGCAAGATAGGTTTCGACAACATATACTTGAAAACATCAAAATGAGACGAAACATACACATCAACTGGTTTTATATACTGCTTGAGTTTTGTACAAGAGAAATACAGACATAGACACAATTTTTCAACTTCACTATATCTAGTTTCTGCATCGTTCAAAACTCTACTGAGATAATAAATGGGTCTTTCGACTCCATTCTCATCCTCTTGGGCTAACATGCTTCCCAGAGTTTTGTCGGATGCAGCTATGTACAATCTCATACTCCTATTGCTACAAGGAGGCACCAGAATAGGTGGCTTAGTGAGGTACCCTTTGATTTTGTCGAAGGCTTCTTGTTGCTCTTGCCCCCATTCGAACCCCTCTTTATTCAGTCGAAGTAAGGGTGAAAAGGCCTGAGCTTTCCCACTTAGATTAGATATAAACCTCCTTAAGAAATTTATCTTGCCTAAGAGAGATTGCAATTCCTTCTTATTCGATGGCGCTTTCGCTTCCAGAATTGCCTTCGTCTTGTTCTGGTTGATTTCGATTCCTTTCTTGTGGACAACGAAGCCCAAGAAATCTCCAGCTTTCACGCAGAACGCACACTTCAAAGGGTTCATCTTCAGACCATGTTCTCTCATTCTTTCGAATGATTGTCGAAGGTGGTCAATATGATTCTTCCTGGAAACAGATTTTATAACAATATCATCAATATATACTTGCATAAAAGTGTTAATAAAATCATGGAAGATAGTATTCATTGCTCGCTGGTACGTTGCCCCAGCGTTTTTTAGGCCAAAAGGCATCACTACCCATTCGTAAGTGCCTAAGGCCCCAGGGCATCGAAAAGCTGTTTTCGACACATCCTCTTCAGCAATGAATATTTGATTATATCCTGAATAACCATCAAGCATACTCAGGTATTCATAGCCAGCGGCAGAATCGACTAGCATTTCCGCCACAGGCATAGGATATTCATCTTTGGGTGTAGCAGCATTCAAATCTCTGAAATCTATGCATACCCTTAACGTACCATTTTTGTTAATTACTGGCACAATGTTTGCAATCCATTCGACATACCTTGTAACACGGATGAATTTGCACTTCAGAAGTCTTTCGACCTCCGTTTTGATCTTCGACAGTATTTCTGGAGCGAAGCGCCTTGGATTTTGCTTGATTGGCTTCTTCCCAGGTTTGATTGGCAACTGAAGTTCTACCAATCCTCTGTCGAGACCAGGCATTTCGTCATAATCCCATGCAAAACAGTCTTTAAACTCTTTCAGCAATTGGATTACTTCCAACCTAAGTTCTGGATCGATTTTGGCGCTGATGTAAGTTGGCCTTTTCTCTGATCCTTCGCCTAAGTTGATTTCTTCTAAAGGGTCTTGCGCTAACATTTTAATGTTGTTCGCCAAGGGGTCCTTTTCGAAGCCCAAAGGCTCATCGTCATAGATGGCGTCGAGCCTCTGTTCCTGCATTTCTTCTGGCATGATATCAAGAGGTTTTGGATCGAAATCCTTTCCCGGGCCTACAGCAGATAATTGTTGATCATTGGCCTGTGTGGCCATGTACTTTACTTCGGCTTCGAGAGCCGTTATCATCTTGGTTTCGGCTACATAAGCCGAAATTCGCTTCAAAGATTGCGACTCAGTCATTATCACTGAATTCGCTTCCCCAACCAGTTGGTTGGATATCAGTTAACCCACTGAAGTCTATGTGGGACAAGTCTTCTCTGTCCCATTGGAAACCATGCTCAGGATGCAGGTATAGGGAACAAAAAGTGTTTGGCGCTGGCGCCATGTCGAAGTCAGGTGTTGGACATGGCCCTATGTGAGCCAAGTTCTTGTCGAAATCTGCCAAACCCAGGTGATTCACTTCGCCAAGGTAATAACTTTGATCTGCCTCTATGTTTTCGACCATCCCATCTGGACGCCATAGCAGCAGCCTTTGGTGCATTGATGAAGGCACAGCGCCAACACCATGAATCCATTCACGGCCCAACAAAAGATTGTAGTTAGGTTTGGCCGATATGACCATAAACATCGTTGGTCGAAGGATCGACCCTACTTTGATATCTAGCTGGATCACTCCCATAGTGGTCCCTATGCCGCCCTCATAGTTCGACAGGACCATGTTGTGAGGCTTAATGTCCTCATCCCTTTTGCCAATTTTCCTTAGCATAGAGTGAGGAATAATGTTAATGGTTGCCCCACAATCCACCAATATTTTATTCACAGTAGTTTCTTCGAGTTTAGCCCTTATGAATAAAGGCTTGAGGTGATTTTTCATCGCCTCTGTAGGTGGCTCGAAGAAGCCATTTTGTTCCTCAGTAGTGCCATTGTCCATGACAAAATAGCACACTGGCCTATGTTTGGCCATTTCTTGCTCCACTTCCCAGTCACTTGCTTCGACTTCTACCTGTCGATTGAATTCTCTGGGCAGCACTGAAACTATATTCACCATTATGTCCAAAGTATCATCAGACTCAGCATCGTCTTCGTCTTCGACTTCACTTTGGTTAGGCCAAACTAGCCTGTTGGTCACTGGCTCTCTTTCTAGAGGTTTCCTTTGCTTCCTTTGAGGAACATTCGAACTGGTTTCTGCCTTTGGTTCATTGGCAGCCCCCCTTTCAGCTTTTCGTCTCCTTTGATATCTCCTCCATTGGGATCGAGACATGGGATTTTTACCCTTGTAGTTGCTGGACACTTGTGCAACCTTAGGTGCAGCAACTTGAGGCTCTTTCTTTTGAGTCAAAGAGGAACCTCTTGGCACTTCGAAAGAATGCCATTTCTCCTCACTTGGCCTTTTCCGACCAGAGGTTTTGTACCAAGTATCTACTGGCACATTTGTCGGAGGCCTAAAAGTCAATGGCCTCTTGTCTTGGTTAGAACCTCTTCTGGGATCATGTCGAAGGTCAACATTCTCCCTTCTCTTATTCGCTGCTCTTACGCCTTGAATGTGCTCAGCAGCTTTTTTATCAAAGATCGAACTGCATCTTGGACACAGCATCACCTCTGATTTCTTTTTCTGGCATCTTTGTAGAAAATCTGCCAAGTTTTCATTTTCCCGAGGGAAAGCAGTCTTATTAGCTTGTTCTTGCCTCATGGCCTCTTCTGATGCTTTTGGGTCAGAAAGTTCGACCATGTTGATATTCATTGTATCTTTGTTAGCAAGAGTTAACTGCTTCATTTGTATCTCCAGATTCTCCGTCTGGCCTTGAACGGTGGCCAAGTGGGAATTGGGTTTTGATCCAGTTTTTTGTGCTTCAGCGGTCTCCGACTTCGGGTTTTCGACCGCTTTCTGGACAGCTTCAATTGTCTTCCTGGATAAATTTCCAGAAAAACTGCCAAAGATTGGCATGTTGATGTGGTCCTTTGAGACTTCGACCATGGTAATTCCTGGCTTCTTCGACTGGATCCTGGTTGCCTCTATCACGTTCACCTCAGAGGGCTCAGCATAGTGGGCTTCAGCCTGCAATGGATTGGAGTCGACAGCCATGGGGGATTTGTCAGCAAACTTCAATCTCCCTTCTTCGATAGCGTCTTGCACAAGATTCCTGAAAAGAAAACATTGAGAAGTTTTATGGCCCAAAAAATTATGATATTTGCAAAAACCTCTCTTCTTTCTTTGATCAAGAGGAGGCACTTTTACCCCTGGGGGTACTATCATTTGGCCATCTTTAACTAGCAAGTCGAATATTTCATCACATTTTGTGATATCAAAACTATAAGTCTTTTTTGGGAACCTATCGTTGGTCCTTTCTGGACCAATGGGATTTTTCCCATTTGAGGGGACTAACAGTTTACAAGAGTATGGTGGCCCTTGTTTCAGTTCTGCTAAGTCGACTTCTCCTTCTTCGACAGTTAAAGTATCGTCGAAGGATTCTAGATCTTCGTCATCCATCTCAACGTACGCTATCCTCTCTCTCTTGTGAGTTTTCATTGCCTTAGCTTTTTCAGCTTTGAGGCGTTCTACCTGTCGAACTCTATCGGCCAGTTGGGCCATGTCTCTTAGGTACTGGGTGTCTAGCTTCTTCCTAATGGAATAATCTAAACCGCCTGCGGCTATTTCGACCAACTCATGTTCTGGCACTTGTGTAAAACATCTCGCCTTGAGCAACCTAAACCTATTTAGATATTCGTCTATCGGTTCAGTGAAGCGTCTCTTTACACTGGCCAGTTCTTTCAGGCTTATCTTGGTTTGCCCCATGTAGAATTGTTCATGGAACAATCTTTCCAACTGGGTCCAATGATGGATCGAATTGGGGGGGAGAGTTGTAAACCAAGTAAAAGCGTTCTTTGTTAAAGAACTTGGGAAGTACTTGATCCTTAGGTTTTCGTTATTCGAAATGTCACCCGCTTCGATCAAATATCTCGCCACATGCTCGACAGTAGATTCTGTCGTGTCCCCAGAGAACTTAGTAAATTTGGGGACCTTGCATCTAGGAGGTAAGTCCGTTTGTAACACGTATTCTGACAATGGAGATGTAAAGTTGGGCCTTCGAAAGCCCATGTTCATCCCATTCTGAGTCATGATCCTTTCAATCATGGTTGCCAGATTGTTTTCCAAACCCATGTTTTGGTATTGGATATGCTGAACCACTTCGTCAGCATTTTGGTTTCTGTTAACTAACCTTACCTCTGGGGTTATTACCCTAGGTTCCTCGACAGGTTGTTCCAATCGTGCCCTAAGGTTTTCTTCGACAGGCTGTTGAGCCTGGTTAATGGTGGTTTCTTCCTCTAAAAATATCCCCTGGTTTCCCCTTATTTGCGCCCTTTGGGGCTGTCGAATAGGTTGGGGTACTCCAAAGAAGTCAGCCAAACGCGTCATTTGCGCTGTCACTTGCTGATTCGATTGAGTAGTGTTTTGTATTAGAGGGTTTAGCACCGTACTCAGAGTCTGTGCCAACATTTGCACCATATCATGGTTGCTTTCGTCCATTTGTTGCCTCAAGACTGCTGTCGAGGCATTTGTAAGGCCATGGGCTACTTGGGACGTTCCTCCTAAGAGTTGGGTCCTATTTCTATTCGCCATGCCTACTCCAGAGCCTTGGAGTGGCGAAGAGGCACTCACTAAAGGGTCTGAAACAGTGGACGCAGCATTCGTCAGGCTTGCTACTTCAGAAGTTGGCATACCATAGAATGGAATAAATCCTGGGGGAACCAAAGGCCTTGTGCCTAAATTTCCCCTTGGTGGGGGAGTTCCCAAAGGCATCCTGGGGCCTGTTAACGAAGGTATTGGCCCCGTGGTTGTGACCGATACTGCTGGTGTCGAACCAACATTTGTCTCTTCACTTACGGTCGTACTAACCGTTGCTCCCACATTCGTTTGTGGGATTTCGTTATTGTTTGGCGGATTCGCCATCTCTTCCCTTCTTCTGGCAGTATTGTTATCGTTAGTGTATATTCTACCACTTCTCAATAACATACAACTCGAAAAGATGAGATTATTTTCAACAATCAACACACGGTCCCATCAGGTGTGCCAATTTGTTTACCTAGGGATTTGGTAAACAACCGCTGATCCTCCAAATGGTTACTTATTTGGTTACTCGCAGGATCGATCAGATTGATCCTAGGACATAGGTTGATTTTGAAGTTTTGATTAAATTGGATAAGGCTTTAAATAAAGAGGCTTTAAATGAAATAAAGAGGTTTCAAGTAAATTGCATGAAGAAAGGACTTGGTAAAATAAACAAGGCTTAAAGTAAAAGGCTTCGACAGGAATCTAAAGAGGAAAGCAAGTAAATTTCTGGAAAAGTAAATGACTTTGATTAATAAAATTGGTGTTTCACACATACATTTCTCAACAATTCTTTCTCACACGCTGGGTACTCGAATCTATATGAGTGACTTTGTATATAATTGTGAACACACGCGAGAACTTACATGTCTACTTCTATTTATACTAAAACATCCCAAGTAACCGTCGGGTAGTTACACTGCTTCGAGATGGTTACACTTGGCACGTTCTCAACGTTCGACGCTCCAGATCTTTGCACGCTACACGTGGTAACTGCTGGAAACCGTTTTCCCTCCAAAAGCTTGAATTTCAAACTGCTCCACTCTGAACCATCGAACACTTTCGTCGAGAGACATCTTCGACGAGAAACTCCTTCGACGTCGAAGGCAACCAACTTCTCCCTTGGAAGAAATCTTCTAAGTACTTTGCCATCTTTCGACAGGCATTTCGACAGACTTAGCCAGTCGAAAACATCCTTCAGCTTTAATGGCTGACATCAACAAAACAAAGGTGTCGAATTTAGGAGCCAACACATGGATCCTTATCAAATTGCGGAGCTTGCAGTTAACCATTTCAAAAACAGTTTTAACACTAAGATATCTTCTGTTTTGCAGGATTTTCATATTGTAAAAGATGTTATCCCCTGTTTGGTGACAAATATCATGAATAGTATTCTTACCATTCTTCCTTCTTGCGATGAGATTAAAGTTACAGTTTTTGCTCTAAATAATGATAGTGCCCTGGGGCCCGATGGATTTGGTGCTACTTTCTTTCAACTTTATTGGAACATTATCAAATCTGATGTCATTTCTTCGATTCTCCAATTTTTTTCTTTTGGATGGATTATGTCGGGTTTCAATGCTAATTCCATTATTCTCATTCCAAATCATAACAACGCTAATTCACTGGATCATTTTAGACTGATAGCCTTAGCAAACTTCAAGTTCAAGATTATTACTAAAATCATTGCAGACAGATTAGCTTCCTTCATGCCGCACTTAGTTTCTCGGGAGCAACGTGGTTTCATCCAGGGTAGAAACATTAAGGACAACATTGCTCTTGCCTCAGAGGCAATTAATTTGATTGACTCCAAATCTTGGTGTGGAAATGTAGCTTTAAAAGTGGATATCAGGAAAGCTTTCGACACTTTAAGTTGGCCATTTCTTCTCAAAGTTCTTCACCAGTTCGGGTTCAATGATACTTTCTATTCTTGGATCCAAAACATTCTCCTTTCATCATCCCTTTCTATCCCTATTAATGGTTCTCTCAATGGCTATTTCAATTGTTCCAAAGGTGTTCGTCAGGGAGATCTTTTATCTCCTCTGCTTTTCTGTTCGGCCGAAGATGTCCTCAGCAAACATCTTTTCATACTGGCTCTTGAGGGTTGCCTGAAATTAATCAAAGCTCCTAATAATGTTATTGTTCCTTCTGACTCTCTTTATGCGGATGATATTCTGGTTTTCTGTAGTGGGAAAATATAGAATATCAATATTCTCATCAAAGCTTTCAAGGAGTATTCGTTGGCTTCGGGTCAAGTGATCCATTATGAGAAACCTTCGATTTTCGGAGGAGCTATGTCGTCTTCCAAGCTAAACATTATTAAAGATTTATCTAGTTTTAAGGTTGGTTTGATGCTGTTTAACTACCTCGGTGTGCTTGTCTTTAAAGGTCACCCTAAAGCTTGTATCTCCAACCTATTGTGGATAAGGTGATTTCTAAACTTGCTTCTTGGAAAGGGTCTCTTTTATCTTTCACGGGTCGTGTTAAGTTGGTCAACTCTTCTATTCAGGGTATGCTTATCCATTATATGTCGGTTTATGCGTGGCCGGTGGCTTTACTTAAAGACCTTGAAAGTGCCACTAGGAACTTTATCTGGAGCGGGAAAACATCCAAAATGAAATCAGTTACGGTTTCTTGGAAAAACATTTGCAAACCAATCTCAGAATGGGGTTTAGGGATTCGTTCGCTCATCGCTCTCAATGAGGCATCCAACCTTAAGCTTTGTTGGGATATCTTTGATTCGGATGCAATATGGGCCACCATTCTCAAATAAAGGATATTTAAAAATAATCAGATTCGTAACTATCATTTATTCTCCTCCCTGTGGACTAGTGCCAAATCTGAGTATCAGAACCTGGTTGATAATGTTGCCTGGTTACTTGGTAATGGAAAAAGCATTAGTTTTTGGTTTGATAATTTGTGCGGTAACCCCCTGTTTCAGTATTCGTAACACTCCAATCTGGATGAAAATCTCAAAGTTTGTCACTTCATTGAGAACAACTGCTGGAATCCTAATTCAGTCTCGGATTCTATCAAGGTTCGAATCTAAATATGGACATACCTTTTTACATCAGATCAGATAAAAGAATTTGGAAGCATTCTTCTTCGGGTGATTTATCTCTTAAGACGACATATTCTTTTAAACGCACTCCCGGTGCTACCGTTCAGTGGCACTCTATTGTTTGGTCCAAGCACATACCTCCTTCTAAATCTTTCACAATTTGGAGGCCCGTCTTGCGAAAGCTCCCTACTGATGAGCAGCTCAAAATTCGTCAGTTTCTTCTTCCGCCCATGTGCAGCTTGTGCGGTCTTGCAGAAGAATCGCATCAGCACCTGTTTTTTTACTGCCTGTATGTTGCCACTCTTTGGAATTGGCTCTGCTCGGCGCTGAACTATTCTTCATCGTTTCATGGCTGGGATGTTTTATAGAGGTTTTCCAACAAACCATGCTCCAAGCTTTGTAAGTTGATCATTAATGTTGCGTTGATTTTTATCTTCAATGCAATCTGGATAGCTCGTAATAGTTCTCGTTTCAAGGATAAATTTATTACTCTCTCCTCTTCTATTTCTTTTATTTCATCAGCTTGCTCCTTAGCCGATGATCTATCTAATATGAAGGGTCACGTCAACATAAATGATTTTGTTTTGCTTAAATTTTTCAAATTCAAGATTAAACCTCTTAATGCTCTGAGGATTACCGAAGTTATTTGGAAACCACCTCCTCTCTGCTGGATCAAGATTAACTGTGATGGAGCCTCTTTTAACAATCTTGGTCCCTTGGCATGTGGTGGAATTATTAGGAATCATGAGGGGAGTTTTTTGGGAGCTTTTGCTCAATTTTTGGGGTCCTCCAATTCTCTCATTGTCGAACTCTCAGGTGCTATGTGGGGGGCAATTGAATTCGCCAATGAGAAGAATTGCCGTAACCTTTGGTTGGAAATAGATTATGCTGCAGTGATCCTTGCTTTCAATCCGCATTTTTCCGTCCCCCGACAGATTCGCACTAGATGGCTTAATTGTTTAATATAACTAGGAATATGTCTTTTGTTCTTTCTCATATTTTTAAAGAAGATAATAGTTATGCATACTCTCTTGCTAACCTAGACCTTAACAAATAGGCCAACCAATGGCATCATAACAAGTGTCATGCTATTAAAATTAAAAATAAAACTAAAGAATAAAGAAAAGAGAAAGAATGAAGGTTCAGTAACGTTTCTTTTCTATCTTTCCATACCAAATAAGTTTTCTCATTTTTTCATTTCAATCCACAAACACCACCAAGCCATTTTTCCATATAAATAAACATATTCATTAACCAAAGCATAATCAAATGACATGTTGATAGAAGATGATGGTGATGGGTTACCAAGGGTGATGAAACGTGGGCAGAGGTTCGACGGGTGCTTGAATGGTGGTGACGGAATTTTGAACGGAAGACGGAGGATGTGTTGGTTCGGGAAGTTGTTCTGGCGTGAGTGAGCTGTGTTGGTGGCGTGTGGTTGAACGGTCTGGAACAGAGCTCGGTGGGGGAGGTTGTTGTTCGTGGAATGTGATTATGGCAGAAGGAGGCGGAATGGAATCGGAAAGGAGTATTTCCGGCAGCGAGCTCGCGGAGAGGGAGTATTTGTGCGGTTGTTGCTGTTGTACGTGAAGGGTGAAGAAAAGGGTGGTTGAATAAGTGGGTTTGCAGGTGCGTTGTTGACAGTGGACGAAGGAGTTTGGTGTTTCGGAAATAGAGGGCAGAGGCTGCTGGAGAGAGACGTTGATGGGATGGTGGTGGTGTCGAAGAGAGACAGCGGTGGTGTGTAGAAGATGAAGAAGTGGTGTATGGAGGAGATGAAATTTTTGTTCTCAATTTTTGCGTTTTCTCTGTGAAATCTCAAGCTGCCTCCTCTATCTCATTCATATATATATATATATATATATATATATATATATATATATATATATATATATATATATATATATATATATATATATATATATATATATATATATACTAACAACAATTAAATTTAGTAAATTAATTAAATGGCCAAACAACCCTTTTGTAAGAATAACTTAAAAATTTAAAAGAATAAAAACAAAAACACTTAAAAATATTTTTCTTTTAATTTTTTTAAATAAAAAATAGAAATCTAAAATAATCAAAAACGATAAAATACGGACACTAAATTAACCGAAAAAAGGAAATGAACATCTTAAAATAAACTACATATCACAAAGAATAATAAAAAATATCTCAAATGGTCAAAATCGAAATAAAAATGAAAAAAAGGGATATGAGGCTAATTTTTTTTTTGAAATAACCATGTATTAAAAAAAAATCGCAAATAATCATGTTTCAGATGACTCCTCAAAGGAGGAGTCATCTCACTTGGCGCCTACACCTACCTTTTAAGGGGAGGCGCCATCTCACTTGGCGCCTAGGTGCTTAAGGCTTGCCCTAAGCCAAGTGAGATGGCGCCTTAGTGTATTTGCTAGGGCAATGTTCGCGTTTTTTTTTTCAATGTGGTGCATTACGTATTCGATATAGGATCAACAAAATTGACTTTTTATTTACAAAATATGATTACACACATAAGTATTACATAAAAAACAGATTAATCAGTGGTCCTCCGGAACCCGGTAATGACCCCTGGTTCCGCATCCCTGTCCTCGCCTTTCCCGTGCTGGGTTTCATCGCGTTTCCTACTGTGGCAGGGTTGATGGCCCATCGAAGTCAATGCGTTCCGGATCCATGAAATCAGTCAGATTTCCATATCTAGAAGATCCGCTTTGGTACAGTCGGTTACCCATACCCTCAAAGTTTGGTCGTGTTGGCGGTGGGTGGGGTTCCATGGTTGGTCTGTAGCATTGGTCGTTTGAGTACGGGGGGTAGAAAGGAAATGGATCTTGGGGTGTTTGGTATTCAGGATGTTGGGTGGTTTGGTGATATTGTGGTGGATGGTAAGTTGGGTCGGTTGGTTCATAATCTTTCGACATTCCTAGATCAGGGCTAAGGTTGGATGTTGAGGGTCCATATTGGGATATGCAGAAGACTGAAATTGTGTGTGGGGTATGCGGGTGTCTTGGTATTGTGATTGAAATTGCGGTTGGGTGTGAGGCATATGGGGGTATTGGTATTGAGGTGGTGATTGTGGTTGATTGTGGGACATGTGAGTGTAATTGTATTGTAGTGGCGACTGTGGTTGGGTGTTTGTGGTTCTGTTTCGTCTGGGGGGTTGGTGGGAGGTTGATGTGTGTTGGGTTTGTTGTTGGGGAAATGAGGGTTGTGCCCATTGTGTTCGTGGGTCAACCAAATACCTTGGATGAGACACGTGCATTTCAGGGTTACTAACCGATATGTACCAAGATAAATACTGATTCGTGTGTCGCATATTACCATGATTGAGGAAAACTGGGAATTGTAAGACATATCGGTGACGACTCTGCCACATCTTACACCATTCTGGAGCAAAGTCTTTCCAGTTGGTAAGACCCCATTGGGCGTCGACCCTTTTGAGATGCCACAGGGACAAACAAGTCAGATCGTTGGGTATCTCTTGATGCATTCCAAACTGCATCTTCACACGGTCGCTGTGGTGCATCTCTATAATATTGAACCGTATGATTGCAGTCTTGGCGCTCCAAATTGCTGCATCCTTGGGGTTTGGTTCATGGCCCAAACCCAAATATGGTCTCCAGACAAACTGCGCATAAAATTAAATCAGGTTAATGAAAAAGTAATATATAAATTATTTTAGAAGTAGAAAAGTTGAAAGGTACGACGTACATCATCCGGGCCAAGGTGATCCAATAGATTGCGGTATAGTGCGACATTGAATCTTGATTTCTTGCCGTAATCCATACCCCTCACGTAATACCTAAAGGAAATGAAAAATATTTTATTTTTATCATATATTTGGTGAAGAGATGAATAGTAATAAATGATATAACTTGATCACTTACTTTGTTGCGTACGGGAAAACGAATGTGTTGTTGTTGACGGGGTTTAGGGACTCCATCCTCCACCAACCCCAGACTTGAAGTAAAAAAGCGCAGCCATAAAATGTATATTTTTCCTTGATTGCATTTTTACACAAGGAACTGTATAGGTGGGCTAAAACAGTAGAACCCCAACTATACTTTCTAGTTTTTTCAAAGTCTCTAAGTAAATTTAAATACATAAAATTTACATTATTTCCCGTACTTTCGGGAAATAAAAAGGTTCCAAATAGTATCATTATATAAGTTCTAGCTTTTATTACCTTGGCTAGCTCGGAGGAATTTTCGTTTAATTCCAAAGTCGCATAATGATTTTTAAGCTCAGTTAGTAGTATACCCTGACCTCTCGCACCACCACCTTCAACCATATCCCTGCCCAACAATTCTTCACACAGAGAATTAGGTTATTGAACCGACCTGTTAACGGCCTTACCCTCGACAGGGAGACCCAGTAACATGTACACGTCCTCTAGCGTGACGGTACATTCACCTATTGGTAGGTGAAATGTATGGGTCTCTGGTCTCCACCTTTCCAACATTGCAAGTATGAACTTTGAATCAATTGTGCAGTTGGAGATCTTTATAACGTGTCTGAAACCTGCGTATTCCAGATATGGTATGATCAATGGGTCGGGATCAAGGTAGTTGTGAGACCGGATTCTGAATCTTTTGGTATCCTGAGTTAATAATGTAAAAGGTGTAAGAGTAAGTAAGATGAACAAAGCATTACCAGAAGTATGAAAAATGTATAACTATAAAAGAAACTTACAAATGCTGCAATGTTGTCCCTTGTGCCTCTGTGAGAATCGCCCATTGTGAGAAGAGCCATTGTTGAAAATGCTTGAGATTATGAAAGAGTTTGAAACTGTAAGAGATTATGAAAGAATTTGTAGCAGAGAGTGAGACGATTGTGGGTGCGAGAGAAGTATGTTATGCTTTGTATTTATAGGCAAAAAAATTTCATAGAGTAAGTGAGGTGGTAGGTGGTGCATGCATGCATGATAAGTGTCACTCTTGCATTTCCAAGGTTAAAACATCTAAGCGACACACACAAAGAAGCTTATGTTCCAGTCATGAATATAGCAACTCCACTGCTAGTAGAGAACCAGGAATATGTCCCCGAACCTCCTCTTCTTGAGGAAAAACCCAAAATTTACGAATCTCGGGTAATTATTCCTTTAACAATTTTTGGGAAAACACATGTATTCATGGGTCATTTGCCTGACCCTAATGCAAATATAGAGAAACTCAAAGATTTCTTTCATGTTTACCATCGTATAAAACCCATAGCTAGCAAACAAAAATCTAATGAGAAAGGTAGTAATAAACCTGAAACCCTGAAATCTGCAGATAATAAAGCAAAGTCTTCGACTGACGCTTCGAAAGTAGAAGATAAAATTAATCTCGACTATATGAGAAATGCTCTTAAAGTGTTTCACTCTTGTTCTCTAATGAAAGATCTTGAATCTTATATTTCTTGGATAGCTAGAATCAAAAGTCAAAAAAGTGATTTCTGGAAGGACGTGGTGATTTATGACATGATTCAACTGTCAAAACTTGGTTCTAGGTATAGTCAAAGCATGTTAGTGGCTTCACTATATTTCTGGGATTCTACCCATAATAATTTCCATTTCCCTTGTGAAATGATGACCCCAACTTTGTTTGATATTGTTGCTATCACCGGTCTTCGACCGATTAGGGAAACATTTGATCCTTATGAGTTTGATGAAGATACCATTGGATTTGGAAAGGGCAACCCCGATTTTACACAGTATATCACTGATCATCACGTTAAAGACACTGAAGAATTTTCAGATGAAAAACATATTTCTTTCTTGTCATTATGGTTATCATGTTGCATATTATGTTCAAGATCTCTTCAAGTGGCGAAGAGATACCTAATCATGGCAAACCAAATTCATGATTGGCATAAATTGTGTTTGATCTAGATTATCCTAGGTTCCCTTTATGAATCATTAGGAGAATCAGTCGATATCTTAAGGAATTATCAACCAGGAAACAACATATTGTTCGTTGGTCCCTTTTGGATACGTCAATTATGGTTGAATGCAAGCTTTGAACTTTCACTTTCAACAAAAAATCTTATCAGCGGAGAAGCTGATGAAATAAAGAATAGGAGGGTCGAAGAGACAAGAATTTTCCAACTAACTCTAAGTTATGAAGGTACAATATTAAGAGATACCTTTACTGGGTTTGTTCTGATGTTCGCCAAGCTCCAGAATTTTACCTCTTCGATGGCTCCCTTTCCTCAACAGATGTATGGTCCTGAATGATTTACACGCAAATTTCCTGCTCCATCGAAGGATCAAGAAGTTGAATCCATGACCATCTGGGAGTCTTTCCTCACCCCTTGATTATTGGCCCCCAGGTTAAGAGCTTCAAAGAACCAAATATTTTTTATTAGTTATCAACCTAACTTGGTTTCCCAACAATTTGGCCTTATACAACTAATTCCTAAACCTCTTTACAAAAAGAAAGGTTCTCTTTTCCTTCTTGGCATGTGGTTCTTCGAACCTGACTGTACAAAACAAATTATTCGTTATACCAATCTCACCATACTCTTTCCCATTTCTTTTCGACCATCAACCCTTTGCACACAAGAGTATGATACTTGGTGGAGGGAATACTACACCAATGCAACCTTCAATGAAGTAGATTTTTATCAGCATCTAACTCGTTCCTTTGATTCCATACAGGAGCACTTAAAGAAAGGTAAAACTACTCACATAAAATAGATACAAGCATTCCAAAAGTACTTTGAAACTGTGTACGGACCTGATGATCTTAGTTGAACCATTCGCGAAGCAACTTTGATTTTAAAAGAAAAGTTCACAAAGAAAATCCCTTCTTTAAAAATTCATTTGTGCGTAAAGCCCGAAAATAGGTATGAGTTAGCTTTAAAACTCCAACCACATAAATCCCCACCAATACCAACTTCTTACTTTGGCTTGGAATTCAGACCTTCATTCCCATAATGGTTCGTTTGTGGGTCTTTTATGAAAATATTTCAACAAGATTCCAATAAAATTATCTGAACGAGTGGTTCTGACTAAGCATTCTCTGGACAGTTTCAAAGGACATCTTCACATTGATATAGAACATGTTTGAATACTATCTCTATCAGGTGAAGGTGTGAAATGGAAAGCTTCTTCGACACTTTCTTTTGAATTTTTTATACTTTCTTTACTTTAAACCATTGATTCTTATTTTATTGTAGTTGTTGAGAAGTGTGATACGGTGGGAGAACTGACTTGGGTGTTTTGTGTTTAATCGCAAATGTTGCGGTTATCAAGAGTCGCCACCGACTTTTCTTTTATCCAAAAGGAAAGGTGAAAAAGCACAGGAAAGACCTTTGAGATTGTTTCTTGAGTTCGGGGGGTAAATTATGAAAAGAGAAGGTATTAGCACCCTTTTCATCCATGGTTTTCCATGGGCTCTTAGTTACTTGCTAGATCACTTGCTTTTGTTTGAAAATGTGCTTGTGGTGTGGGTTTTGAAAGTATTTTGAAAAGGTGCCATCGTTAGGGAAAACTTTGTAATGATTCTTGTTCGTAAGAATGTATACAAAGTGTTGATCTTTTGAAAATATTTTCAAGTTTGTAAGATGTTTTGAAAGTGTTGGTGTTTGTTTTGAAAATAGCAAAGATGTTTTGATTTTGAAATTAAGAAAGCAACTAAGAACAATCTAGCTACTCAAAAGTCTTTCATGTTTATTTCCTCTTTCCTTTGACATTGTTATCTTACCATTGATTTGGTAAGTAACCCTATCTTTGGATGTTAAAGGGACAGGTGTGGGTCATCGTATAGTCATAGAAGGTAACCTATGGTACTTTTTAGCAACGCCGTTTAGGGACTAGATCGTTTATCAAAGGCAACATTGAGGGTCATTGAGGGACTACGATCTTTCATCGAGGGTCTTTGCTAAAACGCCCATACTCGAGGGACATGACTATTTTTCCGATAGGCAACAAAGTGGGATTACCCTAAGTGTGTTAATGTACAAGTGTGTTTATTTACATGCATTTTGTCTTGATTAGGGTTATCTATTTGTTGATTTTATGTCTTGCCATACACGCCCTAATTACTAACATTTATATTTGAAAGCGATAAATTGCAAAAATATAAAGTCCTACGTTATTACATCATTAGGGGGATGGGTTGTATAAATTTAAAAATGGGGATTGCAAGAAATTAAAGTCCTAATTACCTATTACAACCATGTTCAATAATATACAAGATTTTAAAATGAACTTGTTTTGTTTTTGTTAAAAGAAGAAATAAATTTGCTTAAGAAAATATTTTTAGTCTTTTCGTTGTAAGAAATAAAATAAAGCATGTAAATATAAAAGTGTTTTTGGTGTTTTTGATTAATGAAAATAAAAGTGATGGTAAAACTAATAATAAAAGGGAAAAGAAATAGAATCAGCGCATTGCTGAGAGAGCATAAGTTCTGACTCTGGTGCGCTGCAAAATCAGAAATAACATGTTAGCAAAAATAGGGAAGGTCAGAAGTTATGGGTCCGCTTGGAACAAAGGAGATTTCAAAAGTTCTGATGCCGCTGGCAGCCTAAAAATGCTAATATTTCTGAAAAGTCAGGAGTTTCTGGTTGTTGAGAGAGTTTGGAAGTTCTGATGATAAACTCTACCTCTTTCTTCATGCTAATCAGAACATCCGCAACTTGGTCATTTCTCAACAGAACAGAAAACACAAACATAGCAATTATGGTAGGTTTCCCTCATGGTTTCAAAAACATAAAAAATGTCAAGACTGTAAATCAGAAACAAGCATGTATCTGCTAAACCTAGTTTCCTTAAGAAGCTCTGAACTAATGTTCTCCCTATTTAGGCAGACAAATATATGAAACCTCAGAATATGTACAGCATCAGAATCAGGATGTCTACATTGTATTTTGAACATGCAAATCTAACAATGCCTAAGTAATATGATGAGGGTCAGCAGAAACGTACCTTGCAGCTGGAAAATGTTCTGTGAGCTGGAGTCCGGTTCTGACTGATTGGGATGTTCTGATCAGTTTCCTCACGTACTCAACAGGCTGGAAACTTTCAACTTGGGCTATGAATGGCTGGAAAATTCTGGAACAACTAAGGAGAAAAGTTCTGACTTCTTTGAGGTGGATATTAATGGAGAGTGTGTTACAGTCTGAACATTGAAGTTAGGATGGCTTCTAAATGCATATCAGAAACTATATGGATGGTTTAGTCAAGAAACACTTGAGGAAAATGGAGTTTTTGTGCAAGAATCAAAAGCTAACAGTTTTTGTATTTTGTGTTTGCAGTTTTTGGATTCTTGGAATTTTAGCAGGGGTTCAAGGCTTTTTCTTTCTCAATTTTTCGACCCTTTTACAGTTTCCAATAAAGTCTAATTTATAGGCAAAGGTTTTGTAGCTTGGAGAGGTCAAGGGGCACCACTATCATAAGCTAGGCGCTGACTTGTTCTTGAAGTAAGTTCAAATAGGTATGGGGGTTAGCAGTTTTAGCAGCGCCTAAGATGGATTTATAAGCAGGAATTAAGGAAAGCTAACCTCAAAAGCAAAAGCGACGTATGGGCCCAACACACTTTTCTACAAAAGTTTGCTTTTCCAAGACAATAAAGGTACTTCTATGCCACACGTGGGGAAATCTTTTGGATAAAGACTCAAAAGTGGTTGTGAGCATTAAATGATGATGAGATTTATCAAACCAGAAATCCTGCAATGTGAGATTTTGCATCATTGCTTAATTCTGGGTCAGAGGTTCAGCTTTAGAATAATTTAGAATAAACATCCAACTTCTGATCTTTGTATCTCCTTGCTTCAGCATGTTCTGAAGGAGCTCTCAGACTTTCCAGGAAGCTTGCAACACGCTTTGTAAACCTTTTTTGAACTACCCTTGCAAACTCTAACTGAATCTTTGTGAAAACTGGCCCATAAGTTGTAACCAAACTCTGTCTTGGAACTGTCCAGAATTTGCTGAGTGCTTCAGTTTCATGGACATGTCTTTTGAACATTTATAACTTGAAATTCCAGCATTTCCAGGAGAAGTTTTGTTCTGCAGTGTTTTAGATCTTATTGAAATCTATAACTTTTGTGCCATAAGTTCTTCCAGAATCAGCTTGCATCATGGTAATAATCTGATCAGAAGTTCTGAGCTTGTCATATTTCTTAAACACTTTAGAAAAATTCTAAGTATTTAGAAATTTGACTTTCCCAAAGTAATTTTGACTTTTGAATATCTTGATGAAACAAATCTCACATTCCAACATGTCTTGATGAAATATGATTCTGGAAACTTGATTTAGATCCAAAAGTCAAAGTTTGACTTTTCATAGTGCAAATGACCATTTTGCCCTTGTGAATGACTTTCTTAGAAACTTTACAATTCAAGGCTTGAAATTGGATGGGAACAAACTTGAGGGTCCAGGGTGATCCTTTGAGAAATGAGAGGGAACATTTTGGGGTACAACAAGAAGAAACAAAGCATCAAGGAAAAATTTGCAGTTGTGGCTGCGAAGAAAGCTGTTGTTGCTGCTTCATCGAAGGATGAAGCTCATGTCGAAGAAACTGTCTTACTGAAGGTGTCAGCAAAGGTATTTTTCAAAGTACTCCCCAACTTTACCTTGGACATCCATCAACTATCTTGCCATCCTTTTCGCTTTCTTCAGACTGCTCGAAAGCCTCCACCAACACATGAAACAAAAGGAAGTTCAGCCGTCTTCAGCTCCAATCAAATCAGATCCTGAAGATCTTTCTCCCGATATCAGAAAACCAACTAAGAAGAATAAGAAGTCAAAAATCACTAAATACATCCTTAAACAAAAACCTGTTGCGTCTAAGCCAGCTAAGTCTGGTGCTCATAGGGCACTAAACATTGATTTTGTACCAGTTGCATCCGTTCATAGACAGACAAAAAGTGATAACTCTAGCCCTGGGGCTAAAGGACTTAATGTAATATGATTTTTATTTGTTTTTCTTTCGTCTATATTTTATCATTCTTCGTTTAATAAGAACTTCTTTTTGCAGGGTGATCAAACGAGTACTACCACTTTCAGTATTAAATAGGATATCCCCGTGAGCATTGACTCCCCAAACAAAGGGTCAAGTAACGATGTCAACCTTCTCGACAAATTCCAATGAAAATAATTGCCCCTTGATTCTCCTCCACCAACGCAATCATCTGACTCATCAAGCGAGAGAGAAAGAGAAGAGCACATTGAGATGGAGATCAAAGTAAATGATGACCAGGGCCATGAAAAACCAAATAATTCTTCACCCATAATTCCTCAAGCAACTGAAACTATAGTGGTTGAAGAAGATGAACATTTTCCCAACCTTGATATGGATTTTCAAAATGAGGAAGAAATCTAGAAAGAGAAATCTCAACCAGATGCTACAAACCCTTTTCATCAGCCTTTTGGGACTATCAAAGACTTTAATGCTCCTTTGAGCACCACTACAACCTATCTCTTTATATCTCTCTCTCTCTAAAGAAGAATTAGATGATCTAAAGTCTAATAATCTTGATGGATATTTGAAGGAAATCATCAATGCAAAGGATAACTCCTCTGAGAAAGGCACCAATTCTTTGACCTCTTCTGGAAGCCAATCCTCTGCATCACCTGCTGATTAAATCCTTCGACAAATTATGGTGAGAGCCTTTGATGTTGATTTACTTGAGTTGATGAAAACAACACTCATGCTTGTTATAGTATTAAGGAATTGGTAAAACAAGTCGATATATTAAATATTTCCCATAGGCTACAGACATCATTGTTGACCTTGGATTTCTTTTAGATCAAGTTATTGTGGATCTCCTGCGTAAACAGGAAGTCTCGAACAAGATTATCAACAAACTGGAAACCCAAGTGGCAGAGTGGGATGCAGCTACTGAATCCAATAACAAGGTTGAAGAGTCGGAGAAGTCTTTTTCATAGAACAAAAAAGAGCTTGAAGATTGTGCTGCCAATATCTCCTCTTGGGAAGAACAAATCCAAATGCTCCAAGAAAATATCTAGAAAGCCAAAGCTAGTCAAGAGGAACTTAAAAAACTTGATCGTAAGGAACTTGATAAGGACATCAACATGGGAGTACATCATGTCGAGAGAGCGCAAAAACTGGGAATCAAACTAGAAACCCTCACTCTGAACTAGTATGTGATTGAGGGTTGTCTATCAATATCAGCTTGGAAGTACAAAACTTATGAAGCCTTCATTTCCTGCTGACTTCGATGATTAGCAAAATTTTACGTCACTTTTACCTTCTCTTTATAATTTTGGGATCTTTTGGAAATTTGTAACAAACAAATGTGCCATTTTTGGCAATTTTAATATTACCATGTTTGGCTTTTTATATTATGTATTTGAATTATTCTGCTGATATTTTAACTTCCTAGAGTATACGTTTATATTTTTTCAAATGCTTACCATTTACTCTCGTAAGTCTTTGATCTTCTGCCAACTCTTCGATCTCATGTGCATTGTTCAAAAATACTTGGATAACTTGGAATGGGCCTTCCCAATTTGGGGACCATTTACCCAATGTTATATCTTTTTGATCCATAGGTAGGATCAATTTCCACACCAAATATCTAAAAAAAACTTTGAATTTTACTTTTTTATTATAAAATTTCTCTACTATCTTCTTTTGTCTTCTTTACAATTCAAAGGCATTTAACCTTTCTTCATCCAAATCGACCAGTTCATTCAACATCATATTCCAATAGGTTTCAAAAGGTATTTTGTATTGTCTCTGGATTCTTGTTGAATGGAGACAAACATTGAACAGAAATTTTGCGTCATGCCCGTATGTTAGTCAAAAGGGTATATGGTGGCTTATTTTGGAGATGTTCTACAAACCCAAAGAATTTGATATAGGGTTTTATGCCAGTTCTTTGGCTTTTTTCCCACATGCTTCTTTATTAATCCAATCACTACTTTATTTGTCGTTTTAACTTAACCATTTGCATGAGCATAATAAGGTGTGGATGTTAATAATTTAACACCTACTTCCTTCTCAAATTATTGCATTTTTTTACCAGTGAACGCTAATCCTTGATCAATTATAATAGTCTTAGGGATTCCAAATTTGTAAATTATATGCCTTTGAATGAATTCGATCATCGCTTCTTGGTTGACATTCACCAAAGGGATAACTTCAGTCTATTTAGTAAAGTATTTAATCCCTACAAAAATATATCTTTGACCTTTAGATGATGCTTGTCGAATCTCTCCAACCAAATCTAAAGCCCATCCTCTAAAAGGCCAGGGTTTGACTATGGAATGTAATTCGCTTGTAGGAACATGTTGGATGCCTGCATGTACCTGGAACTCTTGACACCCTTTAGCGAACTCAATGCAATCTTTCAGCATCATTGGCCAATACATTCATTGTTGAAACAACAACAGTTTCATTTTATGGCCAACTTGATGACCCCACATGCCCCACTATGGACATTCGAAAGAGCTAGATATGCTTCACTTTAACTAAGGAATTTAAGCAAAATCCCTTCAGGTGTCTTTTTAAATAATTTGTTCCCCATAAGAGTATAACTTAAAGCGCGGTACCTAATCTTTCGCTTTGAGAATGTTGTAGGATTTTCCAAATAATCAACTAGTGGATTTCTCCAATCGGCATCTGTTAAGTTATCAATGGTAAAAATTTCAAAATTTTCTTCATCCGCATATCCTAACTTGGTTGCTTCTAAATCTGATGGGGAAAGCTTGGTTTCCAATACTCTTCCTATAACTTCGGTTAGATCATCCAATTTCTCTTTTGACGCCTTATACCCAGATGAAATTTGAGCCAAGTCATTGGCCTCCTAGTTCTTGAGTCGAGGAATATGCTTAACGTTTACATACTCGAACCTTCGTATTAATCTATTTGCTATGACGAAGTACATGATCAGGTTTTCTTTGACACCCATGTACTTCTTAGTTATTTGCTTGACAACCAATTTAGAGTCCCCTCTTATTTCGACTCTAGTTTCCCCCAACTCCAACAAGATTTCAAGGCCAACTATTAGAGCCTCGTATTCAGCTTCGTTGTTCGAGCAAGCACCATCAATCTTATACTTGAATTTTGTTGGAATTTTATCAGGAGAAATAATTAACACTCTAATCCTAGTTTCCTCTTTGCGAGTAGAACCATAAAATTATAATCTCTTAGGTTCAAGCTCAATAAAGTGCTGAGGAACTTCAACCATGGCATGATCGACAATGAAATCTGCCACTGCTTGTCTTTTCATAGCTTTTAAAGGCATGTAAGTTAAAGAATACTCAGTTAAAGCAAGAGCCCATTTCCCAAATCGACTATGCAAAATTGGTTTAGAAAGCATATGTGTTGTACCCCAAAATTTGCTCTCTCATTTCACTCAAGACATGCCCATTGAGGTCCTTAACTTGCTCAAGGATGCCCAAGAGTTGACCAGACAAACTCTCTCCTAAGGCAATGTACCTCAAACTAGGGTTTCCAGTTTCATTAGGGTATGGGAACTCCAAAGGTCCCAAATTCCTTCCATGGTCCCAATATGTTCTCAAGATCATTGTGATACGGTGGGAGAACTGACTTGAGATTTTGCGTTTGTGTTCGCAAATGTTTCGGTTTAGCAAGAGTCGCCACTGACTTTTTATTTTATCCTAAGGAAAGGTCAAAAAGCACAGGAAAGACCTTTGAGACGTTTTCTTGGGTCCGGGGAGTAGATTATGAAAAGGGAATGTGCAAGCACCCTTTTCATCCATGGTTATCCATGGGCTCTTAGTTACTTGTTTAGATCACTTGCTTTTGCTTTTCAATTGTTTGAAATGGTGCTTTGTGTGTGGTTTTGAAAGATGTTTTGAAAAGAGGCCATCATTGTGGCAACCTTTGTAATGATTCTTGTTTGAATGTATACAAAGATGTATTTGTCTTTTGAAAAGATTTCAATGTTTGAAAATTTGATTTGGGAAATATTTTGAAATTGTGTTGTGAAGTGTGTTTGAAAATAGCAAGGATGTTTTGCAAGCTTTGATCAAGTAACTAAAAGTTATCTACTCTATTTTACTCAAAGATATTTCCTATACGTTTTTAACCCCTTTGACAGTGTTGTTTTACCACTGCATTTGGTAAACAACCTTGTATTAGGATGTTAAACGGGACAGGCGCGGGTCATCGTATAGACCATGATAGCAATTGTGTTAAGTATCCTTAGCAAATTTTTGAGGGACTTGATCATTTTGTTTAGGCAACCAAGATAGCGTCATCGAGGGACTATGATCTTTTGTTTTGTTTTTGTTTTTCCAAAGTACCCAACAAGCATAACATGGCCCATTTTTAAGGCAACAAGTGTAACCCTAGGGGTGCAAGTGTGCATTGTGTATTGATTTTCATGCATTTTTGTCTTTGTATTAGGTCAAGCTACTTGTTAATTTTGGATTTTTGCATACAAACCCTAATCTCTAATCATGGTATAATTGAAAGCATAAATACGTAAAATAACTCTACCACTATTACAACATGATTATGGGGAGGGGGATACAAATGGGGATATATTTGACAAGGAGTTAAAACCCTAGTTTTACTATTACATCCAAATTGAATCAAATGGCATAAATAACAAATGAATAATATTTAAATAAATGATTTAAATAAATATACAAAATAATATGAATATGCAAAAAGGGTTTTGTTTATTTTTATGTATGTAAAAATATTTAATGTAAAAAGAAAGAAAGAAATAAAAAGATTTTCATTTTTTATATTAAGGGTAAAACCCTAATTTTTAAGAATATAAATATATTGACTATATTATTTATATACAATAAAATAAAATAGTGTATATACAAAAATAAAATATATTTAGAAAAAAAGGTATTATTTAAGTATAAATAATAATAAAAATAAAAGTATAGTATTTTTATGTTTTTATTCTAAAGTATCTATTAAATAAAATAAAAGTATGGTATATATTAATTATATTGAATATGTACAATAAAAAATAAAATAAAAATATATACAAGACAAAAATATATTTAGAACAATATTTTTTAGTGTAAATAAAATAAAGAATAAAAAGTATAATGTTATTATTTATTATTTTTAAATTTTCAATAAATAAAAGTATATACTAATTAAATTATTTTATGTCTAAAAAAAACAATAAAATAATAAAAATAAATGTGGGAAATTATGAAATTTTTTTTTGGATATTTTTATGTTTGGAAAATATGAAATAAAAATCAGAAATGATAAATAAATACAAAAATATAAAATATAAAGAAATTGGACCATGGGGGTGCATTCAGTAAAAGGGGGGTGTCAATAGTGAGCCAGGACCAAGTCCAGCCCACCACACTTCATCTTCAACCTCTGTTCTTCAAAAACGCGCGCGCCTGGATTCAAACACGAACAACCTGTATACGTGCTCTAATGCAAAAACCCATAACATCAAAGTTGTAGCACTTTTCAAGACGAATTCAACCATATAAAAAACTTGTCCTAACTCTCAAAGACCAGAGAGAATTTCTCTGGCCCTAAAATCTAACCTAATTTTTTCAGGAAATTCATGGATCAAATTCTCTTAGCATGCTTAACTAAAATGAAAACTGAGCATATGTACAACTTCATGGCTATGAATACTACATTTCTTATTCACAAACCTAAGTCTAATTGTTCCTAAATAGAGAGATAGGAAGTTGACAAAAACCTGTTTCAGCTGAGATCGTGTCTGGAAATGTGGAGCTTTTCAATGAGGCCTGAGGTATTTGAGAGCTTGCTTGAACTTCCCTTGATCTTCTCCAATGCCTAGCTTGCCTTGAATGTGCTTGAACAAGCCTACAGAACTCAACCTACACAAGCTGAAATGAAAAATGGCAAACCCTGTAAATGGAGTTACAGTTAGTGTTTAAGGTTTGGGATAGCTTGGATAGGTTGTATGGAAGGTGTTTGAACAAGTTTTGGGCAAAACGCACGAGCAAATTGTGTTATGGAAACCAAACTGCAGATGTTGCCCTGTTTTGCCAATGAGATGTGATTTTGTGCTATGGGAGGTTTGAAGGCTCAAAGGTCCGTGTTTCTGGTTCAAGGGGATGTGAGAAAGATGTTTCAAAAGCTTGCACAAGTTAGTTTTAGCTGATGTTCAAGTTCTAGTGTATTTGACAAATTTCTTGGTTATGAAGCAAAGTATGAGAATTGATGTGAAGCAGGCCTGTACAGGCTATACATCAGCTTGCACACTTTGCCCTTGGCCCCTCAAGTTTGTGGATCTGATTTGCTGCATAAGATATGGCTCAATGCTCAAGGATTGTGGTTTTGACATAAAGCAAACTTTGGCAAAAATGGTAATGTACCTTTTACCATTTAGGGATTAATCTTGTATGCAATGCCCTAATGACCAAAACAATGCCTTAGACCAATGGATCTGCATTTAATTATTGAGTGTGGAATAGTTTTGAGGTCTGTAATCTAGTGCAAAGCAAGCTGATTTGAATTTGCAACTTGTATCACTATGAACATGCCATGGATGAAAAGTGAGTTTTTTCCAACTTCAAGCCTTCGTTTCTCCCTAACCACAAATGAGTTTGGAGAGTTCTTGGACATTTTGGAAAGCTTGCAACATGATCTACATTCCATATTTGAAATTCAATTTTAGATTCCAAGTGGAACTATGTGAAAAATGGCCATGAAGAGAGGTCAATATCCTGCATAAATTAGGGCAAAATTTCACTAAGTTAAAAGTTTCATGGACCCTTGTTCCAAAAATCATAACTTGAGATCCAAGCTTATTTTTGGAAAACTTTGTGAATCAAAGTTGTAGACTTTGTGGAGGAATACAACTTTCATGTTGGAAGTTTTGTTTGAATCCAATTGCATCATGGTGAAAATGTTGGGCAAAGTTAGGAAAAATTAAGAAAATTTCATAACTTAGAAAAATTCTAAGTTTTGAAAATTTTTAACTTTAAACCCTAATTTGCAAAAATGGGTTTCTTGATGAACAAGTTTCATATTTTGACACATCTTGATAAAAAATGACCCTTGGCACTTGATTTTGACCAAAAAGTCAAAGTTTAAATCTTCAGTGTACAGTCAAAATTTGATTAGTTGACTGAAAAATTCATCTGTCAATCCAATGCAATTGAGATCTTTTGAACCTTGTGAATAGGTCAAGATGATGCCATTGAGTCCTTGAATCCATGCTTGAACCAAATTTGCCATTGGCTGGGTCAAAAATAAAAAATTGCCCTTGTGCAGTCAAAACCCAAAAAATGACCATTTTGCCCTTTTGATGATCTGATCAAATTTCTTGAGGAGTTGTGGTCCAAACTTGATCAAATGATTCATATGATTTTATAATGTTGATATGGATCAAAATTCATGAGGTTTGACTATAAATTGGTCACAGTTGACTTTTTCCCCAATACAGTTGATTTTTAGGTCAATTGTCCAAATGAATGGGCAAAAATTTGATTCAAGGCTTGAAACTTGGTAGAGGTAATCTTGTAAGTCCAAAATGAAGTATGAAAGCCACTTTGAGCATTAGAAGTCCAAAATTCCTTGTGCAAACTCAAACCCTAATTTAGGTCAACAGTGCAAGGAGATGTCTTGAGCAGAGCAAACCCTAGCTTGGTCTTGAGTTCAAAGAGCCTTGTGATGAGAAATGTTGATAAAATGAGAGGTCAAATTTTGGGGTACAACAGTTTCCCATGTTCAATATTCTTGAATCTGAAGAGTTAGATTGGCGAGTTTGGCCTTTCGTGACTCGAAGGTGAAAGATGATTGGACACTAGAGTGCCCGTAAATTTGCACTCGTCAAAATGTAGCTGAGGGAATGGGCTTAAAGATGCCATTTGGAGATGGTAGAATCTTGCTGGAGATGGGCTTAAAGATGCCATCCAAGACTTGTTTGTCGAGAATTAGGAGAATGAACGTCAGAATGGTATCCGTGTCTGGAACGTCTCTGATTTGTATGAGCAAAAGAATGGTGTCTGTGTCTGGAGCGTCTCCAAGTTGTAACTATATTTGATTCTTGAATGAATATCAGAATGACTGCCGTGTCTGGAGTGTATATGTATTGTATCCGAAATCTGAAATCCGAATAAGCGACAGAAAGACATCCGTGTCTGGAGTATCTCTGGGCTGGGGAATAGGTTTGAATGAGTGACAGAATGGTAACCGTGTCTGAAGCGTATCTGGACTGTATCTAAAGTTGAGATCTGTATGAGTAGGAGAATGACTTCAGTGTCTGGAGTGTATCTGAACTGTAACTGGGATCTGAAAAGGCAACAAAATGACTTCCATGTCTTGGAATGTATCTGAGCTTGAGGTTGATAGTTAAATTTGAATGAGAAATAGAATGACTTTCGTGTCTGGAGCGTATCTAGTTTGTATCTGATTGCTGAAGTCTAAATGAGTAGTAGAATGATCGTCGTGTCTGGGGTGTATCCATTCTGTATTTGAGATCTTTGAATATTTGTTAGAGGTAGCTTTTAATCTTATCCTGAAAAAGGTAAAATGTTAGCTAAAACACACAAAGTTATGTTACATGACATGTATGATGCAATAAAATGTGTTCTGTTAATGGTTATGATATATGAATGTAATGGATGCGCATGTAAGTTGAGTAGCCGTCTTGCTGAGGAAAATAAATCCTTGATAGCTGGAGATAATGAAATATTTGACTGCTGTCGGGGAAAATAAACCCTTGACTGCTACTGGAGATCCAAAACCTTTGATTTGTTGAGACTGAGAACATCCTTTGGACTACTGCTGAGGATTGAAATCCTTGGTGACTCGTGGGGATTAACAAGAGCTTTGACAACTTATGTGGGGAATTGAGAATCCTTCATGACTTTCCTGGCGGGTGAGGAAAATTCTGATGATCTCTATTGGGGAATTAAAACCTGGGAGGCTTCAACTGGAGAAATGAGAACAAGAATCTTTATTCTGCTGGGAAATAACTCTGTGGGGAGAGTATTTATCCTGTTGGAGAATTTTTCAAAAGCTTGGGTTGTATGCCACTCTACTGGGGAATCAGATGCAGTTGGATAGTACTCCACCGGGGTTTAAAGGTTGAAGTTTTGGACTCCGTTGAGGAAGAAAGTTTCATCTTTGCTGGAGATTTGTAGTTCAAAGTCTTCTGGCTCCGCTGGGGATTGGGAGTTCAGAAACTTAGCTCTGATGGGATTTTTGAAACTTAACTCCGCTGGGGATGTGTATTTCAAGGTTTTAGCTCTGTTGAGAATCTGGATGACATACTGCAGGGGATTTCCTCCGGAATAGCGCAAAGACGTCTTCCTATACCTTCAACTTATCAGTAATTATCCTTTCTCATTCCGTTTTATTTGTAAGCAGTGATTATATTCAAATGCATATGCTCATTTTAATAAATCATTGGGCATTTTCAAATAAAACACAAGTGTAAAAAAGAAAGAAAAAACAAACAAATTTCTGCACTTTGAAATATCTTTGTATTAACTTTGTGTAAGTATTTTGTACAAAGGAGACAAACATCCTAGTAAGAGAATGTTGTCATGAAAATGAGAAAAATTTATACAAATAAAGATGGCTATGTGTAACAATTCCATGGGGTTCCCATTCTGCTATAGCCTTCACAACTCTGAGTATCTTGTCCATTCGTTGCCTCGTCCGCAGATGATTGGATTGATCAGAAGCTTGGAGCTTATCCGTGAAGAGATTGTTCTTAAAGTGATCCGATGAGACATAGTCATACGCTTTAATTCCCTAACTTTTGCCTGGACCGCCCTTTCGGGTTTTCAGCCCACCGGGAAACCCTTTTTTGCCCAAGTCGCCATTTCGGGTTTTCAACTTGTCGGGTGTACAGATTATCTATTTATCCCTGATTTTTTCCTGAACCTCCCTTTCGGTTTTTTGATTCACCGGGATGCCCATTTTTGCCCAAGTTTCCCTTTCGGGTTGTCAACTTGTCGGGTCATTTTATGCATAGTATCTTTTGACTATGTCAGCGTTTGTAGGGTGCGGCAGGTCGTCGCTGTCCATGGTGGTTAGAATCATATCCCCACCAGAAAAGATGTTTTTGATCACAAATGGTCCTTCGTAAGTAGGAGTCCACTTACCCCTGGGATCACTGCGACAAGATGATCTACTTGATTACAAGATCTCCGACTTGATACACCTGACGTCTGACTTTCTTGTTGAAAGCCCTGATCATCCGTTTTTGATACGTCTGACCATGACAAACAGCAGTAAGTCGCTTCTCGTCGACCAAGTTAAGTTGATCAAGCCGAGTCTGAATCCAATCGTCTTCACTTAAACCAACATCTTTCATAATTCTCAAGGAAGGAATCTGAACCTCCATAGGTAAAACAGCCTCCATGCCATATACCAAAGAAAAGGGGGTTGCCCTGGTTGAAGTACGCACCGTGGTATGATATCCGTGCAGAGAAAACGGTAACATCTCATGCCAGTCCTTGTAGCTGACTGTCATCTTTTGAATGATCTTCTTGATATTTTTATTCGCAGCTTCAACAGCACCGTTCATCTTTGGCCGATAGGGAGATGAATTATGATGCTGAATTTTGAACTGTTCGCACAGAGCGGTGATCATAGTGTTGTTCAGGTTTGTACCATTATCCGTGATGATCCTGTCGGGGATACCATACCGGCATATGAGGTTCTGCTTGATGAAGCGGGCAACCACATTCTTTGTAACGGAGGCGAAAGAAGCTGCTTCGACCCATTTGGTAAAGTAATCAATAGCCACCAGGATGAAGCGATGTCCATTGGATGCTGTTGTACCCCAAAATTTTCCCTCTCATTTTATCAACATTTTTTCATCACAAGACTCTTGAAACTCAAGACCAAGCTAGGGTTTGCTCTGCTCAAGACACCTCTTTGCATTGTTGACCTAAATTAGGGTTTGAGTTTGCACAGGGATATTTTAACCTACAATACCCAAATTGACTTTCATACTTCATGTTGGACTCATAAGTTTGCCCATACCAAGTCTCAAGCCTTGAATCAAATTTTTGCCCAGTCAATTGGACAGTTGACCTAGAAATCAGTTGTATTGGGCAAAAAGTCAACTGTGGCCAATTGACAGTCAAACCTCATGAATTTTGACCCACATCAACATTTTGAACTCATATGAACCATTTGATCAAGTTTGGATCACAATTCCACAAGAAATTTGATCAGATCACCAAAAGGGCAAAATGGTCATTTTTAGGGTTTTGACTGTACAAAGGTAATTTTTGACTGTTTTACCTAGCCAATGGCAAATCAAGCTCAACAATGGACTCAAGGACTCAATGACATTATCTTGACCCATTCAACAAGTTCAAAATACCTCAAATGCATAGGATTGACAGATGAATTTTTCAGTCAACTGATCAAAATTTGACTGTACACTGAAAAGTCAAACTTTGACTTTTTGGTCAAAATCAAGTGCCAAGGGTCATTTTCCATCAAGATGTGTCAAATTATGAAACTTGTTCATCAAGAAACCCAAAATTGCAAATTAGGGTTTGAAATTGAAAATTTTCATAACTTAGAATTTTTCTAAGTTATGAAATTTTCTTAATTTTTCCTAACTTTGTCCCACATTTTCACCAAGATGCAAATGGATTCAAATAAAACTTACAACATGAAAGTTTTATTCCATCACAAAGTCTAAATTTTATTCACAAAGTTTTCTCAAAAGAAGCTTGTATCTCAAGTTATGATTTTTGGAACAAGGGTCCCTAAAACTTTTAACTTAGAGAAATTTTGCTCTAGTTTAGGCAGGATTTCGACCCATCTTCTTGGCAATTTTTCACATAGTTCCACTTGGAGTATCAAGTATCATTTCAAATATGGATTATAGTACATATTTCAAGCTTTCCAAATTATCCAAGAACTCCTCAAACAGATTTGTGGTTAGGGAGAATCGAATGCTTGAAGTTGGCAAAAACTCACTTTGTAACCATGGCCAATGCATGTTCATACAAGTTGCAAATCTGACCAAACTAGCTTTGTACTTGATTACAGGTCTCTAAACCAATTTACACTCAAAAATTGAATGCAAATACATTGGTTAGAGGCATTTTTCTGATCAAGAGAGCATTATACAATGAATAATTCCATTTTGGGCATAAAGATAACACTTCCATTTTCATAAAGCATAACTTTTGCAAAGTTGTTTTTCTTGAGCCTTGGACTTCTTTCTTTGCAGTAAACAAGTTCCACAAACTTAGGCAAAGGTACAAGAAGCTTGTGCATGCTTGGAGATAGCCTGTACAGGCCTATCTCATTTCACTTCACACTTTTCTTTCAAAACAAGTCAACTTGCCAAAAGTCCATAGCTTGCATATCTGATATATTCAACTTAAGCCAACATTTGAAACAAGTTTTACACATCCTTGTAAGCCAGAAACACGAGCCAATCATCCCTCAAACACCTTTGAACACCAAAACACCAAAAACTTGCAAAACAGGGCAGTTGCTGCAACTTGAGTGCCATAGCTCACTTTGCTCGTGCGTTTTGCTCCTTTCCACTTCAAACACCTTCCATTCAACTCACTCAAGCTATCCCAAACCTCCATTGACAACTGTAACTCCATTTACATTGTTCACCATTTTCATTTCAAACTTGTGCAGGTTGACTTCTGTAGAAAGATTCAGGCCATTTCAAAACAAACTAAGCATTGGGAAAGGTTCAGGGAACATCAAGCAAGCTCAAAAGAACCTCAGGCCTCACTGAAAGTTGTTGCATTATCCAACTCGAATCCAACTGAAATAGGTTTTTCATGAACTTTTATCTCTCTATTTAGGAACATTTAGCCTTAGGTTTGTGAATGAAAGATGTAGTACTCATTGCCCTGAAACCATACATATGCTCAGTTTTCATTTATATTAAACGTGCTAAGAGAATTTCATCCATGAACTTTCTGAAAAAACTAGGTTAGAAATTAGGGCCAGAGAAATTCTCTCTGGTCTTTGAGAGTTAAATCAAGTTTTTTATATGGTTAGAATCGTGGTTTGATGCTCTACAAGTTTCATGTTTTGAGTTTTGGCAAAAGATCACAAATACAGGATATCCCAAGTTTGTACAGGCGCGCACGTGTTTTCAAATTTCTGGAGGTTGAAGATGAAGTCTGGGCTGGACCTGGCCTTCTTGCTTCCAACACCTCCCAGCTTACTTCCTGCACCCCCTGGCCCATTTTCTTGTATTTTTATTACTTTTGCATTTTAATTTCATTTCTGACTTTATTATTTCTTCTAAACATAAAAAATACTTGAAAAATATTTTCATAATTTTTTACATTTATTTGGTATTTATTTTAATTATTTCTAATATTAAAACACTTTTAATACCATTTTATTATTTGTTTAAATTTGAAATTTATGTAAATAATACTTTTATTTTCATTTCTTATTTTTATTCACATTGAAAATATTTTCTTGCATATATTTTATTTTTGTAAATATTTTATTTTTGTAAATATTTTATTTTATTTTATACATATTTAATATATTTAATATATATATATATATATATATATATATATATATATATATATATATATATATATATATATATATATATATATATATATATATATATATATATATATATATATATATATATATATATATATATATATATATATATATATATATATATATATATATATATATATATATATATATATATATATATATATATATATATATATATATATATATATATATATATATATATATATACTTTATTTTATTAAAAACATAGATTAAAAATACAAAAATAGTACATTTTTATTTTTATTGTTATTTTATACTAAAAAAACATTTTTTTGTCAATATATTTTTATTTTTGTATATATTAATATATTTTTGTATATAAATAATATATAATATCATTTTCTTAAGAAATTAGGGTTTACCCCTTAATTAAATAAAACCAATTCTTTTTATTTTATTTCTTTACACCTTTTTCTTTACATTTAAAAAATACTTTGCATGCATAAAAACTTTTTTTGCATAACACATTTTTTATTTAATATTTATTTATTGTGTTTATTTAAATATTGCCCATTTAAATATTATGCATTGTAAATTCAATTTGGTTGTAATAATTTAGGGTTTTAATTTCTTGAAAAATAATCCCCTATTCAAAATTGTACCCCCCCTCCCTATGTCAAAGTTGTAATAGCTTAGATTTATTTTTACGCACTTAATGCTTTCAATTATGCCATGATTAGAGAATTAGAGTTTGTATGCAAAATCAAAACCAACAAATAGTTTGACCTAATCAAAGACAAAATGCATGAAAAACAAACACAATGCACACTTGCACCTCTAGGGTTACAATCCACGTGTTGCCTTCAAAAATGGGCCATGGTATGCATGTTAAGTACTTTGGCAAAACAAAAACAAAACAAAAGATCATAGTCCCTCGATGACGCTATCTGAGTTGCCTAAATAAAATGATCATGTCCCTTAAAGAAAATTGCCAAAAATACTTGACACAATTGCTATTATGGTCTACACGATGACCCGCGCCCGTCCCGTTAACATCCTAACACAAGGTTGTTCACCAAATACAATGGTGAAACAACACTTTTAAAAGGGTTAAAAACATAAGAAGGATCTTTGAGTAAAATAGGGCAGATAACTCTTAGTTACTTGATCAAAAGCTTGCAAAAACATCCTTGCTATTTTCAAAACACACTTCACAATACAATTTCAAAACCCTACTTTCAAACATTGGAAACTTTTCTAAAGACAAAAACACCTTTGTATACATTCAAACAAGAATCATTACAAAGGTTGCCACAACGATGGCCTCTTTTCAAAATATCTTTCCAAATCACACACAAAGCACCATTTCAAACAATTGAAGAGCACCATTTCAAACAATTGAAAAGCAAAGCAAGTGATCTAAACAAGTAACTAAGAGCCCATGGATAACCATGGATAGAAAGGGTGCTAATACCTTCCTTTTCTATAATCTACTCCCCGAACCCAAGAAAACATCTCAAAGGTATTTCCTGTGCTTTTTGACCTTTCCTTAGGATAAAATAAAAAGTCAGTGGCGACTCTTGCTAAACCGAAACATTTGCGAACACAAACGCAAAACCTCAAGTCAGTTCTCCCACCGTATCACAGATGCCATAGGCTTGATCTCTCCAATCATGTTGATTCCCCACATTGAGAATGGCCAAGGAGCTGTTAGGACATTGAGAGGGACTGGAGGAATATGTACCTTGTCATCATAGACTTGGCATTTGTAACAAGTACGGGAATATTGATGACAGTCAGCTTCCATGGTAGACCAGTAGTAGCCTGCCCTTAGAATCTTCTTAGCCATCGTATGTCCGCTCAAATGGGTGCCAAATGTGCCACTATGCAGTTCAGTCATGATCTGCTCAGCTTCAACCTTGTCCACACAACGAAGCAAAACACAATCATGGTTGCGCTTATATAGGATACCATTTCTTAGGAAGAACTTGGCAGCAAATCTCCTTAAGAACTTTTTGTCGTTGACTGAAGCTCCTTCAGGGTATTCTCGAGTCTTGAGATACCTTTTGATTTCATGAAACCAGGGTTATTCCACTACTTCTTCGGTATTAATCTCATGACAGTGCGCAGGTTCGTCCATTCGCTCGACGGTGATTTGGGGAGCCTCATTATCCCAGTTGAGTTTAAACATGGAAGACATTGTAGCTAGAGCATTCGCTAGCTGATTTTCTTCTTGCGGGAAGTGCTCGAAGGTAATCTGCTCGAAATGAGGTAACAATGTCAGGACATGTGCTTTGTATGGGATAAGATTAGGGTGTTTAGTATCCCACTCTCCTTTGATTTGACTGATAACCAAAGCTGAGTACCCAAATACAACCATAGATTTGATTCCTAAGTCAATAGCAGCCTTGAGACCAAAGATACAAGCTTCATACTCGGCCATGTTGTTGGTGCAGCTGAAGCAGAGTCTAGCAGTGAAAGGTGTATGGCAACCTTCTGGAGAGATAAGTACCACGCCAATACCATTGCCAAGTGCATTTGAAGCACCATCAAAGTACAGGGTCCATTGGGATCCTTGTTTAGGTCCGTCATACGGTCTGTTCCCTTTAATTTTGTCCAATGTCATAATATCCTCGTCAGTTAAGTCGAACCTCATAGATTGGTAATCTTCGACGGCTTGATGAGCTAAATGGTCGGCTAGTACACTCCCCTTTATAGCTTTTTGGGTTGTGTATTGGATATCATACTCAGTCAGGATCATCTGCCATTTAGCGATTCTTCTGGATAAAGCAGGCTTCTCGAAGATGTACTTGATCGAATCCATTTTGGAAATCAGCAAAGTGGTATGTGTCAACATATACTGCCTTAGCCGGCGAGCAGCCCATACCAAAGCGCAGCAAGTTTTCTCGAGCAGTGAGTAGCGAGTCTCACAGTTGGTAAACTTTTTGCTAAGGTAATAAATGGCATGCTCTTTTCGGCCAGACTCGTCATGTTGGCCCAGTACGCACCCTATTGAATTATCCAAAATAGTCAGATACATGATTAGCGACCTTCCTTCGACGGGTGGCATCAAGATAAGAGGTTCCATCAAATACTCCTTGATCTTATCAAAAGCAACTTGACAGTCATCGTTCCATTCAACCACCTGATCTTTCTTCAACAACTTGAAGATTGGTTCACAGGTAGATGTTAGGTGAGAGATGAACCTTGCAATATAATTTAGGCGTCCCAAGAAACCCCTAACCGCCTTCTCAGTGCGAGGGGCATGCATTTCTTGTATAGCTTTGACTTTAGCAGGATCAACCTCAATGCCTTTGTTGCTGACGATGAATCCCAAGATTTTACCGGACCTAACTCCGAAAGTGCACTTGGTAGGGTTCAGTCTAAGCTTATACTCCTTCAATCTGACAAACAACTTTTGCATATGGTCAAGGTGTTCTTCTTCTGTTTGTGAACGGGCTATCATGTCGTCTACGTAGACTTCGATCTCATGATGTATCATGTCATGAAATAAAGCTACCATGGCTCGCTGATAAGTTGCCCCGACATTCTTCAGTCCAAACGGCATCACTTTATAGCAGAAGGTACCCCACTATGTAACAAAAGTAGTCTTCTCCATGTCTTCGGGGGCCATTTTGATCTGGTTGTATCCCGAAAATCCATCCATGAAAGAAAATACCTTATGTTGAGCTGTATTGTCGACCAAAATGTCAATGTGTGGCAGTGGAAAGTCATCTTTAGGGCTAGCCCTGTTTAAATCTCTGTAGTCCACACACATTCTCACTTTGCCATCTTTCTTAGGCACGGGCACAATGTTAGCAACCCATTATGGATAGGAAGTAACAGCAAGAAACCCGGCATTGAACTGCTTCATCACTTCAGCTTTGATCTTTTCGGACATGTCGGGCCTCATTCGGCAGACTTTGTGTTTGATTGGTGGACAGTCTTCTCTGGTAGGGAGACGGTGAACCACAATATTTGTGTCGAGTCCCGACATGTCTTCATAGGACCAGGCAAAGATTTCAACATATTCATTCAACAGCTGAACTAGATGTTCTTTGACATTTGGCTTCAGGTTGGCACCCACTTTAATCTCTCTTCTTTCTTCGGTAGTACCCAAGTTGATAGTCTCTAATACCTCTTCATGAGGCAGAATAACCCTTTCTTCCTGTTGTAGAAGTCTAGCCAACTCTCCAAGCACTTCACTGTCTTCATCACCTTCGTATTCAGCATGATTGACCAGATCTTCAGAGTCACTGAAGGCCAAAGCAAAATAGTCACCCATGGAATCCGGAGTGGATGAGTACCTGCATTTTGTGAGTGTGGGTGTGTGTAAGGGATAACCATCCTTAAACAAAATAAAATGTAAAAGGAAATAAAATGAACACAAAAGTTTATAGATGAAAACGTCCATGATTCATTAAAAATGGCATATGAAAATGAAGAATAAAAAACCCTTACAAATGGACCTATGTGCCCCGGGAAAGGCACAAAGCAAAAGAGTGTACGAACTGTTTAATAATTATTACAGACCAAACTGGAAATGTTCAAAAGATAAATTACTGATTGATGAAAGTAATGGGAAAGAAGTCTTTCGCCTCCTAGTTGTTCAGTCCTCCTTCAATGGTTGGAAAGATCCAGTCTTCAAAATTGCTTCCTTCTTCATCATCTTCTAAAGCATGAACTCTGTGATGAGTGATTTTCAGTGGTGGTCCTCCAGCCCGGGAGCAACGCACAACTTTCTGGCTAGCAGCAGTGAAACCCAATCCAAACTTATCTGTCTTGTAAGGAAAATCTGGTAGTTGACCCCACACTGTACTCCCTCCTTCCTTGATTACAGCCTCTGCATCTTTAAGGGATGACATCCGGGACACAGGCTTGGTAATGATGGGCGCATCAGTCATTGTTTTGGCTACCGCAACTTCAGGAGAAAACTCTTCAAAGTGTTGGAAAGGTGTTTCTATGAATTCACCATCTAACTCCACATAGCGGAAAGAGTTAAGGTGGCTTATCATATACTCCTCCTCACCATGAACTGTTATGATTTTACCCTGGACTGGGTATTTGAGCATTTGGTGTAGAGAAGAAGTGACTGCCCCAGCGTTGTGGATCTATGGCCTTCCCAACAAGCATGAATATAAAGGACGGATGTCCATCACATAAAAAGTAGAGTTGAAAATTTTTGTTCCCACCTTAATTGGGATGTCCACTTCTCCGTGAACCATCCGTTTAGAACCGTCGAAGGCTATAACAATGATATTACTGGGCTTTAGGGTCAAACCTTCACAGTCCAATCTGTCTGATGCTTTCTTTGGTAGAACATTTAAAGATGAACCGGTATTAACCAGAACATGAGCAAGTGTGGTCCCTCTGCACTCTACCGAGACATGCAGCGCATCATTATGATTTCTTCCTTTAGACGTTAGATCGGCATCAGAGAAACCAAGACCATTGTCGGCTTTAAGGATAGCCACACACTCTTGAAACTGATCTGCAGAAGTTTCTTGAGGCACGTGCGCCGTCTTCATAAATTTGATCAAGGCTTTGGCATGAGCCTCAGAGCAGAGCAATAGATCCAGCATAGAGATTTTTGAAGGGGTTTGCCCCAGCTGCTCCACGACATCATAGTCGCTCTTCTTAATTATCTTTAAAATCTCCTCCATATCCTTTTGGGTGGTCTCGGGGATAACCAAAGTCTGAGCCCTCGTCCTGACAGGCGCTTTTTGGATCCCCTTACCTTTATCAGCAGTAACAGCAGAGGGTACAACTTCGGGAGTAACAATTTCTTCAATTACTGGACTTTGCACAGATATCTTGACAGACACAGGAGCACTTGAGGGTCCGAAGACTGCCCGTGGAGGAGCAATCTCTGGAGAGAAGATTCTTCCGCTACGAGTGATCTTACTTTTCCCTGCAATATTCCCCATGTCAGGAGTTTCTTCATCGGAAATTTCTTCGACTGATTCGATCTGCTTAACACCGTGATAGAAGATCTCTCCTCCATAATTCCATGGTATTATCTTATTGGACTTATATGGGATAGGCCCCGACATGGTAATCTTCAACGGTACAAACTTTGGATCGGGTGTAATCCTAACAGGCCTTTTGCAGGTCTTGGAAAGATTGTCGAAAATGGTGATTATAGCAACATCATTGATTGGAGTAACAAGAGTAACATGAGTGATAGTAGTAACAGGAGTTTTTTGAAAGAGGATCTCTTGAGTATCCATCGAGCGTTGAATTCCTGACTTCAATAGCGGACAGTCGGATTGCAAGGTTGAACAAAAGTAACAATCTTTTTCACAGCCCGGGAAAATCCCGGCTTTCAACAGATTCATCTTGATCATTGGCAACAGAGTCATTAAGTCATCAACAGTAGTAACATGAAGATCTTCTACAATAGCATGGACATTATGACCATGTTTTGGCATATGAGCAGATATCACATTAGGTTTTTCGGGGGCATCAAACTCTACCTCCTTGGCATCTATTAAATCTTGGATCTTGTTTTTCAGGGCCCAACAGTTGTAACAGTTGTTGGTGTCGTGCCCCATACTGTCCGAATGATATGCACATTTTGCATTTGAATGATAATAGGGAGAAGAGGTATTTGGGTTTTTCGGCGCTTCTTTCAAGTTGGTAAGGTTTAACTTTAATAGATGAGGGAGGACCTGAGCCGGTGTCATATTGATCCGGGTGAATTGCCGTTGTGGCCTTTCTACCCTTTGCTGGTTAGCTCTGGGTTGACTGCTTCGAGGTTGATCGACTGAGGATTTCTGGATCATCACAGCCCCCACCACTGGTCGGCGCTCCATTCTCCCTTGATTTCTCTGGGTGTGAACAGTATAAACTTCCTTCTTGGCTGGGAAGGTCTTCTTGATAGCAGTGGAAGCAGAGGCATCCTTCTGAATTTTACCACTCTTAATGCCAGCTTTGACCCTTTCACCAGTCAGAATTAATTCAGTGAACCCCGCAGATGAGCTCCCGATCAAGTGATTGAAGAATGGGCCAGATAGGGTCCCCAAAAACATGTCAACCAGCTCTCTATCCGACAATGGTGGCTGCACCCTTCCATCCAAATCCCGCCACTTCTGGGCATACTCCTTTAATCCCTCATTAGAGGCCATACCCATATTCTGTAGTTGAGTACGAGTAGGCGCTAAATCTGTGTTATATTGGTATTGTCGGTAGAAAGAAGCATCCAAATCTTCCCAGTTATGAACATCATATCTCTCAAGTTGATAGAACCAGTCCAATTGCGTACCCGACAAACTATCTTGAAAAAAGTGGACCCATAGATCCTTATCAGAAGAGTGAGGTTGGATCTTTCTGACGTAGGACCGCGGATGCATATTCGGACAGGACAAACCGTCGTATTTAGCAAATGTAGGCACTTTGAACTTGGGAGGAATGACGATCCCAACAACCAACCCTAGTTCTTCGAAATCCAGCCCAGGTACCCTTTGTACCTCCATGGCTGCCAACCGATCCTCAAGATTCTTATACTTATCGTCCGCCCGAGGGTACTGCTGTTCGGAGTAATCTTCATCCTCTTCCTCTTCTTCTCCAGCTTCAGACTCAGAGGGCATTGCAACTCCCTTTCCTTTACCAACCCCTTCGTCAGATGTCGAGGGGAAATCCAAAACTCTCCTAGCCTGATTCTCAAATCTTCTTCCCATAGTGGCCATACCAATTCTTTTCTTTTTCTTCTTTTCCTTTTCCTTCTCTTTCTCTAACAGTGCTTTAAGGTCCTCTTGACCCTTTGCCAAGGTCATGAGGAGTTGTTGGAATTGGGAATTCTGTGCTTACAGATCTTTGACCGTCTGCTCTATATCCATCTTGCTGAAATAAATAGCAGAAAGATAAGGAAACCTGGTGTGAAGACCTGTTTATGCATATGATGAATGATATGTTATTCATGTAATGCATTCAAGGATTCAGAAATTCAAATTTGTTGCAAACAAAAAGAACACACGTCATATTAATAAGAAGAAATTTGTTAGTACATAAATGCCCCATGGGCAAAATATTACAAAATTCTTAATGTAAAAAGACGTTGCGCATCCTTTTTGGCGCGATGTAAGTGTTAAGAGTCTCCTCTTTGTGAAGTCGGCGGGTAAGTTCCAAAACCTTCTTCTCACTGGCATAGAAGCTGGCTTCAAAAGTGTATTGTTATTCCTTGAGTTGTATCCAACTCTTTTGCAATTCTTCCAATGATGTTGGCATGTCTGGATGTAGGAGGGTGTATGGAACCTCTCCTTCCATAACAGGCTATTTGATCATGGGGAGAATGTGGGGGTAAGGCATCATAAGACTCTGGGCGCGGGTTCGTACCCACTTGAGATAAGGCTCAAAGGGGATGGAATTCTTGTGTCCCAGTGTCTTACTATCCACTTTGTTGGGCATCCTCCAAGCTCAGATAAACCTTTCTCGAAGTCCTTGAGTGTCACTGTTGAAGTCAAAAACCAAGTCAGGAATCAACATATTATGAGGGCCATCCCTTCGGGCATACCCAAATTACCTTAGAGCTAAACAGGGGTTGTAGGTAATGCCTCCCCTAATGCCATGTAGTGGGACATTAGGGAATTCTCCGTAATGATCAATGATGATGACATTTTCTCTGGACCGAGAACACCAATGAACATCAGAATGTGTGAGGGTCATCAACCGTTGTGACCACCTTAAACCATGCTCATTCTTCAAAAATGATTGGGGAAGGTGAGAAATAAACCACCTTGCTAGAAGAGGAGTACAACACATGAGAACACCTCTTTTCCTCATTGTTCGTGTGTGAAATGAATGTAAGATGTCCCCAATCAATGTAGGCACAGGATTCCGAGATATGAAAATCTTAACAGCATTCACATCTATAAGCTGATCAGGGTTTGGGAACAAGACCAACCCATAGATGAGAAATGCTACAATCTCTTGAAAGGCTTGCAGATCTAGAGAATTCCAGCAGTCTTGTGCCTTCTCAAACAGAAACTTTGCCAAGAAACCCTTGACACCACTTCTGGTTTCCCAATGACCTTTGATATCAGATGGTTGCAAGTGTAAGGCTTGAGCAACATCTTCAGGCTTTGGTTCTCTTTTCGTACCGTTGTAGGGTAGTTGATGAAGAATAGGAATCCTCAGGAGTTGATAAAATTCCTCCAAAGTAGGTACTAGTTGGTAATCAGGAAATGTAAAGCAATGGTGTAGGGGGTCAAAGAACTGGAAGAGGACTTTCACCATGTCTTCTTCAATGTTGGAGTTGAACAAGTTGAGGAGTCTACCATGTATTTCACTGAAGAGAGAATTTTCTGGAATCTTGGAAGTAAGCTCCTTGAGTTGAGGAGGGATCCTTACAAGGTTGACTTGATGTGTTTTTCTGCAGAGTGATTCCATAACCTACAAAACAGGAACAAAGGTGAAGATCCAAACCCTTGAAATGGTTAGTGGATGCATATGATGCTTTATGATGTTCATGATGTATGCACAAGCATATGTACAAGAAAATCACACAAGATCCTAGTTTCAGGCTTGCATGGGGTTTCATAGGTAAGTACCCTTTTGAAGTTAGTTGGCTCAACCTGTCCTATAAATAGTAACCGGGTTCTAAGGAGCTCAATATCACTGGATTATTTTCTGTGTTCATTGTTTCAGTTTAGCCACTTAACTGGCGACCGAAATATTCCAAGAAAACAACCCTCAATGAGTGTAGTATCGAGTATCTACCAACTTCGGACTGCACCAAAGCCGGTCATCTCACTACCCCTAATAAGGCCAAGATGGTCAAGTAAGGTTCTAAGAGTTCATTAGTGCTTCATGACATCACTCAGCGGCCCCGTATTCTCTTTGATTGACTCAAAGGCTATCGGTACCCACAAATATGTCACACTAATATAGCTATTGCTTCAACCATGTCGGTATACCCCGCACAGTTTCCACAACGTATTGCTATTTACCTATGAATGTTTCCCAAAAATCCGGGTGGAGGATTCAAACCCAAACAAGAGAACCAAATGTAAAGCAATCAAAGCAAACAAGATAAGCATGCAAAGGTGATCTAAACCCTAAGGTTACTCCACTTTTAGAGAATATCCCCAGCAGAGTCTCCAGTTCTGTGATACGGTGGAAGAACTGACTTGGGATTTTACGTTTGTGTTCGCAAATGTTTCGGTTTATCTATAGTCGCCACCGACTTTTTATTTTATCCTAAGGAAAGGTCAAAAAGCACAGGAAAGACCTTTGAGATGTTTTCTTGGGTTCGGGGAGTAGATTATGAAAAGGGAAGGTGCAAGCACCCTTTTAATCCATGGTTATCCATGGGCTCTTAGTTACTTGTTTAGATCACTTGCTTTTGCTTTTCAATTGTTTGAAATGGTGCTTTGTGTGTGGTTTTGAAAGATATTTTGAAAAGAGACCATCGTTGTGGCAACCTTTGTAATGATTCTTGTTTGAATGTATACAAAGATGTATTTGTCTTTTGAAAAGATTTCAATGTTTGAAATTTGATTTGGGAAATATTTTGAAATTGTGTTGTGAAGTGTGTTTGAAAATAACAAGGATGTTTTGCAAGCTTTGATCAAGTAACTAAGATTTATCTACTCTATTTTACTCAAAGATATTTCCTATACGTTTTTAACCCTTTTGACAGTGTTGTTTTACCACTGCATTTGGTAAACAACCTTGTATTAGGATGTTAAACGGGACAGGCGCGGGTCATCGTATAGACCATGATAGCAATTGTGTTAAGTATCCTTAGCAAATTTTTGAGGGACTTGATCATTTTGTTTAGGCAACCAAGATAGTGTCATCGAGGGACTATGATCTTTTGTTTTGTTTTTGTTTTGCCAAAGTACCCAACATGCATAACATGGCCCATTTTTAAGGCAACAAGTGGATGTAACCCTAGGGGTGCAAGTGTGCATTGTGTATTAATTTTCATGCATTTTTGTCTTTGTATTAGGTCAAGTTACTTGTTAATTTTGGATTTTTGCATACAAACCCTAATCTCTAATCATGGTATAATTTAAAGCGTAAATACGTAAAATAACTCTACCACTATTACAACATGATTATGGTGAGGGGGATACAAATGGGGATATATTTGACAAGGAATTAAAACCCTAGTTTTACTATTACATCCAAATTGAATCAAATGGCATAAATAACAAATGAATAATATTTAAATAAACAATTTAAATAAATATACAAAATAATATGAATATGCAAAAAGGGTTTTGTTTATTTTTATGTATGTAAAAATATTTAATGTAAAAAAAAAAAGAAATAAATAAAAAGATTATCATTTTTTATATTAAGGGTAAAACCCTAATTTTTAAGAATATAAATATATTGACTATATTATTTATATACAATAAAATAAAATAGTGTATATAAAAAAAATAAAATATATTTAGAAAAAAAGTATTATTTAAGTATAAATAATAATAAAAATAAAAGTATAGTATTTTTATGTTTTTATTCTAAAGTATCTATTAAATAAAATAAAAGTATGGTATATATTAATTATATTAAATATGTACAATAAAAAATAAAATAAAAATATATACAAGACAAAAATATATTTAGAACAATATTTTTTAGTGTAAATAAAATAAAGAATAAAAAGTATAATGTTATTATTTATTATTTTCAATTTTTCAATAAATAAAAGTATATACTAATTAAATTATTTTATGTCTAAAAAAAACAATAAAATAATAAAAATAAATGTGAGAAATTATGAAAATATTTTTGGATATTTTTATGTTTGGAAAATATGAAATAAAAATCAGAAATGATAAATAAATACAAAAATATAAAATATAAAGAAATTGCGCCATAGGGGGTGCATTCAGTAAAAGAGGGGGTGTCAATAGTGAGCCAAGACCAAGCCCAGCCCACCACACTTCATCTTCAACCTTTGTTCTTCAAAAACGCGCGCGCCTGGATTCAAACACGAACAACCTGTATACGTGCTCTAATGCAAAAACCCATAACATCAAAGTTGTAGCACTTTTCAAGACGAATTCAACCATATAAAAAACTTGTCCTAACTCTCAAAGACCAGAGAGAATTTCTCTGGCCCTAAAATCTAACCTAATTTTTTCAGGAAATTCATGGATCAAATTCTCTTAGCATGCTTAACTAAAATGAAAACTGAGCATATGTACAACTTCATGGCTATGAATACTACATTTCTTATTCATAAACCTAAGTTTAATTGTTCCTAAATAGAGAGATAGGAAGTTGACAAAAACCTGTTTCAGCTGAGATCGTGTCTGGCAATGTGGAGCTTTTCAATGAGGCCTGAGGTATTTGACAGCTTGCTTGAACTTACCTTAATCTTCTCCAATGCCTAGCTTGCCTTGAATGTGCTTGAACAAGCCTACAGAACTCAACCTGCACAAGCTGAAATGAAAAATGGCAAACACTGTAAATTGAGTTACAGTTAGTGTTTAAGGGTTGGGATAGCTTGGATAGGTTGTATGGAAGGTGTTTGAACATGTTTGGGGAAAAACGCACGAGCAAATTGTGTTATGGAAACCAAACTGCAGATGTTGCCCTGTTTTGCCAATGTGATGTGATTTTGTGCTATGGGAGGTTTGAAGGCTCAAAGGGCCGTGTTTCTGGTTCAAGGGGATGTGATAAAGATGTTTCAAAAGCTTGCACAAGTTAGTTTTAGCTGATGTTCAAGTTCTAGTGTATTGGACAAATTTATTGGTTATGAAGCAAAGTATGAGAAGTAATGTGAAGCAGGCTTGTACAGGCTATACATCATCTTGCACACTTTGCCCTTGGCCCCTCAAGTTTGTGGATCTGATTTGATGCACAAGATATGGCTCAATGCTCAAGGATTGTGGTTTTGACATAAAGCAAACTTTGGCAAAAATGGTAATGTACCTTTTACCATTTAGGGATTAATCTTGTATGCAATGCCCTAATGACCAAAACAATGCCTTAGACCAATGGATTTGCATTTAATTATTGAGTGTGGAATGGTTTTGAGGCCTGTAATCTAGTGCAAAGCAAGCTGATTTGAATTTGCAACTTGTATCACTATGAACATGCCATGGATGAAAAGTGAGCTTTTCCAAACTTCAAGCCTTCGATTCTCCCTAACCACAAATGAGTTTGGAAAGTTCTTGGACATTTTGGAAAGCTTTCAACATGCTATACATTCCATATTTGAAATGCAATTTGAGATTCCAAGTGGAACTATGTGAAAAATGGCCATGAAGATAGGTAAAAATCCTGCCTAAATTAGGGCAAAATTTCACTAAGTTAAAAGTTTCATGGACCCTTGTTCCAAAAATTATAACTTGAGATCCAAGCTTCTTTTGGGAAAACTTTGTGAATAAAAGTTGTATACTTTGTGGAGAAATACAACTTTCATGTTGGAAGTTTTGTTTGAATCCAATTGCATCATGGTGAAAATGTTGGGCAAAGTTACGAAAAATTAAGAAAATTTCATAACTTAGAAAAATTCTAAGTTATGAAAATTTTCAACTTTAAACCCTAATTTGAAAAAATGGGTTTCTTGATGAACAAGTTTCATATTTTGACACATCTTGATGAAAAATGACCCTTGGCACTTGATTTTGACCCAAAAGTCAAAGTTTGACTCTTCAGTGTACAGTCAAAATTTGATCAGTTTACTGAAAAATTCATCTGTCAATCCAATGCAATTGAGATCTTTTAAACCCTGTGAATAGGTCAAGATGATGCCATTGAGTCCTTGAATCCATGCTTGAACCCAATTTGCCATTGGCTGGGTCAAAAATCAAAAATTGCCCTTGTGCAGTCAAAACCCAAAAAATGATCATTTTGCCCTTTTGATGATCTGATCAAATTTCTTGAGGAGTTGTGGTCCAAACTTAATCAAATGATTCATATGAGTTTATAATGTTGATATGGATCAAAATTCATGAGGTTTGACTGTAAATTGGCCACCGTTGACTTTTTCCCTAATACAGCTGATTTTTAGATCAATTGTCAAAATGAATGAGCAAAAATTTGATTCAATGCTTGAAACTTGGTAGAGGTAATCTTGTAAGTCCAACATGAAGTATGAAAGCCACTTTGAGCATTAGAAGTCCAAAATTCCTTGTGCAAACTCAAACCCTAATTTAGGTCAACAGTGCAAGGAGATGTCTTGAGCTGAGCAAACCCTAGCTTGATCTTGAGTTCAAAGAGCCTTGTGATGAGAAATGTTAATAAAATGAGAGGTCAAATTTTGGGGTACAATAATCATCCATGTCAAGTTTCATGCCTTGCATAAGAAGTTTGCTCAGTCAACTGCTCAGATGCCTGAAAGTCAAATGCACTAGGTCAAAAGTCAATTGTGGCCCACATACAATCAAACTTCAAGATTTTTGGTCAACATCAACATTTTAAAGAGATATCCATCATTTGATCAAGGGTTGATCATGATTCCTCAAGGGATGCCCCCAAATTCATCAAAACCCAAAAGTTGCTAAAATAGGGTTTCTTGGAAAAGTCAACCAAACTTTGACCATGCATAACTTCTTCATACTTTATCAGAAATTTTCCATCCAAGGCTAATTTTGAAGAGGATGCAATTCCATACAATTCATCTTCATCCCCCAAGTTCAAAATATGCACTCATCAAAAGATATGAATTTCTACATTATAGGTCCTTTTCAAAAGTCAATAAGACACCTTTTGGGTCAAAGCTTCTTACATGAACATGGAAGACCCAATTGAGATGAAACCAAAAGGGTTGTTTAGGGGACATCCTAAGATTTCTAGAAAGTCCAAGAACACCTCTCTAAGGTTAAAATTGGAGGCGATATGCCTTGTCAAAGTTGACCATTTTTGCAAAATTTCCAAAAGTCAAATGTGCTCAAAAATACATTTTTGTCAAATGGGCCTAGCATTTCATGATTGTATCTTGTTTGTGACCTGGTCCACGACCCAAATCAGCCTCCATATATTATTTTCTTATTTATTTATTTTATTTTGATTTTTATTTATTAAAAGTTAGATTAAATCAAATAAATTGCAAAAAATATAAAAGATTGATTTTTGATCTGATTTTCTGTAGGAGTCAAATCCAATTAGGCTGGCATATCATATCAAATCGTGCAAGGGATGATTGAAGCAAAATTAGCATGATTATGCTTGTTTTGGAAAGATATAATACAATAGCAAAATCAAATCCAATTTCCATGATTCACAAATATTTAATTTGTTTTTGTTAACCTAATCAGTTTTACTACATATATAGAACATACCCAAGCCAAAATGAAAAGGATTGCAGGTCGTGAAAGTTGAGAACAAAACTCAAATTTTGGAAAAAACAGTAGTGGATTATTCTCCAACCTAGAGGGCAGTTCAAAGGATTTCAAAGCTACCAATTGATTCCTGGACATCTCCAGAATGTTCTCCAATCATTTGCCAGTTCTCCCAAGCCCAGAAATAGGACATACGATCGTCATGATTTGCTTCTTTTTCCAAATCCGATTACTATGATTCTTGCATCATGAACATGTTTTAATGGTATATATATGTTGGTTGTCATGTTTGCAACATGTTGGATTGGTTTAATTAATGTTTTGATGCATATACTGATGAATGCCAAGGCTAGGGTTTGAAGTCACATTTTAGGGCTTCTTGATACAGGTGAAATTGGCCCAAGAAAAGGGTACCATGATGCTCGTGGAATCAAGACAAGTTAAACCATGGTCTTTAATTTCATTTATCATACGTTTTTATTGATTTTTGAAGTGTACAGGTTATGGCTACAGACGCTTGTCTGTAGGTAAAAGTGTTTAGCCTAAGGCGACGGATCTGCAAAGAAGACAACAACGTGTCTAACCACTATTGGGTTATTTGAATTTTGTGTGCTTATTGGATTCATTCACGTTTTTTTATATATTACTTATTGTTGTTATTATATTGATAACTAAACATGATAGCCCAAATGGCAAGGCGTGCGTTGTGTAAGTAGGAGGACCTGGGTTCGATCCCAGGTCCCAGCATTTTTTTATTTTCCTAACATTTAAATGCGGATTCTATACATTACCTTGCCAAGCGTCCACCGTGCGCTACCACCATCCAGTCAATGGATCATTGGTTATCCAGATCCAACGCTTAATCAAGGAAAGACCATGATACACCCTCCAAGCATGGCTGCACAAAATCAGTGCGTTGACTGGGCTGACCAGCTATTGGGCCTTACAAATTCAACAATATACCCCCCTTTCGGCTTCCATACAGGCCCATCTCTTTACTTTTCTATTTTATTTCTTGTTTTAATTGTTTTATTAATTATTTTCTTTTACAAAAATAACACAAAAATCAGTTTTTTTATTAAATAAAAAATCACAAAAACATCAAAAATTGTTTTTTCATAAAATATTCTATTTCTTTAATTAATTAGTTTAATTAAAATTAGGGCAATTTAATTCTTTTTATAATTAAAAATAATTAGAATTAGGGTTTAATTTTGTACATAATCTAATTTTTCTCAAAAAATAACCTAAATCTTTTTCAATTAGATTTCTTAGGGTTCTCCAATTATTCTCGCATTTAATTCTCCGCGCGCTTTTAATTCTTTTTTCTATTATTGTAGCTGCTCCGAGTTTGTAATAGATTTAATTAGGATTTTAAATTTACGCATTTTATTTTCAGTCAAAATAATTATGTATCTGTGAAAGCCTTGTAATAGCTAGGACTTTAATTTCTCGCATTTTTATTTCCGCAAACTATAAACTGCTTAGATGAATGTTAATAGGATTGTATGGAAAGACTAACTGGAAATTAATACAGTAGAAAACCCTAAATGTGCAAAGATAATTAATTGGTAATTTCACTCGCACATGCTTACTCCTAGGGTTTACTCTACTCCGATTGCCTTTGGTAAACGGTCATGAAGTATAGGGTTTGTTAGTGGTTGTCCTCTAGCCCCGAAAGATCTAAAATGACCCATTCGGATGTTGCCTCGGAAAAAGATCTTTAAGGCTTTAGGATGATTACTAATATTTCCTAGCATTGCTTTTGTGATCGTACATGTCTCTTCGAACGTCCTTTAAAACTCCAACGATGGTGCTACCCATTCCTTAATAATGGGATAGCATTGTCTAAAAGGAAAACAAACAGACTTTTTTCGAGTAGGTAGATTAGTTCCTAGGTACTTGCTCAAACAAACAATTTTTTTTCACACAAACACTTTTCAAACAAAGTTTTTAAAAACAACTTTGTAACACTCTTGAGGACAGAAACAAGGGTTAACACGAAGTAAAACAAAACTTTTCAAAACAAAGCACACACAAGCAGTTTTCAAAATGAGCAAGTACCTAAGAGCCCATCGAAAACCACAGATAGAAAGGGTGCTAACACCTTCCCTTTCTATAATCTACCCCCCGTACTCAGAAACATTCTCGAAAAAGGTTTTTTCTGTTCTTTTTCTTTTCCTGATTGGATAAAATAAAAGTCGGAGGCAACTCTTGCTTACCGCGACATTTGCGAACAAAAAACACAAAACCAGTATTAACAGTCGGTTTTGCCACTGTATCACAGAACTGGCGACTCTGCTGAGGAATAAAATTTAAAGTGGGGTAAACCTTAGGATCTAGGTCATATTTAATTGCTTTCTCTTGATTGTCTTGCTTGCTTTATATTTATGAGAACTGTTTGGGTTATTTGATCCTACATCTGGATCGGGAAACACCTTTTAGGTAAGTAGAAATAAACTGTAAGGGAGCTGTGTTGGGGTATACCGACACGGTTGAAGCAGTAGCTACATTGATGTGGCACTTTGGTTGGTACCCGTAACCCTTGAGTCAATCAGGGAGATGTACGGGGTCGCCGCGTGGTGTCATAAAGCACCAACTGACCTTAGAACCTTTAATTGCACAACTTGGCCAGTAGGAAGTAGCGAGATGGTCAGATTTGGTGTATGCCCAAGGTCGACAGATACTCGATGCTACACTCATTGAGGTTTGACTTCTGAGTTTTGTTTGATTACGAGTCAATCGTCGATTGAACAAGGCTTGGGGGATAGATCAGTGATATTGAGATCCCTTTAGAACCCAGTTACATATTTATAGGACAGGTTGAACCAATCCAGCTTCAAGAGGGTATGACCTTAAAACTCAAGCAGGCCTTAAACCTAAGGACTTGGTGTGATTTGTCTGTGCTTGCTATACATGTAATTTATCATGACATTATAAACATCATACCATAGCATATCATACTAACTGTTTCAAGGGTTTCTAGGGCTCATCTTTTCTCTGTTTTATAGGATATGGCATCCGCTCACAGGAACACTATTTAGATTAACCTAGTGAAAGTATCTCCCCAATTAAGGGACTTGGCAGTAAGGATTCTCGAAAGCTATCCTTTCACTTAAAAGCATGGCCGGTTGCTCAACTTGGTCACTGTAAAACCTGACGAAGAAATGTTGAAAGTGCTATTTCAGTTCTTCGATCCTTTGCATGACTGTTTCACATTCCCAGATTACCAGTTAGTGCCTACTATGGAGGAATTTTCTCAATTATTAGGGATACCCATTCTTGATCAGCTACCTTTCAGCGGTACGAAAAGACATCCCAAACCTAAAGAAATTGCTAAAGCTCTATCCTTACAACGGTCCGACATAGTGACAAATTGGGAAACCAGAGGGAGTGTTCAAGGAATTCCGGTTAAATTTCTGTTCAAGAAGGCTTACTATTTTTGGGATACCCTGGATCTACAAGCTTTTGAAGAGGTTTTGGCGCTCCTTGTCTACGGGATGGTATTGTTCCCTAATGCGGATCAACTCGTAGATGTGAGCACAATCCAGGTTTTTCTGTCTCGGAATCCGGTACCTACATTACTCGGGGATATTCTACACTCTCTGCATGCTCGCACTCTAAAAAGAAGGGGGACCCTCCAGTTTTGCACTCCTCTATTGGATAAGTGGTTTATTTCACACCTACCCAGATCTACTTTGAAGAATGAACAGGGTAAAAGATGGTCTCATCGACTGATGTCCCTTACGCATTCAGACATTCATTGGTGTTCACGGTTCTCGGAAGTTGTTACTATCATCGATCGCTGTGGTGAATTCCCTAATGTCCCTCTCTTAGGCATTAGGGGAGGAATCACTTATAACCCTTGCTTAGCATTACGACAGTTTGGTTATGCGAGAAGGGATGGTCCTCATGATACACTTATTCAAGGAATCGCCTTCAACTATGAGAATGATGTTCAGGGTTACCGCAAAAGGTTCATACAAGCTTGAAGTATGGTACATAGGGTTGACATCAAGACACTTGGGCATAAGAATTCCATACCTCTTGAGCCTTATCTCAGATGGGTACGAGCCCGCGCTCAAACTCTTATGATGCCTCATCCCGCTATCTGACCTATGATTATGGAACCAGTTGCCGAGGGAGACACTCCTCATGTTGTTCTTCATCCAGACATGCCAACTGATCACGAAGAGTTACAAAAGTCCTGGGTTCAGCTTAAAGAGGAGTGGGATATGTTTGAAGCCCAATTCTACGCCAACGAGAAGAAGGTCTTGGAACTCACTAGGCTACTTCATGAAGAGAGGAATATCAACACGTACATCACGCCAAAGAGGATGCGCTCATGGGAAACCTAGTCTTCTTTTTGTTTTATTTTGCTTAATTGTACTCTCAAAATACATTCTTTGTAACAATTCAAGTTTACTAATACAAATCGCATTTGTTCCTTTTTGTTTAAGAAAATTTGAGCCTTTAAGAACCCTTGAAAACGTTGCATACTTATCATACATATCATTGCATAACAGGATTCATAACAAGTTTCTCATCTCCTACGCTGTTTATTTTAGCAATGGATATTGAACAAACTGTGAAAGATCTTCAGACTCAGAACACGCAGTTCCAGCAAATGATTGTGGCTCTGGCCAAAGGACTGGAAGAGCTGAAGGCTCTGATTGTTAAGAACACTAAGAAGACCAAGAAGACAGTCGGTGTGGCACATATGAGCTGAAGGTTCAGAGGGCCGTCAAGACGGGTTGTTCATTTAGCTTCTTCATCTAAAGGGGGAGAGAATCAAGAGGGTGAAGCCAGAGAAGAGGACCCTAGTCCTAAAGAGTCTGACAATGAAACTGATTATAATGAGGAGCAGTTTCCTCCGGCTGATGAAAAGTATAAGCAGTTAGAAGAGCGTCTGAGTGATATGGAAATCCAGAAGGTTCCTGGGCTGGATTTTGAAGAGTTGGGTCTGGTCTCTGGGGTTATCATCCCCCCAAAATTCAAGGCACCGGTATTTGCTAAGTATGATGGGGTCTCTTGTCCTAAAATGCATCTCCGTTCCTATGTGAGGAAGATACTGCCTCATACTGTTGACAAAGACTTATGGGTTCACTTCTTCCAAGACAGTCTGTTTGGAACACAACTAGATTGGTTCTATCAGCTGGAAAGAGCCAATGTTCGTAACTGGGAAGACCTTGTTGCTGCATTTTATAATCAATATCAGTATAATGTAGACCTCGCTCCCACCCGTACACAACTCCAAAATCTTTCTATGGGTTCGAACAAGGGTTTCAAGTATTATGTTCAGAAGTGGAGAGATTCGGATGGAAGAGTTCAACCTTCCTTGGCTGACATGGAGCTCGTGGATATGTTTCTGGGAACTTTGACTGGGCCATTCTTCAACCATCTGATTGGAAGTTCATCGACGGGTTTTACTGAACTGATCTTAACAGGAGAAAGAGTGGAAGCTGGAATCCGAAGTGAAAAAATTCAGAAGGATGCCTCTTCTAGTGCTGTAAGGAAGCCATTTGCAGGTAAAAAGGAAGTAAATGCCGTCTATAACCAAAAGAATCATAATCGAACTGAACACCGTCCGGCGGTAGGGGCTGTTATGATTCCCAAACCTGCACCTGCTCAGCAAAGAAACAACCATCCAAGAGCAGAAAGACCAGCTAGACAGTTCACTCAGATCAACATGACGATGTCTCAAGTTTTACCTCATTTGCTAAAGTCCAATCTAGTTACTCTGAGGAAAGCTCCGAAGAATCCTAACACCACCTCTCCCTACTATAAACCGAATGCTCGTTGTTCTTACCATTCGGAAAGTCCAGGCCATGATACCAATGACTTCTGGGCTTTGAAGAACAAAGTGCAGGATCTGATTGATGCTAAGGAGGTTGAGTTTGATCCCCCCGAGAGTCCTAATATCATAAATGCTCCTATGCCCAAACATGGTTCGGGAGTCAATGCTATTGATATTATTTCTTCTACAGGTGACAGTGTGGTAATTCTGACATTGACAGCTGGATCTTCCCGACTACCAACGGTGGACTCAGTAACTAGACTGCCAAGGACTTTGTATCGATTACTTTTGTTCAGGAGTAATTGTCTTTTTGATTTTTCAGATATTTAATTTAAAAACAATATAAACTCTATAGCCATGTGTCTTACCCGGGGCACAATGGTTCTATTTGTGAGGGTTATCATGTTTCATTTTCATATGACATCAATAAAGCATTGGACATTTGCATACAAATTTTGTGCTCTTTGTCTTTCTTTTCTTTTATTCTGTCTATACATATATGCTCTTACACACACTCACGTATCCAAATGCAGATCCATAACCACTATGGATCCCATTGATAACAGTTATGTTACTGCTCATTATGACTTTGAAAATCCGATCAACCAAGCCGAGGACGAAGGTGAGGAAGATTGTGAGGTACCCGGAGAACTTGCTAGACTATTACAGCAGGAAGAAAGGGCCATACAGCCTCATGAAGAGTCGGTTGAGACAGTGAACTTGGGTACAGAGGAAGACAGAAAAGAGGTTAAGATAGGTGAAAATCTAGAGCTTAGTGTCAAACAACGGTTGGTACAGATGTTGCATGAGTATGTTGAAATCTTCGCCTGGTCATATGAAGACATGTCGGGACTAGACACATATATAGTGGTTCATCGTCTGCTGACTAAAGAAGACTTCCCTCTGGTAAAGCAAAAGGTCCATCGTATGCACCCTGAGATGTCAGAGAAGATTAAATCAGAGGTTATGAAGCAATCCAACACAGGGTTCTTAGTTGTCACCTCCTATGCGCAGTGGGTTGCTAATGTGGTTCCAGTACCTAAGAAAGATGGTAAAGTACGAATGTGTATGGATTACAGAGACCTAAACAGGGCAAGCCCCAAGGATGACTTCCCGCTTCCCCACATCGATGTTCTGGTTGACAATACCGCACAACACAATGTCTTTTCCTTCATGGACAGTTTCTCTGGCTACAATCAGATCAAGATGGCACCTGAAGACATGGAGAAGAAAACCTGTTGTACCCAAAAATTTGCCCTCCCATATTTCTCAAAAACATTTCAAGAAAGATCCTCAAGATGCTCAAGGAAGTCCAAGGGTTGGCCAGGCAAGCTCTCTCCTAAGGCAGTCTACCTCAAATTAGGGTTTCATGTTGCATTAGGATACTTGAGTCCAAGGGATCCCAAATGCTCACCAATGTCCTAATATGTTCTCAAGATCATCCATGACAAGTTTCAAGCCTTGTAGAGAAAGTTTGCTCAGTCAATTACTCAAAGGCCTGAAAATCGACTATGCTAGGGTAAAAGTCAACAGTGGCCTACATACAGTCAAACTTCAATATTTTTTGTCAACATCCTTATTTTGAATTATATTTCATCATTTGACCAAGGGTTAATCATGATTCATCAGGTATTGCTCATAATTCCTCAAGAACCAAAAGTTGCTAAATTAGGGTTTTGCAGGAAAAGTCAACTCAACTTTGACCAAACATAACTTTCTCATACTTTATGAGAAATGACCCATCCAAAGCTCATTTTGAAGAGGATGCCATTATCTACAATCCATCTTCATCTCCCAATCCTTCCATAATAACCATTTCCGCCAATCCTTCCAAGGCTTCCTCGAGAAAGCCTGTTAGGATTACATCCGTTCTGAGAGTTGCTCCATTGATCATTATTATTCTTGGTCCTATCCCTTACACTTCGGATAAAGCTGTCCCGTGGCACTATGGGGCCGATGTGTATTATTATGGGATCAAACAAGACTCGAAGGTTGAAGAGGCTGATACTGATGTCAACAACATTGTCGGGTCTAGCAAGGTCACCCGAAGCAGAAGACTTTTCTCTCCTGAGATATCCCCACCAACTGTTCAAAAACCTGTTGCTATTCCACCTGCCAGTACATCTGCCATTGTCCCAATTCATATTCCAATTATCACCCCTGTCTCCGAGTCATCTGACGCTCGGGGCAAAGAGATCACAAGTGAGCCTGCTCAGACGGAGGCGCCTAAGAAGATTATCGTAGAAACCTTTAGACAGGAGATAGAGGAAATTCTAAAGATTATCTTTATTGTTGTGCTCAGAAGCCCATGAAAAGGATTTAATTACTTTCCTTAAAACTGCGCATGTGCCGCAGGAAACATCCGCTGATCAATTCAAAGACTATGTGGCTAGTTTAACCGCTGACAAAGGGTTGGGATTCTCCGACGCAGGTCTGACTGCCAAAGGAAAGAATCATAATGACGCTCTGCATGTTTCAATTGAGTGCAGGGGCACTACTCTGGCCCACGTACTGGTGGATATTGGGTCCTCGTTAAATGTTTTACCCAAGAAAGCGTTAGACCGGTTGGACTGTGAAGGGTTGGTTCTGAAGCCAAGTAATATTGTGGTTAGGGCCTTTAATGGGTCCAAAATAATGGTACATGGTGAGGTGGATGTCCCTGTTAAGGTTGGTTCCCAGACTTTTGCATCTACGTTCTATGTGATGGACATCTGACCATCTTACTCTTATTTTCTAGGTCGTCCATGGATTCATAAGGCCGGGGCAGTGACTTCCACGCTCCATCAGATGTTAAAGTATCCAGTAAAGGGGAAGATCGATACAGTACGAGGAGAAGAGGAGTATATGGTGAGCCACCTCAACTCTTTTTGGTATGTGGAGATGGATGGGGAGTTCATTGAAACCCCATGTAAGAACTTTGAAGAAGTACCCCAGACCCTGGCATCGACTGAAACTGTTGTTGAAGAACTTCCAATGAAGATGGCTTCCCTCAAGGATGCCCGGGCTGTTATTGAAAAAGGTGGGTGTGCAAATTGGGGTCAACTCCCTGACTTTGCACACAAGACAGACAAGTTTGGTTTGGGTTTTACTGTAGAAACTTAAAGGGTTGTTCGACGTGCAGGGATCAGAAGGCCACCCATGCTTATCAGTAATCCGAGAGTGAATGCAATTGAAGACGATGGAGAAGAGTCAGAGTTTGACAACTGGATTTACCCGACTACCGATGGTGGCTTGAGCAATTGGACGACGAAGGACTTTGTGCCCGTTTCTTTTATTACACAGTAATAGACTTTTGTTTTGAGTTTTGTAACAGACAGTTTAAAACTTTATGGCCCGGAGCCTTACCCGAGACACCGTGGCTTTGTTTGTGAGGGCTTGATGTTTGTCATTTCCATGTATCATCAATAAAGCATTGGACGTTTGCTTGCATTACAAATTTTGCACTCCTTGTTTTTCTGTTCTATCTTGCACTTTATTAAAACAGCTATTTGTCTTACACACACTCATATATCATAATACAGGTCCATCTTCACTCTGGATCCCACTGATAACGACTCCGCTACTGATAGTTATGACTTTGAAAGTCCGATCAACCAAGCCGAGGACGAAGGTGAGGATGATTGTGAAGTGCCTGGGGAACTTGCCAGATTGTTACTACAAGAAGAGAGGGCCATACAGCCCCATGAAGAGCCATTAGAATCAGTAAATCTGGGTACATAAGAGGACAAGAAAGAGGTTAAGATCGGTGCAAATCTTGACTCTAGTGTTAAGCAACGGTTAATACAAATGCTGTGTAATTATGTTGATATCTTTGCTTGGTCTTATGAAGATATGCCTGGGTTGGATACCAATATTGTGGTTCATCGCCTGCCAACTAAAGAAGACTGTCCTCCAGTGAAGCAGAAAGTTCACCGAATGCGCCCAGAGATGTCTGAGAAAATCAAAGCTGAGGTTATGAAACAATTTGACGCCGGTTTTCTAGCAGTTACTTCTTACCCGCAGAGGGTTACCAACGTGGTTCCGGTGCCGAAGGAAGATGGTAAGGTTCGAATGTGTGGTGACTATAGGGATCTGAACAGGGCGAGCTCCAAGGATGATTTCCCGCTCCCTCACATTGATGTTCTGGTTGACAACACCACGCAGCACGAGATCTTTTCCTTTATGGATAGGTTTTCTGGTTACAATCAGATTAAGATGGCTCCCGAGGATATGGAGAAGACAACCTTCGTTACGCAATGGGGTACCTTTTGCTCTAAAGTCATGCCGTTTGGATTGAAGAATACTGGGGCAACGTATCAGCGCGCCATGGTCGCTTTGTTCCACGACATGATTCATCATGAGATTGAGGTATACGTTGACGATATGATTGCAAGATCCCAGACTGAAGAGGAACATCTTGACCACCTCCAGAAGCTATTTGACAGGTTGAAGATGTATAAGTTGAGGTTAAACCCGAACAAGTGCACCTTCGGGGTAAGGTCTGGTAAGATGCTGGGTTCCGTCGTTAGTGATAAAGGTATTCAAGTGGATCCTGCAAAGGTGAAAGCTATACAGGAAATGCTAGCTCCCCGAACAGAAAAAGAAGTCAGAGGCTTTTTGGGATGACTGAATTACATTGCCCGATTCATTTCGCACTTGACTGCTACTTGTGAACTAATCTTCAAGCTGTTGAAGAAAGATCAAGTGTTAAGATGGAATGATGAATGTCAGACCTCTTTCGAAAGGATCAAGGAATATCTCCAAGAGCCTCCTATTCTGAAAGAAGACCTCTGATCTTATACTTGACAGTACTCGACAATTCGATAGGGTGTGTGCTGGGGCAGCATGATGAGTCTGGCCGAAAAGAGCATGCTATTTACTACCTTAGCAAAAAGTTTACCGACTGTGAGACCCGATACTCACTGCTTGAGAAAACTTGTTGCACTTTGGCATGGGATGCTCTCCGGCTGAGACAGTATATGCTGACTCACACTACCTTATTGATATCAAAGATGGATCTAATCAAGTATATCTTCGAAAAGCCTTCCTTATCCGGGAGAATAGCAAGATGGTAGATGATCTTAACTGAGTATGACATCCAATACACGACCTAAAAGGCAATCAAGGGGAGTGTGTTAGGAGATCATTTGGCGCATCAGGCCGTGGATGATTACCAATCTATGAATTTCAAGTTTCCGGATGAGAACATCATGTTGGTGACTGACTGTGAAACACCTGGACCGGATGAAGGACCTGAGGAGGGATCCCGATGGTCTATGTATTTTGATGGAGCTTCAAATGCGTTGGGTAATGGCATTGGTGCCGTGATCATATCTCTTGAGGGCTGTCATACTCCGTTCACCGCCCAATTATGTTTTAACTGCACCAACAACATGGCGGAGTATGAAGCATGCATCATGGGCCTTCGAGCATCTATTGACCTAAGGATTAAGTTCTTGAGTGTGTTCGGAGATTCTGCTCTAGTGATCAGCCAGATCAAAGGCGAGTGGGATACGAAGCACCCAAATATTATTCCTTATAAAGAATATGTACTGACATTGCTTCCGCATTTCGAGGAGATAACCTTTGAACACTTCCCCAGAGAGGAGAACCAGTTAGCGGACGCGCTAGCTACTATGTCTTCTATGTTCAAGGTCGGGTGGGACAATGAATCTCCCCAGATTACCATTGAGAGGTTGGACGAACCTGCAAATTGCTGTGACATTGAGACTGAAGAGGTAGCAGATAAACCCTTGTTTCATGAGGTAAAAAGGTATCTTGAGGCTCAAGAATACCCCGAGGGTGCATCTGTTAATGACAAGAAGTTTCTAAGGAGGTTCGCGGCAAAGTTCTTCATCAGTAATGGTATTCTTTACAAAAGTAATCATGATTCAACCTTACTGCGATGTGTGGATAAGAACGAGGCAGAAAGGATCATGGCAGAGTTACATGAAGGCACTTTTGGAACTCATTCCAGTGGACATACCATGGCAAAAAAGATCCTACGGGCAGGATATTATTGGTCTACCATGGAAGCCGACTGTTATCAGCATTCTCGGACCTGTCATAAGTGCCAAGTCTATGCTGATAAGGTGTACATACCTCCAGTTCCTCTGAACGTCTTGACAGATCCTTGGCTCTTTGCGATGTGGGGCATTGACATGATCGGCGAGATCACACCTACTGCGTCCAACGGGCATCGTTTCATCCTGGTAGCGATTGATTACTTTACAAAATGGGTTGAGGCAGCTTCCTTTGCTACAGTGACCAAGAACATCGTGGCACAGTTTATTCCGCATAATTTGATCTGTCGATATGGTGTACCAGAGAGGATAATTACGGACAACGGTACAAATCTCAACAATACGATGATCACTGAGCTCTACAAGCAGTTCAAGATACAGCATCACAACTCTTCTCCTTATCGGCCGAAGATGAATGGGGATGTTGAAGCGGCTAATAAGAACATCAAGAAGATTGTGCAGAAGATGATGGTGACATACAAAGATTGGCACGAGATATTACCATTTGCTCTTCATGGGTACCGTACTTCAACACGGACTTCAACAGGGGCAACACCCTACTCTTTGGTGTATGGCATGGAAGCAGTCTTACACATTGAGGTTCAGATACCCTCTCTTCGGATTATGTAGGATGCAGGTTTGAGCGAAGATGACTGGATCCAGACCTGGCTTGATCAGCTGAACTTAATCGACGAAAAGAGACTTACTACTATTTGTCATGGTCAAACGTATCAAAAGCGGATGATCAAGGCATTTAACAAGAAAGTCAAACGACAAGAGTATCAAGTTGGGGATCTGGTGATCAAGCGCATCATCCTGCCACAAGGTGATCCCAGGGGCAAATGGACCCCTACGTATGAGGTGCCATTTGTGGTTAAGAACATTTTCTCAGGAGGAGCTATGATTCTAACCACCATGGATGGTGACGACCTCCCTCACCCCGTCAATGCAGACATAGTGAAAAAATACTACGCATAATCAAAGACCTGCTAGGTTGACTGGCCTAGGCAAAAATAATAGCTTCCCGGCGAACCAAAAGGGTTCGGGCAAAAGTAAGGGATGAAAATGGAAGAAACTGTACACCCGGCAAGTCGAAAACCTGAAAAGCCGGCTTGGGCAAAAAAGGGTATCCCGGTGGACTGAAAACCCGAAAGAGAGGTCCAGACAAAAATTAGGGATTTAAGCGTAACATTATGTCTCATTGGATCATCTTGTAACCAGACTTCGGTATCGACTATCAAGCTCGGACGGTGTTAATCAATCTGATCTACCTTCAACCAAGTAGCAAAGTGATGAGATGCTCGAAAGACATAAAGGCAATAGCAGAGTTGGAACCCAGTGAGATTATTCACGTAGCTGTTTTTCTTTCTTTTACACAAATTGCATAAATTCTATTATTCGGCGGCGTTCTCTTACTAGGACGTCAGCCTCTTGTACAAAAAAATGCCTATTTACAGGCTAACTTCAAAATCAATACAATTCATTTTTCACGAAGATATTTCAAGTTGTTTTTCTTTTTCTGTTTTGTTTTACAAGAATGTCCAATGTTCATTTGTGATATGTGCATTCGATAATAATTGCTGCTCATAAATATTTACATGCGAAACAAAATACGATTACTCGTAATATCAGGAACAGGGGAAAACAAGAAATGTCTAAACCGTACAGTTTCTCTGTCCACCAGGTATATGGATATACCTAGTTGGAGAAAACGATTAAAGGTACATTTACTCCCCCACGGAGTAAGAAAAAGACAGTGATACTAGCAGTCCCGAACAGGACACCACTCTCCCCAGCTGAGGCTCGCAATCGCGAGTGAATCAGTAAGATTCTCCCCAGGCAGAGTTTATCTATCATCAGCACTAGAAGATTATCCCCAGTGGAGTCTGGAGGATTATCCCTAGTAGAGTCTAAAAGATTATCCCCAGTGAAGTCTCCACTGGAAAATCATCCCCAGCGGAGTTCATGTCTTTCACAAACAGAAACTTTATCCACGACAGAGTTCATCATCGCCAGCAATGATAATTCATCCTCAGTCGAGGTTGTTCCTTCAAATCAACAGATCTTCTAACAGAACATATCTTCCCCACATAATCATTTTCTCGCCGGTTTATTCTTCAGCAGGATTATTCTCACAGTCATCTTCATTCACTATCCCCAGCGGAGACGAAAATTCAACTCTTCTCTCCAACAGCAATCCGAGATTTATTTTCCCCAGCTAAAGATCGTCATAAGAACATTACACATCCATACATCATGACAAATGCATACACATCATACAACACAATCTCATTTATTTTGAGAACATCATTGCTTGATACATGTCATGCATTACATACGACTAACCTTTACCTTTCAGGAAAGATACAATCAAATTTCCACCAAGTTCAAGCTATGAATCCTGGGTACGATCAGATAGTATCTTGATTTCCACAGCATATTGTGAAGCCCAGATTCGACCGGATAGCAGTATCGAACACCACGAAGCCTGGATTCGACCAGATAGTGGTTTATATTTAAGCTATGAAGCCCGGAGAACGACCGAATAATAGTTTAATCCCCAGCAAGCCGTGAAGCCCAGATTACGATCGGATAACAGCTCAACAAGTTATTGTGAAGCCTAGGTTACGACCAGATAGCAATACAAATTCCTGTGAAGCCTGGATTACGACCAGATAGCAGCCAAAGACACCGCGAAGCCTGGATTACGACCAGTTAGTGGTATATCTTTAATACAAGTTATGAAGCCCAAATTACGACCGGATAGTATCATGATTTCTCTGAACACCATGAAGCTTGGATTCGACCAAATAATGGTATGGGACATCGTGAAGACTGGATTACGACCAGATAGAGGTAAAAAGCACTGAAGCCTGGATTACGACCAGATAACAGTGAGGGACTGTTGTACCCCAAAATTTTCCCTCCATATTTCCCAAGACATTGCAAGAATAATATCCAAGTGGCTCAAGATTGCTCAAGAGTTGGACAGTCAAATCATCTCCTAAGGCAGTCAACCTCAAATTAGGGTTTTGTATTGCATCAAGGTCCTTACATCCAAATGACCTCAAGTGCTCCCCAATGTCCTAATATGTTTTCAAGTTAATCCATGTCAAATTTCAAGCCTTGCAGAGGATGTTTGGTCAGTCAATTGCTCAAGAGGCCCAAAAATCGACTGTGCTAGGGCAAAAGTCAACTGTGACCTACATACAGTCAAACTTCAAGATTTTTTGTCAACATTCTCATTTTGAAGGATATTTCATCATTTTATCAAGGGTTGATCATGATTCATCAAGGATTACTCAAAATTCATCAAGACTCAAAAGTTGCTAAATTAGGGTTTTGTAGGAAAAGTCAACTCAACTTTGACCAAGCATAACTTTCTCATACTTTATGAGAAATGACCCATCCAAAGCTCATTTTGAAGAGGATGCAACTTCCTACAATACATATTCACACCCCAAGATCAAGAAATTCACTCACAAAAAGTTACAAATTTGGACATTATATGTCATTTTTGAAAGTCAACAAAAACACATTTTTTCCAAATTTTATAACATGAGAATGGAGTATCAAAATAAGATGAGACCAAAAGGGTTGGTTAGAGGACATCTCAAGGTTTCCAAAAAGTCCAATAACACTTCCAAAAGTTCAAAATTGAAGAAGTTATGCATTATTGAAGTTGGGCATTTTTCCAAAATTGCCAAAAGTCAACTATCCCCAAAACTTCAAATTTTGTCAAATGGGCCCACTTTTTTCCACTTGATTTGATCTTGTCACACTACACACGTGTCCTATATTCAGTCTTGTGTCCATTCATTAATATTTCTATTTTATTTGATTTTTATTGAATTAATTCATTTTAAATCAATTTAAATCCAAATATTAATCACTTGGTATCTTTTTGATTGATACAGGCCTTAATTGTCATCATGGACATGATCAAACTCGCATCTCACCATATCATGAACAAATATTGGATTTTTGGACAAATTTGGATGCTTTTTCATGGAGGATCAAATCAAATCCTAAATCATCAATGCATAAGGATTCAGCCCAAGAAACTTGACCTAATTCACTCCATGTTACTTATACAAGGCAAAGGCACGAGAATTGGAACCTAGAGGCCGCACAATCAGAAGAACAAAAACTTGGAAAATTGCAAAAAAAAGCTTGAAACTGAAATCCATCCTAGAGGTGCTTTTAACACAAAACCTCAACAATATCCTCTTGTTGGACATCCAGAGTCTGTAGCAATCAAAAGCAAGGCCATTCACCTCCTTAATCGCGCTATAATTCTCTCTAAACCTCGCCCTGTGTTTGAAATCACAACTTCGTATTTCTGCATCTTTTGAACCAAATCTTTGAATATTCATGCTTTTCGTTTCATTTAGAAGCTTTTTGCATTATTTAATTGTGTTTATATGACCTGTAATGCCATACCCGAATCTAGGGTTCTTGTTTCTTGTTTTTGGGCGTTTTAGTTTCAGGCAAAATCAATGCAAATAATGGACAAAGGCATGTTCAGGAGGGAGAGACGAGCATGATTGTGGTCTCAGAATTCGTTTTTATGGCCTAGAACTCGTTTTAGGATGGACCTATGGATTTAGCTGTGGATATAAATCCGCAAGTAAATATCCAGGGTTCAGTGGAGAAGACGAAGACGTGTCCTTTTCCAACTGGCCCATTCAAAAACTTCGCACGTGTTTTTTGTATTGCTGGCATATTGTTGTTGTTTCACATATAATATTCTTTACTTATTCCACTAACAATAAAACACGCTGGTTGAGTTGGTAAGGGGGCTAGTACAAAATCCAATGGGACCTGGGTTCGAATCCCAGGTCCCCCACATATTTGCTATTATTTTCTTTCAGGTATTCTAGCGCGTCTCATGCCTTGCAGTGCACCATGGTCTCTCATCTAATCGCTTGCCAGATGGCCCCAGGCCAGATCTGGTGGTCCAAAGGAGATGCTCACCGTGCTCCCAAGTCAACAGGCACACGTGGAATTGCCAAAGTCAGCCAGGCTTGAATACAAATGGGCCTTGAAACTGCTAACCTCACCCCTGATCTGGGCCCAAACCCCCTTTGGTTATTTCTTTTTTTTTTCTATTTCTTTCTTTCTTTATTTATTGTTTATTATTATTTTTTTTTTTTTCTAACTAAGCAATTAAAATCTTTTTCTCATAAAATCAAAACCAAAAAATATATTTTATTTATTAAAATTAAATTCAGCATTTTATTTTTGTAAATAAATTTTAATTCAATTAATTTAGTTAATTAGGAAATAACTTTTAATATTTTTGCAATAATTAAAATTAATGTAGAATATTAGGTTTTTACTAACTTTGACCAAACTTATTTTATTTCTTTAAATATCCAAAATCCAAAAATATCTTTTTCTTAATTAATTAATTAATTAATTAATTTAATTGTCAACTTAATTTAATTTCTTTTTAATCCAAAATAACCAAAAAAAATCACTTTCTTCCAAAAAGGGTCAAAACCCTAAAAAATGCGCCCGATTTAATTTTCCCGCATGCGATCCATTTATGATATTGATGTAATTGTTTCCCGGAATGTAATAGTTTTAATAGGACTTTAACTTATTTTATCGCTTTATTTTACTTTCCGCATTTTAATTTCAAGGGTTGTTTTTGGCAATGTAAATACCCGACGCCTTGTAATAGTTAGTTTTAATTTCCGCAATTTAATTTTCGCAACTTATAAACTGTTAGATGTTTGGTAATAGGGAATGCATGACAAGATTAATCGTTCAAAACCTAAAATCAACGTAGATCACCCATGACATGTACAAAGACCAATTAATTGAAAATAATACACTCGCACATACGCACTCTTAGGGTACACCTCGCTTGGTTGCCTTCGAACATGGTCATTAAGTATAGGAAGTTTTAGAGGTCGTCCTCTTGTCCAAAGATCATAGTTGCCTCGAAACGGTTGCCTCGGAAAAATGATCTAAGACATTGGAGTTACCGCTAAGGCGTCCTAACATTGCTTTAGTGACCACACGTCCCTTAATCGAATTGACCCTTAAAACTCCAACGACGACGCTACCTACTCATCAATAGTGGGATAGCATTGTCTAAAGGACATTAGCACATATTGATTCCTTTTTCGAGTAGGTAGATGGTTCTTAAGTACTTGCTCTTTCTAAAACAAAATAAAACTTTTCGCACTTACACCTTTCAAACAAAAAACTCTTTTCAAACCCATAAATACAAAGAAAAGAAAATTTTGAAAACACTTTGAGCAAGTACCTAAGAGCCCGTGGATAACCACGGATAGAAAGGGTGCTAACACCTTCCCTTTCGATAATCTACCCCCCGGACCCGAGAAATATCTCAAAAAAGGAATTTTTTTGTGCTTTTTTCCTTTCCTTGTTGGATAAAATAAAAGACGGTAGCGACTCTTGCTTACCGCGACATTTTGCGAAAACAAACGCAAAACGCGAACCAGCATTCCAAAACAGTCAGTTCTCTTCCCACCGTATCACAAAACTGGCGACTCTGCTGGGGATATTTAAATAAGTGGGGTGTACCTTAGTGTGATCGGTGGATCTGGAACTGACTGTTTAACGCCGGTTCGCGAAATGTCGCGGAAGCAAGAGTCGCCACCGTCTTTTATTTTCTCCAAATGGAAAGGACAAAAGCACAGAAAAATTCCTTATAGAGATTGCTCTCGGTTCGGGAGGTAGGTTATAGAAAGGGAAGGTGTTAGCACCCTTTCTATCCATGGTTATCCATGGGCTCTTAGATACTTGCTCACTTGTGTTTTCAAAAACGGTTTGTTTGCTTTTCAACTGTGGATTTTAAAAAGTTTCTTTAAAAATTTCAGTTCGACTCTTGTATCGGTCCTCAAGAGTGTTTGAAAAATGCTTTCGAAAGCTTTTTGAAAATGTGTTGGTGTGAAAAGTATTTTTGATTTGTTTTGTTTTGAATTAGAGCAAGTATCCACGAGTCGTCTACCTACCCTAAGGAATTCGTCTGTGTAAATGTCCTTTAAAGTAGTGCCATCCCACCATTGAGAGGTAGGTAGCACCACCGTTGGAGGTGTTCGGGTCAATTCGAGGTTCGGGACATGGTGATCACCAGAGCAATGGGAAGATACCTTAGAAGCTACCCTCATGCCAGGTTCCCGGATTATGAGGACTTACTAAGACATCCTCTACTCGACGATCACCTTTTGAGGCAAGGCAACAGTGAGGCGTACCCTAGGGGTGGTGTGTGATTTGTGTGTCGTTTTCATTTATTTTTGTCTTTTGTCAAAGTGATCTATCGTTTGTTTTTATTTTATCATTCATTCTTGCATGCCATTATTAACAGTTAAAAAAGTGCGGAAAGATAAAATTCCTAAACTATTACAAAGGCGCGGGTCCACATCGCCAAAATTAAAGTCCAAGACCCGATTTGACAGAAAATAAAGAAATAAAGTAAAGTAAAAGTGCGAGAAATATATTACACGGCTTTGGGAGAGGTACATAAATATTAAAAGAAAAAGAAAGAAATATGCGAATTAAAACTTTAAATTGAAACGAGGGCGTTGGACCCTTTTTAATGGAATTAAATTAAATTGTTAAATTAATTGAATTAAAGAAAAGAAGTTATTTTTGGTATTTTTGTATTTTATGAGAAAGATTAAATGAAATTAAAATATTAACCCTAATTCTAATTTTTTTTATTTATTAAGAAAAACATGTTAAAATTAAACCTAAAATTAATCTAATTATTTACATGCAATTTTGATTTATAAAAATAAATAATTAATTATTAGTGAAATTTATTTACAAAAAATATTAATTAAATAAATATATTTTGATTTTTATGACTTTTCTGTTTTTTACTATTTTTTATATTTTATGAAAATAAGTTAAATTAAAGGAATTAATTAAAAAAAGAAATAATTGAAATAAATAAAATAAGGAAAAGAAAGAAAATACAATACCTTGGGGGGTTTCTGTCCCCTTTTTGGAGGTGAATTGGAGTGGTTTGGCTATTTGTGTTCTGGCCTCATCATGCATAAGTTGTTCTACTTTGGCCTTTTGGCTTTTGGCCATTTGCGTTTTTGCCTCAACGTTCCTTAATCTTCTCAGGATGTCTGTCTCGCCATGTATTGGGGTCATGTGTAAAATGTTCTGTTTTGGCCATTTGGCTTTTGGCCTTTTGGCCATTTGGCTTTTGGCCTCAACGTTCCTTAATGAACCTGCATGGGATCCTGTCTAAATCTGCAGTGTTGAACCTCATGAACACATTAAATAAAATCATAAAAATTCAAATAAAACCAACATATGAAGAAATTTAATGTTTAGGCACAATATGGCATGTATGAATGATTATACCCTTTTGATCATGGAGATCAAATCAATCTTACCCTTACTGGAAGATTAGTGACCTGAATGCTTTTATGCCTTACTGGAAAATTAGGATCATGGAGATCAAGCCAGCCTTATCCTTACTGAAGAAGTAGTGAGGTATTGGTTTATAACTGTGATGGCTTGTTTGTAGTGAGAGAGGGATTTGTAATAAGGATTTCAAGGTTTTAGGGTTCTTGAAAGAGTTTGATATTCCAACAGTGTTGTGGCAATGTTTTTTCTCTCTTTTTTCTCTTCTTTTTCTCCTCCTTGGTTTGTGTGACAAGAAGGTGATTATATAGTGGAAATTAGAGTAAAGAAAATGGGCTTTGAATGTGCAATTGGGCCTCCAATATACACTTGAATTCGTCACTTTCCAGGCTAAATCGCAGGGACTTAAGTGCATTTTTTGAAGTTGAAATGTGAAAACAAAATGTAGACGACATCGAGAACTAACTCCTGTCCGAAAATCGACTCAATCGGATAAACGGTGAATTAGTTATGAATTTTTGAAGTTTCAGCTCAGACAAACTTATTTTGGGCTTCAGTGTCGACTCTGACACGTTCTTCAATAAAAAACTGGTATTGATCGGTGCATAATTTGGTCTCGACTTTTGAAGCAAAGTTGTAAATCTATGAGTCAGTGACCTTGTGTAAAAATATGAGTCCAATCCGATAAAAATTGACCGAGTTATGAATTTTCGAAGTTTCGGCCCAGATGAAATAATATTCAGCATTCAGGATTTTCAGCGTGTCACGCACTCTGAGCAAAAAACGAAGGCCTTTTGAATACCGTTTGAACTCAATACCTTCTGTGAAAATGTAACCAACTCAATTTGTGAAATTTTGGCACCGGAACCAGCTCGATACGATGAAAATCGACCAAGTTATGATTTTCTGAACATGACGCAAATAAACTTCTGTCACCAATTTTCTGCACGAAAATACTTGATAAATCCACATTTTTGAAGACCTTCTGATCGAAATTGACTTCCATCCGTGAGAGATGAAAACGTAGATAATGTCAAGACGGAATTTATGCCACCGGAACGGGTTCAAAACGAGCCATGATCTTCAAGTTATGAATTTTTTAGCGCGTAAAAACTGCACATTCAGCACACTTTTTCACCATATTTCTTCGAGAAAACTCACACATTCGGATACCTTCTTTAAAGAATTGACTCTTGAGCCGAACCTGAATTTGAGAATACGTTATCAGAGATATCTTGGCGAAAGAATACCTGAATATGACGCGCCAGGTTGGACTTGTGAATTTTTCTTGAAATGTTTTTTGAGAAATATGGGAGGGCAAATTTTGGGGTACAACAGTTGCCCCTGTTCAATCTTCTTAGACCTGAGGATGCAGATTGGCTGACGTGCCTTTCGTAATCCGAAGGTGGAAGATGATTGGACACTAGAGTGCCCAGAAATTTGCACTCACATAGTAGTGTGATGGTGGGAATGGGCTTATAGATGCCATTTGGAGATTGATGGATAGGATGATGGGCTTATAGATGCCATGCTAAGAGATGGTGGAAGGTGGATGGGCTTATAGAGGCCATCTGGATGTTGATCGCGTAAGAGATTCCTTAGCGAGAACTTGTATACCTGCAAGAGAAAAATGAGTACCTGACATGTTGCAGGATCTGGTCTTCAGATGCTTTGTATAGATGTGTCCTGACTGGTTACAGGAGTCGGATCCTCGAACTCTTCAGACACACCCTGGCAAGATACAGGAATCGGATCTGGTAATGTTAGTCTTCAACGGATACACCCTGGCAAGATTCAGGCATCGGATCCTCGAACTCTTCAGACACACCCTGGCAAGATACAGGAATCGGATCTGGAATTAGTAAGGTTGGTGAGTTGTCTCTACTGACAGGTTGTCCTCAACGACGAGTGTCTATAACGACGAGTGTCTATAACAACGAGTGTCTATCACGACGAGTGTCTATAACGACGAGTGTCTATAACGACGAGTGTCTATAACGATGAGTGTCTATCACGACGAGTGTCTATAACGACGAGTGTCTATAACGACGAGTGTCTATCACGACGAGTGTCTATAACGACGAGTGTCTATAACGACGAGTGTCTATAACGACGAGTGTCTATAACGACGAGTGTCTATAACGACGAGTGTCTATAACAACGAGTGTCTATCACGACGAGTGTCTATAACGACGAGTGTCTATAACGACGAGTGTCTATAACGACGAGTGTCTATAACGACGAGTGTCTATAACGATGAGTGTCTATAACGACGAGTTGTCTATAACGACGAGTTGTCTATAACGACGAGTGTCTATAACGACGGGTGTCTATAACGACGGGTGTCTATAACGACGAGTGTCTATAACGACGCGTGTCTATAACGACGAGTGTCTATAACGACGAGTGTCTATAACGACGAGTGTCTATAACGACGAGTGTCTATAACGACGAGTGTCTATAACGACGAGTGTCTATAACGACGAGTGTCTATAACGACGAGTGTCTATAACGACGAGTTGTCTATAACGACGAGTGTCTATAACGACGAGTGTCTATAACGACGAGTGTCTATAACGACGAGTTGTCTATAACGACGAGTGTCTATAACGACGAGTGTCTATAACGACGAGTTGTCTATGACGACGAGTGTCTATAACGACGAGTGTCTATAACGACGAGTGTCTATAACGACGAGTGTCTATAACAACGAGTGTCTATGATGACGGGTGTCTATGACGACGGGTGTCTATAACGACGAGTGTCTATAACGACGAGTGTCTATAACGACGAGTGTCTATAACGACGAGTGTCTATAACGACGAGTGTCTATAACGACGAGTGTCTATAACGACGAGTGTCTATAACGACGAGTGTCTATAACGACGAGTGTCTATAACGACGAGTGTCTATAACGACGAGTTGTTTATGATGACGAGTGTCTATAACGACGAGTGTCTATAACGACGAGTGTCTATAACGACGAGTGTCTATAACGACTAGTGTCTATGACGACGAGTGTCTATGACGACGGGTGTCTATAACAACGAGTGTCTATAACGACGAGTGTCTATAACGACGAGTGTCTATAACGACGAGTGTCTATAACGACGAGTGTCTATAACGACGAGTGTCTATGACGACGAGTGTCTATAACGACGAGTGTCTATAACGACGAGTGTCTATGACGACGAGTGTCTATAACGACGAGTGGTATCAGAGAAATCTTTAGGCATTGATTTAACTGGATTTGTATTCTTTGACTGGGTTGGTCTCTTTTGACTGTATTCGTCTACATAGCTGATCATTTAACTGTATCCTTCCTGAAAGGTAAAGGTCAGTCATATGCAATGCATGATATGAATCAAGCAATGATGTTCTCGACACATGAGATTGTATGATATGATGCGTATATGCATGTACCATGATGTATAACAATGTGATGTTTATGAATGTATCTTTGTCTGGTAAAATAGATCCTTGACGGATGCCGGGAAGTCAAATCCTGGGCTGATGTTGAAGAGTGAGATTCTTCGTTTCCGTTGGGGGATGATGATTGCAAGAATACCGGTAGGAGAAGATGACTCCGTTGGGGAATAAACTTGGCGAATAGATTACTCTGCGGGGAGGTAACTCTGTGGGGAAAGAGAGGTACTTTGCTAAGATGCTGATGATAACTCCGCTGGGGATACCATTGTCGTGTTGGAAGTGTTGATAGACTTCGCTGGGGATAAGAGGATTTCGTCGAGGACGCTCTTTCCGTGGCTTTTGGCTGAGGATAACCCAGTTATATCCTGTTAAGGGAATAACTCTTTGAATAAAGCCGGGGACGCGCTCGTGCTCTGCGAGGGATAAGCTTCCAGAACCTACTGGGGATAAGCTTACTGCTTGGGGAGATAATTCCAACTTTCCTGGGGAACTAGATTGGACTCTCTTGGGGAAGTATTGAACTGTATTGGTTATGTTCTTCCACGGAACCTACCTTGATACCTTGGAGGACAGAACAATCAGATTGCTTGGGCAGCTCATCATTGCCCCTGTTTCTGAGGTGGGAGAGGAAGACCTGTGAGGTGCTGATAGTTGTTGATGGACAAACTCTTCTTCTAATAGGCCAGTGACAGGATGACAGGACATAGTCGTACGCCTTGATCCCTAACTTTTCCTGGACCGCCCTTTCGGGTTTTCAGTCCACCGGGATACCCATTTTTGCCCAAGCCGCCCTTTCAGGTTTTCGACTTGCCGGGTGTACCAATTTTTTCCTTTTTCATCCCTTATTTTTGCCCGAACCCTTTTGGTTCGTCGGGAAGCCCTTATTTTTGCCTAGGTGTGTCAACCTAGAGGGTCTTTGATTTTGCGTAGTATCTTTTCGACTATGTCCGTTCTCAGAAAGTAGGGAGTTGCCCCTGTTAGAAGTGTTTTGTCATGCCACCAGAAGGTATTTGATCAGGCAAGATTCGTTGTTGGAATGCCCCAAGTGACTCAGGCGGAGATTTGCCCCAGGCTATTTGGCCTTTGAGAGATTCTCCGAATCTTGATTGGACTGCCCCAGATGATGGACCATGATCATGTCATGCCCCTTGATTGGAAGTGCTTTTGTTCACTAGGTATTCATCGTGCGAATTTTCCTGCTGTTCAAACAAAAAGTCCTATGCAAACAAAGTTATGTTAAAAATGCAAAGCCTATGTCTGTCTTGAAGATTTTGAAAATGCATCCTTTTTCATAAAACAAATGAATGTTTGTAAAACGTGATGCCAACTCAATATTTTATAGCAAGCCTTAAGGAGTCAGGATACCTTTCGTCACAGTATGCTTTCGAACTAACCCATGCTTCAGCTAGGACTTTTAAGGGTTATAACGTGGTTTGGTTCACGGTTTAAGAAACAAAAGATAAAGGCTCAAATTTTATTTGTACCCACCCGCTCTTCGTGATGTTCTCCAAACCTAAACTCAGTTGATCATACGTTAGACCTTGTTTGAGTCTTTGCTCTGATTTTCCGGTGATGATTCGGATATTGATGATTTATTTGGAATAGGCAGTCATTTCCCTTTTTTTTGTTGAGGGTTTGTAAGACCTCTTTCTTTTTGATTTTGTTATCCCTGTTTTTTTTTTTGCCTGAGCTGTTTCCTTTTTGGAATTACAGTCAGCGGGATGCCCCAGTTTCGTAAGTCCCCTTTATAGGTTTTGACTTTTTGGGCTTTTCATTTATGAATTTTTTGATAATGACTGCCTGTCTTTACGATTGTTCGGAACCATCACTGTCTTTTTTCGTAAGGATCTCTTTGGTGCCATTCGTTATGCACTTGGATCAACTGAGAGACTACCCTGCCCCAGGTTATGATTAAGGGTTTTAAATTTCGAAAAGAAAAAAATTCCTACTTCTTTGGCTCAGAGGGGTTGACGAGGGATTATCATCCTTATAACTCCAGTGTTTAGGGATTGAAACAATGCCTGTACCTCATCAGCGGGGTCCGTTCAAAAGCATACTGTAGATTATGGTATCGTTTTCGTCATCCTCCCTCAAGAGGCTTAGAATTTTAGATTAAGAGCTGACATCAGAAAAAATATGAAAATAATTTGCATTTAGTGAATACGAATATATTGCTTCAAAACAGACATATGCGATGCATTAATGAAATAACAATGTTTAACAATGAACAAATGTTTGAACAATCAAAGAACAACACAACTTGAACATTCGAATGAACAAAAGTTTTCCAGTCTCAGGGCTTGTCACTTCAAGTGGTGAGCCTTGGAGGGATGGTAGAAAAATTCAGCTTGACCATCTTGTGTGAATTCCAGTGCCCCTTCATCAATCAGGTCCTGGATCTTGTTTTTCAAAGCCCAACACTCGTTTGTATCATGTCCTGGACAGGCAGAGTGGTAGGCACACCTTTTATTGGGATCATAGACAGGAGATGCTGTGTTCTGGTTCCGGGGATGAGCCCTTAATGTGATCAGATTCAATCTTAACAGGCGTTGTAAAGCTTAGAACAACGACATGTTGAGCTGGGTGAATTGCCTCCTAGGCTCGTCCGACCTGTTCTGATCAACCCGCTGTTCTTGGCGAGGTCGTTGTTGGCCCTGAGAAGTAGTAGCAACTCGGAGAGGTCTATTCATTGGACCCGACTTTTGCCTTCTTGGAAGCTGTTCCATGCCCTGGTCCCTGATTTGGGCTGGTTGCTTCATGCCTTGAGGAAGCTGACTGATCATGGCCCTCAGCTCTCCTTGTTCCTGGGCTAAACCTTGAATGAGGGCCCTTTGCCCCAGCATCTGGGTTTTCAATGTGTCTACCTCAGCTTGTAGACGCTTCAGCTGCTCGTCCTTGTCCTCTTCAGGACTCTTTCTGATCAGATTCCCCATGAGGAGTGTCCTCAACTCTTCCTGCCCCTTGGATAGGCTTAGGAAGATCTCCTTGAACTGAGTCTCTTGAGTGTGAAGGTCCTGGTTATCTGATTGGAAGGCCATTGCTGAAATAAACAGCGAGAAAGGTAAGTGACCTGCAACAAAGATACCTGTTATGCAATGATGAGTATGACATGCATGTAATGCTTTCAAAGGACCTCGCGGGGTAAACAAGAAAATTTGTTAGAACTTGGGTCCGGTAGCTTGATTGAAGGAACTGCATATTGTAGAGAGTCCTTCCTCAAGGGTCAAAGGCTCACCATATCCAGTGGGTCATAGCCCCTGACTTTAGTCATCATGTCTGGTTTTGATTTCCAAACAACCTTGGTTAGGGGAACCTTCTTCAAGAGTCAGAGCTCACCATATCAAGTGGGTCATAGCCCCTGACAACTTTGGCTAGAGGAAAATAAACCCTCTTTGCCCCTTGCTAGATGTTTGATTCATCATGACCTGCATCACAAGCCCTTGAGATCCTTGAAATGGGTTAGGATGTATGCAATGGTATGATGTCATGATGCATGGGGTAATATGAATAAACCCTGTTACGAGCCCTTATTAAGGACTATAAACAGGAACCTGCAAGAAACTCAAGTAAAACCTGTCATGAGTCCCAGTTAAGGACTAAAAACAAAACCTGCAAGAAACTCGGTAAACCCTGTTATGAGTCCTAATTAAGGACTGCAAACCAAAACCTGCAAGAAACTCAAGTAAAACCTGTCATGAGTCCCAGTTAAGGACTAAAAACAAAACCTGCAAGAAACTCGGTAAACCCTGTTATGAGTCCCAATTAAGGACTATAAACAAAACCTGCAAGAAACTTAGTATACCCTGTTATGAGTCCCTATTAAGGACTATAAACAAACCTGCAAGAAAACTCAAGTGTCAGATAACAAGCGTGCAAGTAGTCAAGTACGAAGGCACACAAGTCACATAAGAGAAACCCTTAGGGTCCAGGCCAGCATGGGGTCTAGGTATTACCCTCTTGAAGTTGGTGGGCTCAACCTGTCCTATTAGAAGTAACCGGGTTCTAAGGGTCCCAATATCACGGGATTGCTTTCACTGTTCATCGTTTCGATTTAGCCACTGAACTGGCGACCGAAATATTCCAGGAAAGCAACCCTCAATTGAGTGTAGTATCGAGTATCAACCAACCTCGGACTGCACCAAAGTCAGTTATCTCACTACCCTAAAGAGGCCAAGATAGTTCAATTAAGGTTCCTAAGGTCTGTTGATGCTTCATGACACCACGCGGAGGCCCCGTACTCTCCTTGACTGAACTCAAGGGTTACCGGTACACACCAAAGTGCCACATCAACGTAGCAGACTGTTTCAACCATGTCGGTATACCCCGCACAGTTCCCTCACAGCCTTGTTGCTACTTTCTAAGAAGGTATCCCCCAGATCCGGGTTAGGATCTATAGAACTCCCAAGACAGTCCCATAATTTAAAGCAAACAAGGAAAGCAATTGAAAACACAGTTATGAACTACCCTAAGGTACACCTCACTTTAAGTTTATCCCCAGCAGAGTCGCCAGTTCTGTGATCGGTGGATCTGGAACTGACTGTTTAACGCCGGTTCGCGAAATGTCGCGGAAGCAAGAGTCGCCACCGTCTTTTATTTTCTCCAAATGGAAAGGACAAAAGCACAGAAAAATTCCTTATAGAGATTGCTCTCGGTTCGGGAGGTAGGTTATAGAAAGGGAAGGTGTTAGCACCCTTTCTATCCATGGTTATCCATGGGCTCTTAGATACTTGCTCACTTGTGTTTTCAAAAACGGTTTGTTTGCTTTTCAACTGTGGATTTTAAAAAGTTTCTTTAAAAATTTCAGTTCGACTCTTGTATCGGTCCTCAAGAGTGTTTGAAAAATGCTTTCGAAAGCTTTTTGAAAATGTGTTGGTGTGAAAAGTATTTTTGATTTGTTTTGTTTTGAATTAGAGCAAGTATCCACGAGTCGTCTACCTACCCTAAGGAATTCGTCTGTGTAAATGTCCTTTAAAGTAGTGCCATCCCACCATTGAGAGGTAGGTAGCACCACCGTTGGAGGTGTTCGGGTCAATTCGAGGTTCGGGACATGGTGATCACCAGAGCAATGGGAAGATACCTTAGAAGCTACCCTCATGCCAGGTTCCCGGATCATGAGGACTTACTAAGACATCCTCTACTCGACGATCACCTTTTGAGGCAAGGCAACAGTGAGGCGTACCCTAGGGGTGGTGTGTGATTTGTGTGTCGTTTTCATTTATTTTTGTCTTTTGTCAAAGTGATCTATCGTTTGTTTTTATTTTATCATTCATTCTTGCATGCCATTATTAACAGTTAAAAAAGTGCGGAAAGATAAAATTCCTAAACTATTACAAAGGCGCGGGTCCACATCGCCAAAATTAAAGTCCAAGACCCGATTTGACAGAAAATAAAGAAATAAAGTAAAGTAAAAGTGCGAGAAATATATTACACGGCTTTGGGAGAGGTACATAAATATTAAAAGAAAAAGAAAGAAATATGCGAATTAAAACTTTAAATTGAAACGAGGGCGTTGGACCCTTTTTAATGGAATTAAATTAAATTGTTAAATTAATTGAATTAAAGAAAAGAAGTTATTTTTGGTATTTTTGTATTTTATGAGAAAGATTAAATGAAATTAAAATATTAACCCTAATTCTAATTTTTTTTATTTATTAAGAAAAACATGTTAAAATTAAACCTAAAATTAATCTAATTATTTACATGCAATTTTGATTTATAAAAATAAATAATTAATTATTAGTGAAATTTATTTACAAAAAATATTAATTAAATAAATATATTTTGATTTTTATGACTTTTCTATTTTTTACTATTTTTTATATTTTATGAAAATAAGTTAAATTAAAGGAATTAATTAAAAAAAGAAATAATTGAAATAAATAAAATAAGGAAAAGAAAGAAAATACAATACCTTGGGGGGTTTCTGTCCCCTTTTTGGAGGTGAATTGGAGTGGTTTGGCTATTTGTGTTCTGGCCTCATCATGCATAAGTTGTTCTACTTTGGCCTTTTGGCTTTTGGCCATTTGCGTTTTTGCCTCAACGTTCCTTAATCTTCTCAGGATGTCTGTCTCGCCATGTATTGGGGTCATGTGTAAAATGTTCTGTTTTGGCCATTTGGCTTTTGGCCTTTTGGCCATTTGGCTTTTGGCCTCAACGTTCCTTAATGAACCTGCATGGGATCCTGTCTAAATCTGCAGTGTTGAACCTCATGAACACATTAAATAAAATCATAAAAATTCAAATAAAACCAACATATGAAGAAATTTAATGTTTAGGCACAATATGGCATGTATGAATGATTATACCCTTTTGATCATGGAGATCAAATCAATCTTACCCTTACTGGAAGATTAGTGACCTGAATGCTTTTATGCCTTACTGGAAAATTAGGATCATGGAGATCAAGCCAGCCTTATCCTTACTGAAGAAGTAGTGAGGTATTGGTTTATAACTGTGATGGCTTGTTTGTAGTGAGAGAGGGATTTGTAATAAGGATTTCAAGGTTTTAGGGTTCTTGAAAGAGTTTGATATTCCAACAGTGTTGTGGCAATGTTTTTTCTCTCTTTTTTCTCTTCTTTTTCTCCTCCTTGGTTTGTGTGACAAGAAGGTGATTATATAGTGGAAATTAGGGTAAAGAAAATGGGCTTTGAATGTGCAATTGGGCCTCCAATATTCACTTGAATTCGTCACTTTCCAGGCTAAATCGCAGGGACTTAAGTGCATTTTTTGAAGTTGAAATGTGAAAACAAAATGTAGACGACATCGAGAACTAACTCCTGTCCGAAAATTGACTCAATCGGATAAACGGTGAATTAGTTATGAATTTTTGAAGTTTCAGCTCAGACAAACTTATTTTGGGCTTCAGTGTCGACTCTGACACGTTCTTCAATAAAAAACTGGTATTGATCGGTGCATAATTTGGTCTCAACTTTTGAAGCAAAGTTGTAGATCTATGAGTCAGTGACCTTGTGTAAAAATATGAGTCCAATCCGATAAAAATTGACCGAGTTATGAATTTTCGAAGTTTCGGCCCAGATGAAATAATATTCAGCATTCAGGATTTTCAGCGTGTCACGCACTCTGAGCAAAAAACGAAGGCCTTTTGAATACCGTTTGAACTCAATACCTTCTGTGAAAATGTAGCCAACTCAATTTGTGAAATTTTGGCACCGGAACCAGCTCGATACGATGAAAATCGACCAAGTTATGATTTTCTGAACATGACGCAAATAAACTTCTGTCACCAATTTTCTGCACGAAAATACTTGATAAATCCACATTTTTGAAGACCTTCTGATCGAAATTGACTTCCATCCGTGAGAGATGAAAACGTAGATAATGTCAAGACGGAATTTTGGCCACCGGAACAGGTTCAAAACGAGCCACGATCTTCAAGTTATGAATTTTTTAGCGCGTAAAAACTGCACATTCAGCACACTTTTTCACCATATTTCTTCGAGAAAACTCACACATTCGGATACCTTCTTTAAAGAATTGACTCTTGAGCCGAACCTGAATTTGAGAATACGTTATCAGAGATATCTTGGCGAAAGAATACCTGAATATGACGCGCCAGGTTGGACTTGTGAATTTTTCTTGAAATGTTTTTTGAGAAATATGGGAGGGCAAATTTTGGGGTACAACACTTAGGATTAGATCATTGTGTTTTAAATTGTTTGCTTTGTATGATTTATCTTTGTGGGCTTGAATTGGAGTTACTATAGATCCTAACCCGGATCTGGGGACACCCTTTAGGTAAGTAGCAATAAACTGTGAGGGAACTGTACGGCGTAGACGGATACGGTTGAAGCAGTAGCTACGTTGGTGTGGCACTTTAGTATGTACCGATATCCCTTGTGGCGCAACAAGGAGAATATGGGTCTACTAAGGGGTCATTAAGCACCAACTGATCTTAGAACCTTTAAATTGACCAACTTGGCCATAGAACATTAGCAGTATGCTACACTCATTGAGACTAAACTCTCGTGATGATTTCGGCCGCAAGAAAAGGTTGCTAAACTGGAATTATGACCGATCGAGGGTAGTCAATGATATTGAGATCCTCTAGAACCCAGTTACTATTTTTAGGACAGGTTGAACCAATTAAATTGAAAGAGGGTAATACCTAAACTCCATGCCAGCCTAAATTTAAGGGCTATTGTGTGACTTGTGTGCCTTCAAACTTGAACTACTTGCACATTCTTGTTATCTAACAACATGAGTTCCTTGCAGGTTTTGTTTACAGTCCTTATCCAATAATTTGGATTTATTGCAGGGTTCACTTACATCACCTCGCACTTTTGCTTAAACGCATAGCATACACATCATAACATCATGCCTTAACATTTCCTTAACCATTTCAAGGATCTCAAGGGTTTGTGATGCAGGTTATGGTAAATCATACGTCAAGAAAGGGGCAAAGAGGATTTATTTTCCTCTAGCCAATGTCGTCTATAAATCAAAACACGATGACTTGAGTCAGGGGCTATGACCCACTCGATATTGTGAGCTTGACTCTTGAAGAAGGACTCTTGATGACACGAAGTTTCTTCAATCAAAGCTGCAAAATTCAAATTCTAACAGTCTCTTGTTTACCCCGCGAGATCCTTGAAAACATTGCATACATATATCATACATATCATTGCATAACAGGTCTCTCAGTACAGGTCTCTCATGTTGTCGTTGTTTAAAATCAGTAATGGCTTTCCAACCAGACAACCAAGATCTTCAAACTCGAGAAGCTCAGTTCAGGGACGTATTCCTAAACCTATCCAAGGGGAGGGAAGAGTTGAAAACACTCCTCGTTGGGAACTTGGTCAAGAAAAGTCCTGAAGACAATAAGGACGAACGGCTGGAACAACTGCAAGCTGAGTTCAGTGCCATAAAAACATAGATGCTGGGGCAGATGGCTCTTATCCAAGGCTTAGCTCGGGAACAAGAAGAGCTGAGAACCATTATCAACCAGCTTCATCAAGACAGATACAAGAGTATGAAGCAAACAGTCGGGGCTGGAGGCCAAGTCATTGATCAGCTTCCGAGAAGTCAAAGGTTTGGTTTGATGAAGAATAGACCTCTCCAAGTTGCTACTACCTCACAGGTCCAACAACAACCTTGCCATAAACAACGGGTTAATCAGAGTAAGCCGGATACACCCAAGAGGCAGTTTACCAAGCTCAACATGCCACTGTCTCAAGCTTTACAACACCTATTGAGATTGAATCTGGTGACGTTAAGGGACCCTCCTCAGAATCCCCACATATCCTTCCCAAGGTACAATCATGATGCCAGGTGTGCATACCGTTCCAACAACCCTGGATATGACACCAACGATTGTTGGGCGTTGAGAAACAAAATTCAAGACCTGATTGATAAGGGAGCTTTGGAACTCACACAAGACGCTCAGATTGAATTCTTTTGCCATCCCCCCAAGGTTCACCATTTGAAGTGACAAGTCCTGAGACGAGAAGACTTTTTGTTCATCAGAATTTTCAATTTGTAATTTTCTTTTGATTGTTCAAACATTTATTCATGTCAAACTTTGTTACTTTATCAATGCATCACATATGTCTGTTTTGAATCAATCCATTCGTATTCACTATATTCAAATTGCTTTCATGTTTTGTGATGATCAACTCTCTAAGAAAAAATATTCTAAGCCTTTAGAGGGAGGATGACGAAAATGATACCAAAATCTCTACAGTATGCTTTTGAACAGACCCCACTGACGATGTACAGGCATTGTTTCAAATCCTAAACAGTGGAGTTATAAGGAAGATAAACCCTAGTCAACCCATTTGAGCCAAGGAAGTTGGAGTTTTTCTTTTCACAAATTAAAACCCGTAATTATAACCTGAGGCAGGGTAGTTTTCTCAGTTGATCCAGGTGCACAATGAATGGCATCAAAGAAGTCCTTCCGAAACAAAAGACGGTGTTGGTTTCGTATAATCGTAAGGACAGGTAGTCATTATCTCTCAAAATAAAAGCTCATTAAGTCAAAACCTATGAAGGAGACTTACAAAACTGGGGCATCCCGCTGATTGTAATCACAAGAGAAACATTTCAGGAAAAAGACATGGATAATAAAATAAAAAAGAAAGAGGTCCTACAAACTCTCATAAAAATGACTGCCTGTTCAAAATAAACTGTCAGTATCTGAACCATCACCGGAATATCAGAGCAAAGACTCAAACGGGATTTAAATGCATGATTAGCTGAGTTTAGGATCGAAGAACATCACGAAGAGCGGGTGGATACAAATAAAATTTGAGCCTTTATCCTTTGTTTCTTAAACCGTGAACCAGACCACGTTATAACCCTTAAAAGTCCTAGCTGAAGCATGGGTTAGTTCGAAAGCATACTGTTACAAAGGTATCCTGACTCCTGTAGGGCTTGCTGTACATCTTGAGTTGACATCACATTTTACAAAATTTACATGTTTTACTGAAAAATGCATTTTCAAAAACTTCAAGACAGACATAAGCTTTGCATTCTTAAAATAACATTGTTTGCATATGACTATTTGTTCAAACAGCAGAGAAATTTGCACGACGAATATCCAGTGAACAAAAACCTTCTCAGCAAAAAGGGTCACCTCAAGTAGAAAAAGCACTTCCAATCAAGGGGCACGGCATGATCATTGTCCATCATTTGGGGCAGTTAAGTCAAGATTCAAGGAATCTCTCAAAAATGCCAAATAGCCAGGGGCAAATCAATTGGGGGATTGGACATGAATTCCAGCAACGAATATTGCATGATCAAACGAAGATCTTCTGGTAGTATGGCAACACAACACTACTGACAGTGACACCTCCCTACATCCTAAGAGCGTGGACATAGTCAAAAAGTACTACGCATAATCAAAGACCCGCTAGGTTGACTGGCCTAGGCAAAAATAAGGGCTTCCCAACGAACCAAAAGGGTTCGGGCAAAAAAATTAGGGATAAAAATGGAAAAAAATATGTACACCCGGCAAGTCGAAAACCTGAAAAGGCGGCTTGGGCAAAAAAGGGTATCCCGATGGACTGAAAACCCGAAAGGGCGGTCCAGGAAAAAATTAGGGATCAAAGCGTACGACTATGTCCTGTCATCTCGTCACTTGCCTACCAGAAGAAGACTTGTTATTTCAATCGAAAGATACCAAGCACCTCATAGGTTGGGATAATACTCGATCTACAAGGCCTCTGCAGGCACCTTCTCCCGCATAAAAAGGGGCAACAAGAATTGTCCAAGCTGTATAGTTGCTTTGTCCATCAGGTACAAAAGTAGATTCAGCTGAAGAATATGACTAAGACACTTTCACTTCCCGCAGAGTAAGATAGTAATGGTAGCTCTCCCCAGCTGAGACTTACAACCGTGAACGAATCAGCAATACTCTCCCCAAGCAGAGTTTATCTACCATCAGCACTAAAAAGGCTCAATATCCCCGGTAGTCTTAATCTTCCCCAGCGGAGTATAAGAATATTCCCCAGCAAAATATAAGAATGTTCCCCGGCAGAATACAGTATACCCCCAGTGGAGTCAATATTTTCCCAGCACAGTCTGAAGGAGCTTCCCCAACGGAGTTGAACCATCATCCCCAGTAGACTCTGGAAGTTTACCCCCAGCGGAGTACAAAAATAAATCTCCCCAGCCAAGTTCAAAGGATCATTCCCAGCATAACTCAGAGGGTTATCCCCACAAAAGTTTAACAGGGTTATCCCCAACAAGTCACAACTAAAAGACCATCCCCAACAAAGTTCTTTCCTTTCACAAGCAGGAATTCAATCCTCAACAGATTCAATATCACCAGCAACGGTAACCCATCCCCAGCGGAGTTTATCATTGAAATCCTCAGCAGAGTATCTCTTCCCCACAGAGTAATCTCCTCATCAGTTTATTCCCCAACGGAGTTATCTTCTCCTGCAGGTTTATTCTCACAATCCCCTTCGTTCAACATCCCCATCGGAAACGAAGAACCCAGCTCTACTCTCCAGCAGCTATCCGGGATTTATTTTCCCCAGCTAAAACATTACATTTCCATACATCATAATACATGCATATACGCATCATACAACACAATCTCATTTATGTTGAGAACATCATTGCTTGATCCACATCATGCATTGCATATGACTGACCTTTACATTTCAGGAAAGATGCAGTTAAATTCTCAACTATGTGGAAGGCCTTCTCTGGTCCAATCAAATCGATTCCTAAAGATTTCTCTGATGCCGATCCATTTGAAGTTATTCCAAGACCTCCTCTGGTCCAGTTAAATTGATTCCTAGAGATTTTTCTGATGCCGATCCAGTTGAAGTTATTTCAAGACCTTGTCTGGTCTAGTTAAATAGATTCCTAAAGATTTTTCTGATGCCGATCCAGTCAAAGGCCTTCTCTCGTCCAGTCAAATCGATTCCTAAACATTTTTCTAATGCCGATCCAGTTGAAGTTATTCCAAGACCTCCTCTGGTCAAGTTAAATCGATTCCTAAAGATTTTTCTGATGTCGATCCAGTTGAAGTTATTACAAGACCTTGTCTGGTCCAGTTAAATCGATTTATAAAGATTTTTCTGATGTCGATCCAGTCAAAGGCCTTCTCTGGTCCAGTCAAATCGATTCCTAAAGATTTTTCTGATGCCGATCCAGTTGAAGTTATTACAAGACCTCCTCTGGTCCAGTTAAATCGATTCCTAAAGATTTTTCTGATGCCGATCCAGTTGAAGTTATTTCAAGACCTTGTCTGGTCCAGTTAAATCGATCCCTAAAGATTTTTTTGATGCCGATCCAGTCAAAGGCCTTCTCTGGTCCAGTCAAATCGATTCCTAAAGATTTTTCTGATGTCGATCCATTTGAAGTTATTTCAAGACCTCGTCATGTCTAGTTAAATCGATTCCTAAAGATTTTTCTGATGCCGATCCAGTCAAAGGCCTTCTCTGGTCCAGTCAAATCGATTCCTAAATATTTTTCTGATGCCGATCCAGTTGAAGTTATTTCAAGACCTTGTCTGGTCCAGTTAAATCGATTCCTAAAGATTTTTCTGATGCTGATCCAGTCAAAGGCCTTCTTTGGTCCAGTCAAATCGATTCCTAAAGATTTTTCTGATGCCGATCCAGTTGGAGTTATTTTAAGACCTCGTCTGGTCCAGTTAAATCGATTCCTAAAGATTTTTCTGATGCCAATCCAGTCAAAGGCCTTCTCTGGTCCAGTCAAATCGATTCCTAAAGATTTTTCTGATGACGATCCAGTTGAAGTTATTTCAAGACCTCGTCTGGTCAAGTTAAATCGATTCCTAAAGATTTTTCTGATGCCGATCCAGTCAAAGGCCTTCTCTGGTCCAGTCAAATCGATTCCTAAATATTTTTCTGATTTCGATCCAGTTGAAGTTATTTCAAGACCTTGTCTGGTCCAATTAAATCGATTCCTAAAGATTTTTCTGATGCCGGTCCAGTCAAAGGGCTTCTCTGGTCCAGTCAAATCGATTCCTAAAGATTTTTCCGATGTCGATCCAGTTGAAGTTATTTCAAGACCTCGTCTGGTCCAGTTAAATCGATTCCTAAAGATTTTTCTGATGCCGATCCAGTCAAAGTTATCCAAGACATCCTCTGGTCCAGTAAAATCGATTCCTAAAGATTTTTCTGATGCCGATCCAGTCAAAGGCCTTGTCTGGTCCAGTCAAATCGATTCCTAAATATTTTTCTGATGTTGATCCAACCAAAGGCGCCAAGACCTCCTCTGGTCTAGTCAAATCGATTCCTAAAGATTTTTCTTATGCCAATCCAGTTGAAGTTAATCCAAGACCTTGTCTGGTCCAGTCAAATCGATTCCTAAAGATTTTTCTAATGCCGAAACTTAGACCATCTATCAACAGTCTCCAAATGGAATCTGTAAGCCCATTCCCGACATCACAGTGCTGATACCACTTCATGCGAGTGCAAATTTTTGGGCACTTTAGTGTTCAATCATCTTCCACCTTCAGATCACGAAAGGCCCGAAAGCCAATCTATATCCTCAGGTTTAAGAAGATTTAACAGGGGAAGTTGTTGTACCCCAAAATTTTCCCTCCCATATTTCCCAAGACATTGCAAGAATAATCTCCAAGTGGCTCAAGATTGCTCAAGAGTTGGACAGTCAAATCATCTCCTAAGGCAGTCAACCTCAAATTAGGGTTTTGTATTGCATCAAGGTCCTTACATCCAAATGACCTCAAGTGCTCCCCAATGTCCTAATATGTTCTCAAGTTCATCCATGTCAAATTTCAAGCCTTGCAGAGGAAGTTTGGTCAGTCAATTGCTCAAGAGGCCCAAAAATCGACTATGACCTACATACAGTCAAACTTCAAGATTTTTTGTCAACATTTCCATTTTGAAGGATATTTTATCATTTGATCAAGGGTTGATCATGATTCATCAAGGATTGCTCAAAATTCATCAAGACTCAAAAGTTGCTAAATTAGGGTTTTGCAGGAAAAGTCAACTCAACATTGACCAAGCATAACTTTCTCATACTTTATGAGAAATGACCCATCCAAAGCTAATTTTTAAGAGGATTAAATTTCCTACAATCCATATCCACACCCCAAGATCAAGAAATGCACTCACAAAAATTTACAAATTTGGACATTATAGGTCATTTTTGAAAGTCAACAAAAACACATTTTTTTCCAAAGCTTATAACTTAAGCATGGAATATCAAAATGAGATGCGACCAAAAGTGTTGGTTAGAGGACATCTCAAGGTTTCCAAAAAGTCCAATAACACTTCCAAAATTTCAAAATTGAAGAAGTTATGCATTGTTGAAGTTGGGCATTTTTTCAAAATTGCCAAAAGACAACTATCCCCAAAACTTCATATTTTGTCAAATGGGCCCACTTTTTCCCACTTGATCTTGTCACACTACACACGTGTCCTATCTTCAGTCTTGTGTCCATTCATTAATTTTTCTATTTTATTTGATTTTTATTGAATTAATTCATTTTAAATCAATTTAAATCCAAATAAAATCCAAATATTAATCACTTGGTATCTTTTTGATTAATACATGCCTTAATTGTCATCATGGACGTGATCAAACTCGTATCTCACCATATCATGAACAAATATTGGATTTTTGGACAAATTTGGAAGCTTTTTCATGGAGGATCAAATCAAATCCTAAATCATCAATGCATAAGGATTCAGCCCAAGAAACTTGACCTAATTCACTCCATGTTACTTATACAAGGCAAAGGCACGAGAATTGGAACCTAGAGGCTGCACAATCAGAAGAACAAAAACTTGGAAAATTGCAAAAAAAGCTTGAAACTGAAATTCATCCTAGAGGTGCTTTCAACATAAAACCTCAACGCTATCCTCTTGCTGGACATCCGCTGAGTCTGTAGCAATCAAAAGCAAGGCCATTCACGTCCTCAATCGCGCTGTAAGTCTCTCTAAACCTCGCCCTGTGTTTGAAATCGCAACTTCGTATTTCAGCATCTTTTGAACAAAATCTTTGCATATTCATGCTTTTCGTTTCATTTAGAAGCTTTTTGCATTATTTAATTGTGTTTATATGACCTGTAATGCCATACCCGAATCTAGGGTTCTTGTTTCTTGTTTTTGGGTGTTTTAGTTTCAGGCAAAATCAATGCAAATAATGGACATAGGCATGTTCAAGAGGGAGAGACAAGCATGACTGTGGTCTCCGAATTCATTTTCATGGCCTAGAACTCGTTTTAGGATGGACCTATGGATTTAGCTGCGGATATAAATCCACAGGTAAATATCCAGGGTTCAATGGAGAAGACGAAGACGTGTCCTTTTCCAACTGGCCCATTCAAAAACTTCGTGCGTGTTTTTTGTATTGTTGGCATATTGTTGTTGTTTCACATATAATATTCTTTACTTATTCCACTAACAATTAAACACGCTGGTTGAGTTGGTAAGGGCGCTAGTACAAAATCCAATGGGACCTGGGTTCGAATCCCAGGTCCCCCACATATTTGCTATTATTTTCTTTAAGGTATTCTAGCGCGTCTCATGCCTTGCAGTGCACCATGGTCTCTCATCTAATCCTTTACCAGATGGCCCCATGCCAGATCTGGTGGTCCAAAGGAGATGCTCACCGTGCTCCCAAGTCAACAGGCACACGTGGAATTGCCAAAGTCAGCCAGGCTTGAATACAAATGGGCCTTGAAACTGCTAACCTCACCCCTGATCTGGGCCCAAACCCCCTTTGGTTATTTCTTTTTTTTTTCTATTTATTTATTTATTTATTTATTGTTTATTATTATTTTTTTATTTTCTAACTAACCAATTAAAATCTTTTTCTCATAAAATCAAAACTAAAAAATATATTTTATTTATTAAAATTAAATTCAGCATTTTATTTTTGTAAATAAATTTTAATTCAATTAATTTAGTTAATTAGGAAATAACTTTTAATATTTTTGCAGTAATTAAAATTAATGTAGAATATTAGGTCTTTACTAACTTTGACCAAACTTATTTTATTTCTTTAAATATCCAAAATCTAAAAATATCTTTTTCTTAATTAATTAATTTATTTATTTAATTGTCAACTTAATTTAATTTCTTTTTAATCCAAAAAAATCACTTTCTTCCAAAAAGGGTCAAAACCCTAAAAAATGTGCCTGATTTAATTTTCCCGCATGCGATCCATTTATGATATTGATGTAATTGTTTCCCGGAATGTAATAGTTTTAATAGGACTTTAACTTATTTTATCGCTTTATTTTACTTTCCGCATTTTAATTTCAAGGGTTGTTTTTGGCGATGTAAATACCCGACGCCTTGTAATAGTTAGTTTTAATTTCCGCAATTTAATTTCCGCAACTTATAAACTGTTAGATGTTTGGTAATAGGGAATGCATGACAAGATTAATCGTTCAAAACCTAAAATCAACGTAGATCACCCATGACATGTACAAAGATCAATTAATTTAAAACAATACACTCGCACATGCGCACTCTTAGGGTACACCTCGCTTGGTTGCCTTCGAACATGGTCATTAAGTATAGGAAGTTTTAGAGGTCGTCCTCTTGTCCAAAGATCATAGTTGCCTCGAAATGTTTGCCTCGGAAAATGATCTAAGACATTGGAGTTACCGCTAAGGCGTCCTAACATTGCTTTAGTGACCACACGTCCCTTAATCGAATTGACCCTTAAAACTCCAACGACGACGCTACCTACTCATCAATAGTGGGATAGCATTGTCTAAAGGACATTAGCACAGATTGATTCCTTTTTTGAGTAGGTAGATGGTTCTTAAGTACTTGCTCTTTCTAAAACAAAATAAAACTTTTCGCACTTACACCTTTCAAACAAAAAACTCTTTTCAAACCCACAAACACAAAGAAAAGCAAATTTTGAAAACACTTTGAGCAAGTACCTAAGAGCCCGTGGATAACCACTGATAGAAAGGGTGCTAACACCTTCCCTTTCGATAATCTACCCCCCGGACCCGAGAAATATCTCGAAAAAGGAATTTTTCTGTGCTTTTTTCCTTTCCTTGTTGGATAAAATAAAAGACGGTGGCGACTCTTGCTTACCGCGACATTTTGCAAAAACAAACGCAAAACGCGAACCAGCATTCCAAAACAGTCAGTTCTCTTCCCACCGTATCACAGAACTGGCGACTCTGCTGGGGATATTTAAATAAGTGGGGTGTACCTTAGGATTAGATCATTATGTTTTCAATTGTTTGCTTTGTATGATTTATCTTTGTGGGCTTGAATTGGAGTTACTATAGATCCTAACCCGGATCTGGGGATACCCTTTAGGTAAGTAGCAATAAACTGTGAGGGAACTGTAGGGCGTAGACCGATACGGTTGAAGCAGTAGTTACGTTGGTGTGGCACTTTAGTATGTACCGATATCCCTTGTGGCGCAACGAGGAGAATATGGGTCTGCTAAGGGGTCATTAAGAACCAACTGACCTTAGAACCTTTAAATTGACCAACTTGGCCATAGAACAGTAGCAGTATGCTACACTCATTGAGACTAAACTATCGCGATGATTTCGGCCGCAAGAAAAGGTTGCTAAACTGGAATTATGACTGATCGAGGGTAGTCAATGATATTGAGATCCTCTAGAACCCGGTTACTATTTTTAGGACAGGTTGAACCAACTAAACTGAAAGAGGGTAATACCTAAACTCCATGCCAGCCTAAATTTAAGGGCTATTGTGTGACTTGTGTGCCTTCAAACTTGAACTACTCGCACATTCTTGTTATCTAACAACATGAGTTCCTTGCAGGTTTTGTTTACAGTCCTTATCCAATAATTTGGATTTATTGCAGGGTTCACTTACATCACCTTGCACTTTTGCTTAAACGCATAGCATACACATCATAACATCATGCCTTAACATTTCCTTAACCATTTCAAGGATCTCAAGGGTTTGTGATGCAGGTTATGGTAAATCATACGTCAAGCAAGGGGCAAAGAGGATTTATTTTCCCCTAGCCAATGTCGTCTATAAATCAAAACACGATGACTTGAGTCAAGGGCTATGACCCACTCGATATGGTGAGCTTGACTCTTGAAGAAGGACTCTTGATGACACGAAGTTTCTTCAATCAAAGCTGCAAAATTCAAATTCTAACAGTCTCTTGTTTACCCCGCGAGATCCTTGAAAACATTGCATACATATATCATACATATCATTGCATAACAGGTCTCCCAGTACAGGTCTCTCATGTTCTCGCTGTTTAAAATCAACAATGGCTTTCCAACCAGACAACCAAGATCTTCAAACTCGAGAAGCTCAGTTCAGGGAAGTATTCCTAAACCTATCCACGGGACATGAAGAGTTGAAAACACTCCCCGTTGGGAACTTGGTCAAGAAAATTCCTGAAGACAATAAGGACGAACGGCTGGAACAACTGCAAGCTGAGTTCAATGCCATAAAAACCCAGATGCTGGGGTAGATGGCTCTTATCCAAGGCTTAGCTCGGGAACAAGAAGAGCTGAGAACCATTATCAACCAGCTTCATCAAGACAGATACACTATTATGAAGCAAACAGTCGGGGTCGGAGGCCAAGTCAGTGATCAGCTTCCGAGAAGTCAAAGGTTTGGTTTGATGAAGAATAAACCTCTCCAAGTCGCTACTACCTCAAAGGTCCAACAACAACCTTGCCATAAACAACGGGTTAATCAGAGTAAGCCGGATACACCCAAGAGCCTCCCCAAGGTACAATCATGATGCCAGGTGTGCATACCATTCCAACAGCCCTGGACATGACACCAACGGCTGTTGGGCGTTGAGAAACAAAATTCAAGACCTGATAGATGAGGGAGCTTTGGAACTCACACAAGACGCTCAGATTGAATTCTTTTTCCATCCCCCCAAGGTTCACCATTTGAAGTGACAAGTCCTGAGACGAGAAGAATTTTTGTTCATCAGAATTTTCAATTTGTAATTTTCTTTTGATTGTTCAAACATTTATTCATGTCAAACTTTGTTACTTTATCAATGCATCACATATGTCTGTTTTGAATCAATCCATTCGTATTCACTATATTCAAATTGCTTTCACTTTTTGTGATGATCAACTCTCGGAAAAAAAATTCAAAGCCTTTAGAGGGAGGATGACGAAAATGATACCAAAATCTCTACAGTATGCTTTTGAACAGACCCCGCTGACGATGTACAAGCATTGTTTCAAATCCTAAACAGTGGAGTTATAAGGAAGATAAACCCTAGTCAACCCCTTTGAGCCAAGGAAGTTGGAGTTTTTCTTTTCACAAATTAAAACCCGTAATTATAACCTGGGGCAGGGTAGTTTTCTCAGTTGATCCAGGTGCACAATGAATGACATCAAAGAAGTCCTTCCGAACCAAAAGACGGTGTTGGTTCTGTATAATCATAAGGACAGGTAGTCATTATCTCTCAAAATAAAAGCTCATTAAGTCAAAACCTATGAAGGAGACTTACAAAACTGGGGCATCCCGCTGACTGTAATCATAAGAGAAACAGTTCAGGCAAAAGACAGGGATAATAAAATCAAAAAGAAAGAGGTCCTACAAACTCTCATAAAAACGACTGCCTGTTCAAAATAAATTGTCAGTATCCGAACCATCACCGGAATATCAGAGCAAAGACTCAAACGGGATCTAAATGCACGATTAGCTGAGTTTATGATCGAAGAACATCACGAAGAGCGGTTGGGTACAAATAAATTTTGAGTCTTTATCCTTTGTTTCTTAAACCGTGAACTAGACCACGTTATAACCCTTAAAAGTCCTAGCTGAAGCATGGGTTAGTTCGAAAGCATACTGTTACAAAGGTATTCTGACTCCTGTAGGGCTTGTTGTACATCCTGAGTTGACACCACATTTTACAAAATTTGCCTGTTTTACTAAAAAATGCATTTTCAAAAACTTCAAGACAGACATAAGCTTTGCATTCTTAAAATAACATTGTTTTCATATGACTATTTGTTCAAACAGCAGAGAAATTTGCACGACGAATATCCAGTGAACAAAAACCTTCTCAGCAAAAAGGGTCAACTCAAGTAGAAAAAGCACTTCCAATCGAGGGGCACGGCATGATCATTGTCCATCATTTGGGGCAGTTAAGTCAAGATTCAAGGAATCTCTCAAAAATGCCAAATAACTAGGGACAAATCTCCATCTGAATCAATTGGGGGATTCGACATGAATTCCAGCAACGAATCTTGCATGACCAAACGAAGATCTTCTGGTAGTATGGTAACATAACACTAGCGACAGTGACACCTCCCTACATCCTGAGAGCGTGGACATAGTCAAAAAGTACTACACATAATCAAAGACCCGCTAGGTTGATTGGCCTAGGAAAAAATAAGGGCTTCCCGACGAACCAAAAGGGTTCGGGCAAAAAAATTAGGGATAAAAATGGAAAAAAATCTGTACACCCGGCAATTCGAAAACCTGAAAAAGCGGCTTGGGCAAAAAAAGGGTATCCCGATGGACTGAAAACCCGAAAGGGCGGTCCAGGCAAAAATTAGGGATCAAAGCGTACGACTATGTCCCGTCATCTCGTCACTTGCCTACCAGAAGAAGACTTGTCATTTCAATCGAAAGATACCAAGCACCTCATAGGTTGGTGTGATACGGTGGGAGAACTGACTTGAGTTTTGCGTTTGTTTTCGCACTTGTTCGGTTTAGCAAGAGTCGCCACCGACTTTTTATTTTATCCTAAAGGAAAGGTTAAAAAAAGCACAGGAAAAACCTTTTGAGATGTTTCGTGGGTTCGGGGGGTAGATTATGAAAATGGAAGGTATTAGCACCCTTTTCATCCATGGTTATCCATGGGCTCTTAGTTACTTGGTTTTAGATTAATTGCCTTGATTTTTGATTGCTTGAAATGGTGTGTGTATTTGTGTTTTGAAAATGTTTTAAAATAGACGCCTTTGTTTCGGCAACCATTGTAATGACTCGTGTTTGAGTATATACGAAGGTGTGTATCTTTTCGAAAAGATGTTTCAAATGTTTTTGAAAGTTTGTTTTGAAAGTGTTTGTGGAGTGTGGTTTGAAAAGTAGGCAAGTGTTTTTGCAAGTTGATCAAGTAACTAAGAGTTTTGTCTACCCCTATTGTACTCGAAGGTTTTTCTCATGTTTTAACCCTTTTTAACAATTTTGTTCCACCATTGTATTTGGTGGACAATCTTGCGTTTAGGATGTTTAACGGGACGGGCGCGGGTCATCGTATGGACCATGAATGCAATGATGCCAAGTTTCTTTGGCAATTTTGTTTGAAGGGACTATGATCATTTTGATAGGCAACTTTCGAAAGCGTCATCGAGGGACTTATGATCATTTGATTTGTTTTGCCAAAGAAACTCGACGTGCAAGCATGGCCCATTTTGGAAGGCAACAAGCGGGATTACCCTAGGGGTGCAAGTGTGATTGTGTATTGATTTCATGTATTTGTCTTGTATTAGGTTATCTAGCGTTTGATTTTATGTACATACAAACCCTAAGTCTAACCATGGTATATTTGAAAGCGGTAAATTGCGGGAATTTAAAGTCTACGCTATTACAAAATAGTATCCGGGAGTGGGGGTACAAGTATACACATGGGGGATGAGACTTATAGGAGGATAGTATCCAAATAATTACAACCAAATCGAATCAATCGCCATCTCAAATGTAAAGCAAAAGCAATATAAAATGGGACAAGCAAATGTATTGATGTATAAGAAAGATAAAATGTGTATTGTGAATGTATTTGTGTAAGTGTATGATTATTTACAAGGTGAGAAATGTTAATGTATTATTAAGTATGTATTTGTTCTTTTTTATTTTCATCTCGTATTTTACTTATGTATTGTTATCATGTTTTGTATTTTTGGTTAATATGTACAAATAAGAAAATTTAATTAAAAGAAAAGAAAATGTTTTAAGGTCTATTTTTTAGGTATTAAAAATAATGTATTTTAATTAATTATGTACAAAAATGATTTAGTTTAAAAAAAAAGAATATTCCTCCTAAAATCTATTTTTTATGTATTTACTAATTAATGTATTTTAATTAATCTTTTTTATGTACAAAAATTTTAATTAAAAGAAAATGTTTTAAAATTGAGAAAATCATTATGTTCATGTTTTTTAGTTAATATTCTATACAAGATTATCATTATGTTATATATATAAAAAAAGAGTATTATCAATAAGAATTTGATGTAAAAATAAAATTAATAGTAAAAGGTATAAGTTTTAAAACAAATGGGCTAAAGGGGTTTTACAACCCAATCAAAAGCAACAGGCTAAGTCAAGGGGGGGGGGGGGTGCACAACTGAATGGCAATGGGCTTAGGCGCATGGAATGGGGCAAGGCCCAACGTTTTACAAAACATTGCAAGGGTTTAATTATTTGTTTCATTTGGGGCACAGATTATGGTTTGGCTGATAACGGTGTCGTTCACTTCGCTTCTTTCTTCATCTTCTTCGCCATGGATTCGCCTCTGAACGCCTCTCCGCCCAAGGCCACCGAGTGCCAACATCCATCCTTCTTCTTCCCTTCATGGTCGCTCAGCGACGTTCATACACAGGTAATGGCTTTGTTCGTTTTTTGACAGTCTTTTAGGTTTTCCAATTTTATTAATTTCTATTCTTTGCATGTCCTGATTCCTTGTGATTATTGATTTCTTGTGAGGTACTTTAAGGAAAAGAAAGGGTTTTTTATACCTTTTGGAGGAGACGGAGGAGGAATGAAAATGGAGGCGCTCTGGCGGCCAAGGCGGATGCTTGGTGATGATGCGCTTTGCTTGGAAACCTTGGTATCTTTACTTTTGCCTTCTTTTTTGTTGTTGGTTTGATGATGACAGGCTTGAAAACCCTTACTTTATCACCTCTTTTTCTCTTCTATTGTTTGCCCTTCTGAGTTGCCTATGTATCCTGTGATGCTTCTTTATCTTCTTCTCCTTTACTCGCTTCTGTTGCCTCTGAACATGATGTTATTGCTCTGAGATGTTGTGCTTGAGTTGCCTTGAAATATTTGCCCAGTAATGACAATGTTCTGAGGGTTTGGTGGGTTCGAAAAATGCTTAGTGTTTGATATGCTGAGATATTTTTGTATGTTGTGTTGGATTGATCATGGCTTTTGACAAGGACTTTGAGTATGAACTTGGTCAGTTTTGATGTTATTTTATGGTTAAGGCTGTGTGGTCTAGGCTTCAAACTGGACAGTTTGTGTTGTTTTAGGTCTTCACTGTAATCTTCAGGCTTGAGTTATGCAGGTCTGGGCTTTGGTTTGACAGGTTGGGACTTGGGTGTTGGCGAGGTTTTAATATGCAGGTAAGGCTTTGGCTTAGACAGGCACGAGGCTTTTAGGCTTCTGGTTTAAGGCTATGGCTTTGAATGCAGGTAAGGCTTTGGCTTAGACAGGCACGAGGCTTTTAGGCTTCTGGTTTAAGGCTATGGCTTTGAATGCAGGTAAGGCTTTGGCTTGATGAAGGCTAAGGCTTATACTTGACAAGTTGGGTGTTTAAGGCTTATACTTGACAGGTTGGGCGTTTTGTTTGTTGATAGTGAAGGCAGGTTAGGCTTGTAGAAAAATCTTTGAGGCTTCTGAGATATATTCTACAAGTTGTTGGCTTTTTTTCTATTTTCAAGGTCTTTGCCCTCTTGTTTTTTAAGGGCAGGAGGCGCTATATATTCTTGGTCAAATTGGTGGACAGGTTTGCAAGGCTTGAGGCTTTCACTCTTTGTGATCACTTCTGCTGCATATGTTCTGTCTCCTTTTGAATAGCTCTGATACATGTTCTTTTTAGCCTTTAGCCTGCTGTACTATAATCTGCTTTCCTCTCTCTTTCTCTCTTCGGATTAAAGAAGCATTTTTATTGCTTTAATTTCGTCTTTTTCTGAAAAAACAAATGGCCTAGGAATATGATGCATTCTGAATATTTGCTTGCAATTGTCCCTTTTCCACTGCATATTTCCATGTTTCTTGCATACTTTATGTACTTTCTCTTGACAGCTTTTGGAGTTGTTGATACTTTGATATCCTTGGACAGCTTTTGGCTTAGTTTGAGAATGTAGTTCAGTTTGCCTTTATTTGTACATGCTGTTTGGAAACTTGGTTGACAATTTTTTGATTTATGCAATATGCTTAAGAATTTGAATTTGTGCAAAAATCATAACTTTGTGCATTCATGTCTTTTTCTTTTGCAAGTAACTTTCATCCCTCTTTGTGAACCGGGAGAAATCTCGTGATTTGCAGAGAGGGCAAAACTGATTCCGGCCATTTGTTTTTAATGATGAATCTTTTTAACTGTCTATCTTTAATTATTTTTTTCTGCTTTGACTTTTCTTTTGTTTCTTGTTTTGCAGATGAAAAATAAATGAGCATCAAGGGAGCATTGGATAGAAGATGAAGACTTAGAAATTTTAGAACATAGTTTTATTTCAATTTAAATTACTGTAACATTATTATTGTAAATATTTTTGTAAACAATAACAATTATACAAATAATTTAAAGATAAATAAAAAAAGTCCTTTTATTGACATTCATTTTTAATTCTTCTTCAGATATTTATCTAATTGTTTATAATTCTTAAATTATAATAAAATGGAAATAAATTCCAATTATTCTAACTTAAAATAAATAATCAATTGATAAACACTGTGGTCTTATCATCAATCAATAACAAACCCGGCGCTCCAATTATCCAAAGCAATGCACAGTTAATCAAACCAGATGACAGTTAATCAAACAAAACGTCCACATGCTTCCTTTCACTGATTAAATCCAAACAAACTGCAAATTAACAACCAGCAGCCTCAGTTCTTATTTCAGAGTAATTTGAAAAGCATTGATAGAACTAACTCTTCTTGAGAAATATGCGCACAAAACCCTGATTTTTGACTTAGCACTAGAGGAACGCCTGCCTGATCAAACTTTGAGCCAATTCAACCAATCCAAAGCAATCTGTTTGAACTGTCTTAAAATCAATGAAAACCCTAAATTTTGTCTGACTGACGAGAAAAGTCTGTTTGACCGATTCTTGAGCCAGTCTGAAAAATCAGGAAAAGCCCGAAACTGCGATTTCTTATGGAGAAAGAGGAGGGAAAATTTTGGGGTACAACAGTTGCCCCTGTTCAATCTTCTTGAACCTGAAGAGGTAGATTGGCAAGTTTGCCTTTCGTGACTCGAAGGTAAAAGGAGATTGGACACTAGAGCGCCCTAAAATTTGCACTCAGTGATGTGATGGTAGAGGGAATGGGCTTAAAGATGCCATCTGGTGATGGGCTTAAAGATGCCATCTGGTGCGTGAAAAAATCTTGTCGGGGGATGGGCTTAACGATGCCATCTGGAAATGTTGAATTGTATGTCATTGGTGAGTGGACGAGTATCAGAAAGGTAACCATGTTTTGGAACATCTTTGAACTGGGGGTCTGAACAAGCAATAGATCGACGTCCGTGTTTGGAGAATCCGTAAACTGTTTTCAGAAGTCTTGAAGTTGAATAAGTAATAGAGCAGCATCGTCGATGGGGAAGCGTCCGTAAACTGTTTTCAAAAGTTGAGAAGAATCTGAACAAGCGATAAGTTAACATCCGTTACTGGAGAACCTGTAAACTGTTTTCAGAAGTCTTGAATTTGAAGCTTACTAATTCTTATCCTGAAAAAGGGTAAGATATTAGCTGAAACACGAAGTCATGTTGCATGAAATGTATGATGCAATGTATGTTATATCAATGTTTATGATATGAATGTGATGAATGCGTATGTAAGCTGATGAGTTGTCCTGCTGAGGATAGATGAATCCTGGACGACTGAAGATAAAAGAATCTTGACTGCTGCCGGGGAAAATAATTCCTTGACTGCTGCTGGGTAGGGCCAGAATTCTTTGATCGTTGAAGATGAGAAGTCTTGGGACCACTGTTGGGGGATCAGGAGTTTGGATTGTATGTCAATCTACTGGGGATTCCTGTCTTGAGGAGATCTTCATTGGATAATATTCGAATATTCTGTGAGGAACTGAGAATGGGTCTTCATTCTGCTAATGCTTAACTGTTATCTGGTCGATCTCCAGGCTTTCACAGAGGCTTGTATTGTCATCTGGTCGTAATCCAGGCTTTACAATAGCTTGCTAAGCTGCTATCTGGTCAAATCCGGGCTTCACGGCTTGTGTTAAAGGTATACCATTATCTGGTCGATTCCAGGCTTCGTAGTATTCTTGACTGTTGTCTGATCGTAATCCAGGCTCCACAGAAATTTGTATTGTTAACTGGTCGCAATCCAGACTTCACAATAGCTTTGTCAAGCTGCTATTCGGTCAAATCCGGGCTTCACGGCTTGGGTTAAAGGTATACCACTATCTGGTCGATTCCAGGCTTCGTAGTATTCTTGACTGTTGTCTGGTCGTAATCCAGGATCCACAGAAATTTGTATTGTTAACTGGTCGCAATCCAGGCTTCACAATAGCTTTACTAGGGATTAAACTATTGTCCGGTCGAATCTGGACTTCATAGCTCGCCCTGAGGGGACATCCTTATCTGGTCGTAATCCAGGTTTGATGGTTGTATGGCATTGTTATCCGGTCGTACTCCGGGCTTCACAATATGCTGTAGGGATTAAGATACTATCCGGTCGTATCCGGGCTTTGTAACTTGAATCTTGTGAGAATTTGATCTTCGACGACTGTAGCTTCCAACAGATGATGAAGGAGTTTTTGAACGACCGATCAATCTGAAATGTAATTTTTTCTGGAGAATAAATCCTGGACAAATGTTGGGGAAATAAACCCATAACCAAAGTTGGGGATAGAAGAACTCTGGGGTTACTGAGGATGAGAAATCCTTGTTGTATGCTAACTTCTTGGGGAACAAGATCTTCACTGGTTGAGGGATCTTAGGACCGCTGCCAGGGCTCGGAGCTCCTTGATGACTTGCAGGGTGAGAGAATTCTGATGATCTCTGCTGGGGAGTTCAGAACCTGGTAGACTTATGCTGGAGAGGTATGACTGTGAATCTTCGTTCTGGTGGGAAATATCTCCGTGGGGAGAATGTTTACTGGTCTGGTTCCAATGGGGATTGGTAGTTGGAAGTTTTAGCTCCGCTGGGGAGATCTTCAGATTTTAGGACTCCACTGGGGGTCTGAAACTTATCTCTGAGGGGGACTAAGTTCTGGAAGGTTCTCTGGCCGGGGAAATCAGCTTTGAGAAAGCTCTTGTTCTGCTGAAGATCCTGGAGTTTAACTCTGTTTGGGGAATCCTTTCGAAAGGGCATCGAGATACCTATTTGTACCTTCAACCTATCAGTAATCATCTTTTCCTGATTTGTAAGGAAATGATTATGTTCAAATGAATATGCCTACTTAACAAAACATTGGACGTTTCTCAAGTAAACATAAGTGCAAAAGGGAAAAAGGGAAAACAAAGCAAATTTGTGTATTTGGAAAAGTATTTGTATTAACTTTTTATGAGCGTCTTTGTACAAAGGAGACAGGCATCCTAGTAAGAGGATGTCGCCGTAAAAATTGAAAATTTTATACAAAAGAAAGATGGCTATGTGAAATAACTCCATGGGATTCCATTCTGCTATAGCCTTCACAACTCTGAATATCTGTCCATTCAATGCTTCGTTTGCCGATGACTGGATTGATCAGAAGTTCGGAGTTGGTTGATGAAGAGGTTGTCCTTAAAGTGATCCGACGAGACATAGTCATACGCTTTAATTCCCTAACTTTTGCCTGAATCGCCCTTTCGGGTTTTCGATCCACCGGGAAACCCCTTTTTGCCCAAGCCGCCCTTTCGGGTTTTCGACTTGTCGGGTGTACAATTTTTTTTGTTTAATCCCTAATTTTTGCCTGAACCGCCCTTTCGGGTTTTCGGTTCACCGGGATGCCCATTCTTGCCCAAGTCGCCCTTTCGGGTTTTCGACTTGTCGGGTTATTTTATGCGTAGTATCTTTTAACTATGTCTGCGTTCGCGAGGTGCGGCAAATCATCACCGTCCATGGTGGTCAGAATCATTGCACCACCAGAAAATATGCTTTTGATCACAAATGGTCCTTCATAAGTAGGAGTCCATTTGCCCCTGGGGTCACTTTGTGGTAAGATAATCCGCTTGATCACGAGATCTCCGACTTGATATACTTGACGTCTGACTTTCTTGTTGAAAGCCTTGATCATCCGTTTTTGGTACGTCTGACCATGGCAAACAGCAGCGAGTTGCTTCTCGTCAATCAAATTGAGTTGATCAAGTCATGTCTGAATCCAATCATCTTCATTCAAACCTGCGTCTTTCATAATCCTTAAGGAAGGAATCTGAACTTCCATGGGCAGGACAACTTCCATGCCGTATACCAAAGAAAATGGGGTTGCCCCGGTTGAAGTACGTGTTGTGGTACGGTATCCGTGCAGAGCAAACGGTAGCATCTCATGCCAGTCCTTGTAAGTGACTGTCATTTTCTGAATGATCTTCTTAATGTTTTTGTTCGCAGCTTCAACAACACCGTTCATCTTCGGCCGATAGGGAGATGAATTGTGATGATAAATCTTGAACTGTTCGCATAGAGCGGTGATCATAGTATTATTCAGATTGGTTCCGTTGTCTGTGATGATCCTGTCGGGAACACCGTACCGGCATATGAGGTTTTGCTTGATGAAGCGGGCAACCACATTTTTTGTAACAGAGGCGAAGGAAGCTGCTTCGACCCATTTGGTGAAATAGTCAATGGCGACCAGGATGAAGCGGTGTCCATTGGATGCAGTGGGCTTGATCTCTCCAATCATGTCAATGCCCCACATTGCAAATGGCCACGGAGCTGTCAGCACGTTGAGAGGAACCGGAGGAATGTGCACCTTATCGGCGTAGATTTGGCACTTATGGCAGGTACGGGAGTTTTGATGGCAATCAGCTTCCATGGTAGACTAGTAGTAGCCTGCCCTTAGGATCTTCTTAGCCATCGTGTGTCCGCTCAAGTGGGTGCCGAACGTACCGCTGTGTATCTCAGTCATTATCAATTCTGCCTCAGCTTTGTCCACACATCGGAGTAAAACACAATCATGGCTGCGTTTATAGAGGATGCCATTGCTCAGGAAGAACTTGGCAGCAAACTTCCTTAGGAACTTTCTGTCATTTACTGAAGCTCCTTCGGGATATTCTCTAGTCTGGAGCTACCTTTTGATTTCATGAAACCAGGGTTGTTCCACTACTTCTTCGGTATTAATCTCGTGACAATGCGCAGGTTTATCCATTCGCTCGATAGTGATTTGGGGAGCCTCGTTATCCCAATTGAGTTTAAACATGGAAGACATTGTAGCCAGAGCATCTGCTAGTTGATTCTCTTCTCGCGGGAAATGCTCGAAGGTGATTTGCTCAAAATGAGGCAACAATGTCAAGACATGTTCTTTGTATGGGATAAGATTGGGATGTTTGGTATCCCACTCTCCTTTGATTTGACTGATAACCAAAGCCGAGTCCCCAAATACGATCAAAGATTTGATCCCCAAGTCTATGGCAGCCTTGAGACCAAAAATGCAAGCTTCATATTCAGCCATGTTGTTGGTACAGCTGAAGCAAAGTCGGGCCGTGAAAGGTGTGTGGCAACCTTCCGGGGAAATGAGTACCGCACCGATACTGTTTCCAAGTACATTTGAAGCACCATCAAAGTACATGGTCCATCGGGATCCCTTTTCAGGTCCGTCATACGGTCTGTTACCTTCAATGTTGTCCAAATTCATGATGTCCTCGTCTGGGAAGTCAAATCTCATGGATTGATAATCTTCGATAGCTTGATGAGCTAGATGATCAGCTAGTACACTCCCTTTTATAGCTTTTTGGGTGGTGTACTGGATGTCATACTCAGTTAGGATCATTTTCCATCTAGCGATTCTTCCAGACAAAGCAGGCTTTTCGAAGATATACTTGATAGGATCCATTTTGGAAATCAACAGAGTGGTATGAGTCAACATATACTATCTTAGCCGGCGAGCAGCCCATACCAAAGTGCAGCAAGTTTTCTCGAGAAGTGAGTAGCGAGTCTCACAGTCGGTAAACTTTTTGCTAAGGTAATAAATGGCATGCTCTTTTCAACCAGACTCGTCATGTTGGCCCAAAACACACCCCATTGAGTTATCCAAGACGGTCAGATACATGTTCAATGGTCTTCCTTCGACGGGTGGCATCATAATAGGAGGTTCTAGCAAATACTCCTTGATCTTATCAAAGGCAGCTTGGCAATCGTCGTTCCATTCGACTACCTGATCTTTCTTTAATAGTTTGAAGATTGGCTCACAGGTAGAAGTCACATGAGAGATGAATCTGGCAATATAGTTCAAGCGCCCCAAGAATCCTCTAACCTCCTTTTCAGTACGGGGAGCAGGCATCTCTTGTATTGCTTTCACTTTTGCTGGATCGACCTCAATGCCTTTGTTGCTGACAATAAACCCTAGAAGTTTACCAGACCTAACTCCAAAAGTACACTTACTTGGATTCAGCCTGAGTTTGTATTCTTTCAACCTGGAAAACAGCTTCTGCAAATGCTCAAGGTGTTCCTCCTCTGTTTGTGATCGAGCTATCATGTCGTCTACGTATACTTCGATCTCATGATGTATCATATCATGAAATAAAGCTACCATGGCGCGTTGATAAGTTGCCCCTGCGTTCTTCAATCCGAACGGCATCACCTTGTAGCAGAATGTACCCTATTGTGTAACAAAGGTTGTTTTCTCCATGTCCTCGGGGGCCATTTTAATTTGGTTGTAGCCCGAGAAGCCATCCACGAAGGAAAACACTTTGTGCTGAGCTGTGTTGTCAATCAAAATGTCGATATGGGTAGCGGAAAATCATCTTTAGGGCTGGCCCTATTCAAATCTCGGTAGTCCACACACATTCTGACCTTGCCGTCTTTTTTAGGTACTGGCACGATGTTAGCAACCCATTGTGGATAGGATGTAACAGCCAGAAAACCAGCGTCGAATTGCTTCATCACTTCTGCTTTGATCTTCTCAGACATGTCGGGCCTCATTCGGTGGACTTTTTGTTTGATCGGTGGACAATCTTCTCTTGTAGGGAGACGGTGAACCACGATGTCTGTGTCTAAACCCGACATGTCTTCATAAGACCAGGCAAAGATTTTAACGCACTCATTTAACAGCTATATCAAGCGTTCCTTAACACTTGGCTCCAGATTGGCACCCACTTGCACTTCCTTCCGGTCTTCCTCCGTTCCTAAGTTGACAGTTTCCAACAACTCTTCGTGAGGCAAGATGTCCCTTTCTTCTTGTTGTAGAAGTCTGGCTAGCTCTCCCGGTACTTCACAATCTTCGTCATCTTCATACTCAGCCTGATTGACCAGATCTTCAGAGTTATTGAAGGACGTAGCAGAATAGTCACCCATAGAATCCAGAGTGGATGGGTACCTGCATTTGTGAGTTTGGGTGTGTGTAAGGGATAGCCATCCTTAAACAAATAAAATGCAAAAGGAAGGAAAAATGAACACAGCAGTTTATCAATGAAAAACGTCCAATGAATCATTAAACATGGCATATGGATATGAAGATAATCAAAACCCTTACAAACAGACCTACATGCCCCGGGCAAGGCATGAGGTGAAAAAGTAGTGTACGGATTGTTCAAGAGTAAATATTACAAATCAACAGGAAATGTTTGACAGATAATTACTGATTAATAAAAGTAATGGGGACAAAGTCCTTTGCCTCCCAGTTGCGTAGTCCTCCCTCGACAGTTGGGTAGATCCAATCTTCAATGTTGGCCTCTTCGTCTTCACCTTCCAGAGCATTGATTCCATAAGGAGAAATCTTGATGGGCGTTCTTTCAACTTTTGAACGGCGCATAGCTTTCTGTCCCGCAGCAGTGGAACCTAATCCAAACTTGTCTGTTTTGTGAGGAATATCCGGCAACTGCCCCCATGTTGAGCTCTTTCCTTCCTTCAATGCAGCTTTCGCGTCTTTTAGAGATGCCATCCTGGCCATCTGCCTTGGTACCTCAGCTACCACTTTTGCTACTGCCACTTCAGGAGAGACTTCCTCGAAGTGCTGGAATGGTGTTTCAATGAATTCTCCTTCCACCTCTACATACCGAAAGGAGTTCAAGTGGCTGATCATATATTCCTCTTCACCGTGCACGGTTATGATCTTTCCTTTGACAGGGTACTTCAACATTTGATGTAAGGAGGAGGTAACTGCCCCAGCGTTATGTATCCATGGCCTTCCCGGTAAGCAAGAGTATGACGGACGGATGTCCATCACATAGAAAGTTGAGGGGAATACTTCTGTGCCAACCTTAATGGGAATGTCTACCTCTCCGTGTACCATTCTCTTCGACCCGTCAAATGCCCTTATAATGATATTACTTGGCCTCAACTCCAAGCCTTCGCAATCTAAACGGTCGAGAGCCTTCTTGGGCAGCACGTTCAGAGAAGAACCAGTGTCGACCAGAACATGGGCCAGAGTAGTTCCTTGGCATTCTACTGACACATGTAATGCGTCGTTGTGTTTTCTTCCTTTTGAGGTCAGGTCCGCATCAGAGAAACCTAAACCGTTGTCTGCTGTAAGACTGGCTACACAGTCTTTGAATTGGTCGGTAGAGGTTTCCTGGGGTACATGGGTTGTCTTCAAGAATTTGATCAATGCTTTGGCGTGCGCCTCAGAACAAAGCAGTAATGCTAACATGGAGATCTTCGAGGGGGTTTGCCCCAGTTGCTCTACCACGTCATAATCACTCTTTTTAATTATCTTCAGGATCTCCTCCATCTCTTTCTTAGAGGTCTCCGGGATGGCCAAAGGTTGAGCCCTCGTCCGGACGAGCTCATCTTGGGTCCCTTTACCTTTATCAGCAGAAGTAGGAGGGACAACAACGGGAATAACAGTTTCTTCAATTAACGGAGTTTCGGCGGAAAGTCTTATTGGTGCAGGATTAACTCTGGCAGCAGCTGAGGGTCCAAAGGTTGCCTTTGGGGGGGCAATCTCTGGAGAAAATATTCTCCCGCTTCGGGTGATCTTGCTTGTACCAGCAATGTTTCCAATGCTGGCCTCTCCTTCATCAGAGCTTTCTTCGGTTACTTCGACTTGTTTAACACCATGGTAGTAGATGTCTCCACCGTAATTCCATGGTATTGACTTGTCAGAACTGTAGGGGACCGGCCCAGGCATAGTTATTTTCAAAGGAACAATCTTTGTAGCTGATGTAATCTTAACAGGCTTTCTGACGGCCTTGGAAAGATTGGCGTGAATGGTGATAATTGAAACATCTTCAGTAGGGGTTGGAATAGCAGGAATCTTCTCAAACAGAATTTGTTGACTGTCCATCAGGCCTTGGATGCCTTTATTTAGAGATGGGCAGTCAATCGGCAGAGAGTAACAACAGTAGCAGTCTTCTTTGCATCCTGGGAAAATCCCGGCTCTTAGCAGATTTAACTTGATGGTTAACAGCGGAGTCCTCAGGTCATTGACATCAGAAACATACAAATCTTCCTCGATAGCATGGACATTTCGACCGTGCTTCGGCATCGGAGCAGATATAACGTTTGGCTTCTCTAGAGCATCGAACTCCACCTCTTTTGCATCTATCAAGTCTTGAATTTTATTTTTTAGCGCCCAACAATCGTTTGTGTCATGTCCGACGCTATCGGAATGGTAGGCGCATTTGGCATTGGGATGATAGTGCGGTGAAGCAGTATTCACAGTCTTCGGTGCTTCCCTAATCTTGGTGAGATTCAAATTCAACAGACGTGGAAGAACCTGCGCAGGTGTCATATTGATGCGGGTGAACTGCTGTGGTGGCCGTTCTCCCCATTGCTGTTTAGGCCTGGACTGGTTATTGTGAGGTTGATCGTTTGATGGATTTTGGATCATCACGGCCCCCACAGTCGACCGGCGCTCATTTCTTCCTGCTCCTCTCTGAGAATACACAACAGCCGTTTCCTTCTTCACCGGAAATGATTTCTTAACCGTAGTAGATGCAGAGGCATCCTTCTGAATTTTCCCATTCTTGATACCGGCTTCTACCCGCTCGCCAGTCAGAATTAATTCGGTAAACCGTGCGGAAGAGCTACCGATCAGATGATTAAAGAATGGACCAGACAGGGTCCCCAGGAACATATCAACAAGCTCTCTATCAGACAGAAGTGGCTGCACTCTCCCGGCCAGATCGCGCCACTTCTGGGCATATTCCTTGAATCCTTCACCTGAGGCCATCCCCATACTCTGTAGCTGAGTACGGGTTGGTGCCAGGTCGGAGTTATACTGATATTGGCGATAAAAAGCAGCTGCAAGATCCTCCCAACTATGTACCTCTGATCTCTCAAGATTGTAGAACCAATCCAGCTGTGTGCCAGACAGGCTATCCTGAAAGAAATGTACCCAAAGGTTTCTGTCAGATGTGTGAGGTTGGATTCTTCGGACATATGACCTTAGATGCATCTTCGAGCAAGACAGCCCATCATATCTTGCAAAAACTGGCACTTTAAACTTCGGGGGGATCACAATTCCAGCAATTAATCCCAAATCTTCGAAATCTAAGCCTGGAACCCTCTGCAGCTCCATAGCTGCCAACCTGTCCTCCAAACTATTGTACTTGTCATCGGCCGGCGGGTATTGTTGTTATGAGTAGTCTTTGTCTTCTTCAGCCTCTTCCTCTTCAACTTCGGATTCAGACGGTACCGCGGCCCCTTTTCCTTTACTGGTTCCCTCTTCAGATGTAGGGGGAAATTCAAGAACCCTTATGGCTTCACCCTCAAACCTTCTTCCCAGGGTAGCCACCCCGACTCTCTTCTTCTTCTTTTTCACTTGCTCTTTGTTCCCGAGCAGGGCTTTTAGATCTTCCTGACCCTTTGCCAAGGTCATCAGGAGATGTTGAAATTGTGAGTTCTGAGACTGTAGATCTTTGACCGTTTGTTCGAGATCCATCTTACTGAAATAAACAGCAGAAAGATAAGGAAACCTAGTGTGGAGACCTGCTTATGCACATGATGAATGATATGTTTATTTATGCAATGCATTCAAGGATTTAGAAATTCACAATTGTTGCAGACAAAAAGAACACACGTCATATTAATAAGAAGAAATTTTGTTAGTACATAAATGCCTCATGGGCAAAATATTACAAAAACTTCTCATGGTAAAAAGACGTTGCGCATCCTCTTTGGCGCGATGTAGGTGTTGAGGGTCTCTTCCTCGTGGAGTCGGCGGGTAAGCTGCAAAACCTTCTTCTCGCTGGCGTAAAAGCTGGCTTCAAAAGTATCCCTTTCTTCCCTGAGTTGGATCCAACTCTTCTGCATCTCCTCCCATGTCGTTGGCATGTCAGGATATAAGATGGTATAGGGAACCTCTCCTTCCTTAACGGGCTCCTTAATCACAGGGAGAACATGAGGGTAAGGCATCATTAGACTATGGGCTCGGGTTCGGACCCACTTGAGATAAGGCTCAAGGGGGATGGAATTCTTGTGCCCCAGTGTCTTGCTGTCTACCTTGTTAGGCATCCTCCAAGCTCTGATGAATCTTTGACGAAGTCCTTGCGCATCGTTGTCGAAGTCAAAAACTATGTCAGGAATCAGCATGTCGTGAGGGCCCTCCCTCCGTGCATATCCAAACTGTCTCAAAGCTAGACAAGGGTTGTAGGTAATGCCTCCCCTAATGCCAAGCAACGGAACATTAGGGAACTCTCCGTAACGATCGATGATGGTGACACTTTCTCTGGACCGAGAACACCAGTGTACATCAGAGTAAGTGAGAGTCATCAACCGTTGTGACCACCTTAGGCCTTGGTCATTCTTCAAAACAAACTGTGGAAGGTGAGAAATAAACCACCTTGCAAGGAGAGGAGTACAGCACATGAGAACACCTCTCTTTCTCATTGTTCGTGTGTAAAATGAGTGGAGGATGTCCCCAAGCAATGTTGGTATGGGATTCCTGGATAAGAAGATCTTGACGGCGTTGACATCTATAAGTTGGTCAGGATTTGGGAACAAGACCAACCCGTAAATGAGGAGTGCCACAATTTCTTCAAAGGCTTGTAGGTCCAAGGAATTCCAACACTCTTGTGCCTTCTCAAACAAGAATTTTGCCAAGAAGCCTCTGACACCGCTTCTAGTTTCCCAATGCCCCTTGATGTCGGATGGTTGCAAGTGTAGTGCTCGAGCAACATCTTCAGGCTTTGGTTCCTTTTCCATACCGTTGAAAGGTAGTTGATTAAGGATAGGAATTCTCAGGAGTTGAGAAAATTCCTCCAAAGTGGGTACCAATTGGTAGTCGGGGAAAGTGAAACAGTGGTGAAGGGGGTCAAAGAACTGGAACAAAACCTTCATCATGTCTTCTTCAATGCTGGTGTTGACTAGGCTGAGCAGTCTACCATGTCTTTCACTGAAGGGAGAGCTTTCGGGAATTCTGGATGTGAGCTCCTTGAGTTGAGAAGGGATTCTCACAAGGTTGACTTGGATAGTTTTCCTGCGAGGAATTTCCATGACCTACAAAACAAGAACAAAGGTGAAGATCCAAACCCTTGAAATGGTTAGCGGATGCATATGATGCTTTATGATGTTTATGATGTATGCACAAACATATGTACAAGCAGATCACACAAAACCCTAGTTTCAGGCTTGCATGGGGTTTCATAGGTAAGTACCCTCTTGAGTGTAGTTGGCTTAAAAACCTGTCCTATAAATAGTAACCGGGTTCTAAGGAGCTCAATATCATTGGATTGTTTTCCATGTTCATCATTTTGGTTTAGCCACTTAACTAGCGACCAAAATATTCCAAGAAGACAACCCTCAATGAGTGTAGTATCGAGTATCTACCGACTTCGGACTGCACCAAAGCCGGTCATCTCACTACCCCTAATAAAAGGCCAAGATGGTCAAGTAAGGTTCTAGGTCATTAGTGCTTAGTGACATCACTCATCGGCCCCGTACTCTCCTTGATTGAACTCAAGGGTTACCGGTACTCACAAATATGTCGCACTAATATAGCTATTGCTTCAACCGTGTCGGTATACCCCACACAGTTTCCACAACGTATTGCTATCTATGAATGTTTCCCAAATCCGGGTGTAGGATTTCAAGCCCAAACAAGAGAACCACAAAGGTAAAGCAATCAAAACAAACAATTAATCATGCAAGAGGGTGATCTAAAACACTAAGGTAACCCCACTTTTAAGTTCCTCCCCAGCAGAGTCGCCAGTTCTGTGATACGGTGGGAGAACTGACTTGAGTTTTGCGTTTGTTTTCGCACTTGTTCGGTTTAGCAAGAGTCACCACCGACTTTTTATTTTATCCTAAAGGAAAGGTTAAAAAAAGCACAGGAAAAACCTTTTGAGATGTTTCGTGGGTTCGGGGGGTAGATTATGAAAAGGGAAGGTATTAGCACCATTTTCATCCATGGTTATCCATGGGCTCTTAGTTACTTGGTTTTAGATCAATTGCCTTGATTTTTGATTGCTTGAAATGGTGTGTGTATTTGTGTTTTGAAAATGTTTTGAAATAGACGCCTTTGTTTCGGCAACCATTGTAATGACTCGTGTTTGAGTATATACGAAGGTGTGTATCTTTTCGAAAAGATGTTTCAAATGTTTTTGAAAGTTTGTTTTGAAAGTGTTTGTGGAGTGTGGTTTGAAAAGTAGGCAAGTGTTTTTGCAAGTTGATCAAGTAACTAAGAGTTTTGTCTACCCCTATTGTACTCGAAGGTTTTTCTCATGTTTTAACCCTTTTTAACAATTTTGTTCCACCATTGTATTTGGTGGACAATCTTGCGTTTAGGATGTTTAACGGGACGGGCGCGGGTCATCGTATGGACCATGAATGCAATGATGCCAAGTGTCTTTGGCAATTTTGTTTGAAGGGACTATGATCATTTTGATAGGCAACTTTCGAAAGCGTCATCGAGGGACTTATGATCATTTGATTTGTTTTGCCAAAGAAACTCGACGTGCAAGCATGGCCCATTTTGGAAGGCAACAAGCGGGATTACCCTAGGGGTGCAAGTGTGATTGTGTATTGATTTCATGTATTTGTCTTGTATTAGGTTATCTAGCGTTTGATTTTATGTACATACAAACCCTAAGTCTAACCATGGTATATTTGAAAGCGGAAAATTGCGGGAATTTAAAGTCTACGCTATTACAAAATAGTATCCGGGAGTGGGGGTACAAGTATACACATGGGGGATGAGACTTATAGGAGGATAGTATCCAAATAATTACAACCAAATCGAATCAATCGCCATCTCAAATGTAAAGCAAAAACAATATAAAATGGGACAAGCAAATGTATTGATGTATAAGAAAGATAAAATGTGTATTGTGAATGTATTTGTGTAAGTGTATGATTATTTACAAGGTGAGAAATGTTAATGTATTATTAAGTATGTATTTGTTCTTTTGTATTTTCATCTCGTATTTTACTTATGTATTGTTATCATGTTTTGTATTTTTGGTTAATATGTACAAATAAGAAAATTTAACTAAAAGAAAAGAAAATGTTTTAAGGTCTATTTTTTAGGTATTAAAAATAATGTATTTTAATTAATTATGTACAAAAATGCTTTAGTTTAAAAAAAAGAATATTCCTCCTAAAATCTATTTTTTATGTATTTACTAATTAATGTATTTTAATTAATCTTTTTTATGTACAAAAATTTTAATTAAAAAAAAATGTTTTAAAATTGAGAAAATCATTATGTTCATTTTTTTTAGTTAATATTCTATACAAGATTATCATTATGTTATATATATAAAAAAAGAGTATTATCAATAAGAATTTGATGTAAAAATAAAATTAATAGTAAAAGGTATAAGTTTTAAAACAAATGGGCTAAAGGGGTTTTACAACCCAATCAAAAGCAACAGGCTAAGTCAGGGGGGGGGGGGTGCACAACTGAATGGCAATGGGCTTAGGCGCATGGAATGGGGCAAGGCCCAACGTTTTACAAAACATTGCAAGGGTTTAATTATTTGTTTCATTTGGGGCACGGATTATGGTTTGGCTGATAACGGTGCCATTCACTTCGTTTCTTTCTTCATCTTCTTCGCCATGGATTCGCCTCTCCGCCCAAGGCCACCGAGTGCCAACATCCATCCTTCTTCTTCCCTTCATGGTTGCTCAGCGACGTTCATACACAGGTAATGGCTTTGTTCGTTTTTTGACAGTCTTTTAGGTTTTCCAATTTTATTGATTTCTATTCTTTGCATGTCCTGCTTCCTTGTGATTATTGATTTCTTGTGAGGTACTTTAAGGAAAAGAAAGGGTTTTTTATACCTTTTGGAGGAGACGGAGGAGGAATGAAGATGGAGGCGCTCAGGCGGCCAAGGCGGATGCTTGGTGATGACGCACTTTGCTTGGAAACCTTGGTATCTTTACTTTTGCCTTCTTTTTTATTGTTGGTTTGATGATGACAGGCTTGAAAACCCTTACTTTATCACCTCTTTTTCTCTTCTATTGTTTGCCCTTCTGAGTTGCCTATGTACCCTGTGATGCTTCTTTATCTTCTTCTCCTTTACTCGCTTCTGTTGCCTCTGAACATGATGTTATTGCTCTGAGATGTTGTGCTTGAGTTGCCTTGAAATGTTTGCCCAGTGATGACAATGTTCTGAGGGTTTGGTGGGTTCGAAAAATGCTTAGTGTTTTATATGATGAGATATTTTTGTATGTTGTGTTGGATTGATCATGGCTTTTGACAAGGACTTTGAGTATGAACTTGGTCAGTTTTGATGTTATTTTATGGTTAAGGCTTGTGTGGTCTAGGCTTCAAACTGGACAGTTTGTGTTGTTTTAGGTCTTCACTGTAATCTTCAGGCTTGAGTTATGCAGGTCTGGGCTTTGGTTTGACAGGTTGGGACTTGGGTGTTGGTGAGGTTTTGATATGCAGGTAAGGCTTTGGCTTAGACAGGCACGAGGCTTTTAGGCTTCTGGTTTAAGGCTATGGCTTTGAATGCAGGTAAGGCTTTGGCTTAGACAGGCACGAGGCTTTTAGGCTTCTGGTTTAAGGCTATGGCTTTGAATGCAGGTAAGGCTTTGGCTTGATGAACGCTAAGGCTTATACTTGACAGGTTGGGTGTTTAAGGCTTATACTTGACAGGTTGGGTGTTTTGTTTGTTGATAGTGAAGGCAGGTTAGGCTTGTAGAAAAATATTTGAGGCTTCTGAGATATATTCTACAAGTTGTTGGCTTTTTGTCTATTTTCAGGGTCTTTGCCCTCTTGTTTTTTAAGGGCAGGAGGCGCTATATTTTCTTGGTCAAATTGGTGGACAGGTTTGCAAGGCTTGAGGCTTTCACTCTTTGTGATCACTTCTGCTGCATATGTTCTGTCTCCTTTTGAATAGCTCTGATACATGCTCTTTTTAGCCTTTAGCCTGCTGTACTATAATCTGCTTTCCTCTCTCTTTCTCTCTCCGGATTAAAGAAGCATTTTTATTGCTTTAATTTTGTCTTTTTCTGAAAAAACAAATGGCCTAGGAATATGATGCATTCTGAATATTTGCTTGCAATTGTCCCTTTTCCACTGCATATTTCCATGTTTCTTGCATACTTTATGTACTTTCTCTTGACAGCTTTTGGAGTTGTTGATACTTTGATATCCTTGGACAGCTTTTGGCTTAGTTTGAGAATGTAGTTCAGTTTGCCTTTATTTGTACATGCTGTTTGGAAACTTGGTTGACAATTTTTTGATTTATGCAGTATGCTTAAGAATTTGAATTTGTGCAAAAATCATAACTTTGTGCATTCATGTCTTTTTCTTTTGCAAGTAACTTTCATCCCTCTTTGTGAACCGGGAGAAATCTCGTGATTTGCAGAGAGGGCAAAACTGATTCCGGCCATTTGTTTTTAATGATGAATCTTTTTAACTGTCTATCTTTAATTATTTTTTTCTGCTTTGACTTTTCTTTTGTTTCTTGTTTTGCAGATGAAAAATAAATGAGCATCAAGGGAGCATTGGATAGAAGATGAAGACTTAGAAATTTTAGAATGTAGTTTTATTTCAATTTAAATTACTGTAACATTATTATTGTAAATATTTTTGTAAACAATAACAATTATACAAATAATTTAAAGATAAATAAAAAAAGTCCTTTTATTGACATTCATTTTTAATTCTTCTTCAGATATTTATCTAATTGTTTATAATTCTTAAATTATAATAAAATGGAAATAAATTCCAATTATTCTAACTTAAAATAAATAATCAATTGATAAACATTGTGGTCTTATCATCAATCAATAACAAACCTGGCGCTCCAATTATCCAAAGCAATGCACAGTTAATCAAACCAGACGACAGTTAATCAAACAAAACGTCCACATGCTTCCTTTCACTGATTAAATCCAAACAAACTGCAAATTAACAACCAGCAGCCTCAGTTCTTATTTCAGAGTAATTTGAAAAGCATTGATAGAACTAACTCTTCTTGAGAAATATGCGCACAAAACCCTGATTTTTGACTTAGCACTAGAGGAACGCCTGCCTGATCAAACTTCGAGCCAATTCAACCAATCCAAAGCAATCTGTTTGAACTGTCTTAAAATCAATGAAAACCCTAAATTTTGTCTGACTGACGAGAAAAGTCTGTTTGACCGATTCTTGAGCCAGTCTGAAAAATTAGGAAAAGCCCGAAACTGCGATTTCTTGTGGAGAAAGAGGAGGGCAAATTTTGGGGTACAACAGTTGGGATAATACTCGATCCACAAGGCCTCTGCAGGCACCTTCTCCCGCAGAAACAGGGACAATAAGAATTATCCAAGCTGTTTAGTTGCTTTGTCCATCAGGTACAAAAGTAGATTCAGCTGAAGAATATGACTAAGACACTTTCACTTCCCGCAGAGTAAGACAATAATGGTAGCTCTCCCCAGCTGAGACTTGCAATCGTGAACGAATCAGCAATACTCTCCCCAAGCAGAGTTTATCTACCATCAACACTAAAATGGCTCGATATCCCCGGAAGTCTTAATCTTCCCCAGCGGAGTATAAGAATATTCCCCAGCAAAGTATAAGAATGTTCCCCGGCAGAATACAGGATACTCCCAGTGGATTCAATATTTTCCCAGCACAGTCTGAAGGACCTTCCCCAACAGAGTTGAACCATCATCCCCAGTAGACTCTGGAAGTTTACCCCCAGCGGAGTACAAAAATAAATCTCCCCAGCCAAGTTCAAAGGATCATTCCCAGCAGAACTCAGAGGGTTATCCCCACAAAAGTTTAACAGGGTTATCCCCAGCAAGTCACAACTGAAAGATCATCCCCAGCGAAGTTCTTTCCTTTCACAAGCAGGAATTCAATCCTCAACAGATTCAATATCACCAGCAACAGTAACCCATCCCCAGCAGAGTTTATCATTGAAATCCTCAGCAGAGTATCTCTTCCCCACAGAGTAATCTCCTCATTAGTTTATTCCCCAACGGAGTTATCTTCTCCTGCAAGCTTATTCTCACAATCCTCTTTGTTCACCATCCCCAGCAGAAACGAAGAATCCAGCTCTACTCTCTAGCAGCTATCCGGGATTTATTTTCCCCAGCTAAAACATTACATTTCCATACATCATAATACATGCATATACGCATCATACAACACAATCTCATTTATGTTGAGAACATCATTGCTTGATCCATATCATGCATTGCATATGACTGACCTTTACCTTTCAGGAAAGATGCGGTTAAATTCTCAACTATGTGGAAGGCCTTCTCTGGTCCAGTCAAATCGATTCCTAAAGATTTCTCTGATGCCGATCCAGATGAAGTTATTCCAAGACCTCCTCTGGTCTAGTTAAATCGATTCCTAAAGATTTTTCTGATGCCGATCCAGTTGAAGTTATTTCAAGACCTTGTCTGGTCAAGTTAAATCGATTACTAAAGATTTTTTTGATGCCGATCCAGTCAAAGACCTTCTCTGGTCCAGTCAAATCGATTCCTAAAGATTTTTCTGATGCCGATCCAGTTGAAGTTATTCCAAGACCTCCTCTCGTCCAGTTAAATCGATTCCTAAATATTTTTCTGATGCCGATCCAGTTGAAGTTATTTCAAGACCTTGTCTGGTCCAGTTAAATCGATTCCTAAAGATTTTTTTGATGTCGATCCAGTCAAAGGCCTTCTCTGGTCCAGTCAAATTGATTCCTAAAGATTTTTCTGATTCCGATCCAGTTGAAGTTATTCCAAGACCTCCTCTGGTCCAGTGAAATCGATTCCTAAAGATTTTTCTGATGCCGATCTAGTTGAAGTTATTTCAAGACCTTGTCTAGTCCAGTTAAATCGATTCCTAAAGATTTTTATGATGCCGATCCAGTCAAAGGCCTTCTCTGATCCAGTCAAATCGATTCCTAAAGATTTTTCTGATGCCGATCCAGTTGAAGTTATTTCAAGACATCGTTTGGTCCAGTTAAATCGATTCCTAAATATTTTTCTGATGCCAATCCAGTCAAAGGCCTTCTCTGGTCCAGTCAAATCGATTCCTAAAGATTTTTCTGATGCCAATCCAGTTGAAGTTATTTCAAGACCTTGTCTGGTCCAGTTAAATCGATTCCTCACTACAAGAAAATTAGGATTTTACGACACAAAAATTGCGACAGTTACTTGATAACCGTCGTAATTCTAATATAGAGACACATTTCACGACGGTATACACCAATCGTCCTTATATATTTAAAAAATTATTAAATATTGCGACAGTTTTTTATTAAACCGTCCTAAAATCAATGTCGCGACGGTTAACAAACCGCCATAAAATACACATCACGACGGTATAACAACCGTCGCCCCGTACACTACAAAAAAGTGATAATAATATAATATATTTATATATTTATCAAATTAAATTAATATAAAAAAATTAGAATATTTTCTAACAAAAGAACATAACAGGTCCAAAAGCTTCTCCTTTTTTCTCTTCTCGTCGCTGCCCGACATCACCGGCTTCCACCACAACCATGTCTTCTCTTCATTTCAACCTCCATCCACTCCCTCCATCTTCATCTCCACTACTCACCACCACCAACAACATTTCTTCCTTCTCCCCCACTTCCCTCTCCATCTTCTACAACAACCACCACCACCTTCTTCGCTTCAATCTCATCGGGATTTGAAGCCGCAGAATTTGCTTCTCGATCAACAGCAAGGGATTTTGAAGATTGCTGATCTTGGTCTTGTGAGGGCTTTTACCGTCCCGCTTAAGAGTTATACTCATGAGATTGTTACTCTTTGGTATAGAGCTCCTGAAGTTTTGCTTGGATCTACTCTACTAGAGTTGATATCTGGTCTGTTGGATGTATCTTTGGTACGTCATTCTCTCGATTTCAATTCTTTTTTCTACTTCTTCTTGTTGTTGCTGCTAATTTACCATAATTAGGGTTTTGGATCTCATAGTAGAATTGTTGCACTACATAGTATAATTTGAACAAATTGTTAGGGTTTTGTGTAAAATTAGGTGGATTCGCGGCAGTGATGTGTAGCGGAACTCAAATGAAAATTTTTGATCTGCTATTGATAATACCTAAGGTGCCTTAAAGTATTTCATGATTTCGGTTGAGTTGGATTGCATCCCAAATATGACTTTAGGAATCAAATTGAATGGAATTGAGTTGGGGATTATTTTCATGAGGGAGAATATCGTGAATCTCTTAAGACGGTTTTTGTGATTTGGATACTTTTCTTTCTCTATTAATGATGGAAATGTAATTGATTGATTGATTGATTGTTTGTTTGTTTATGCAGCTGAAATGGTGAGGAGACATGCTTTGTTTCTGGGGGATTCTGAATATCAAGTAATAAATCGATGAAGGTTCATTGAGGTTCATTTTGATAAACCGACGAAGGTTTGTGATTTGTGTTGTTGTTATTGTAGGGTAATGCGGAGAAGTCCAGAATAATTATGGTCGGTGATACTTTGAAGAAAGCTGGTGATTCATCTCAGAATAGTCTTGTTAAAGACGTTGGAGATACACAGTATGGCTTCTGATTTTACTTTTTGAGTTGAATGTGGTTTTCAATAATTAAAAGGTCTTAAACACAGATCAAACAGAACAACACCGAAAACTTAATCCCGCTAGCAGTTCCTGCCGTCGTTCATAGCGCCGGCGTGCTTCTCCGTCAACCTTCTGTTCCACTCCTATGCCGTACGCATTATCTTTTCTATTTTCTTACTTAATTAAAACTTCAACTCATTCTCTGCATATTCTTAATCATGAAATATTCTGATTATAGTTTTCCACTGAATTAAACTTAACAATTTGTTTCACATGACCTTTTATTTTATTTGTGTTAAGAAATGTGGTTGAATGGGCTTAGAGTTTAACCATATCTGCGTTTTGTAGGCTCTGTTGCGGTGCTACTTTTATGTTTGCTGTCTGTAAGGTAAAATCACTTTTGCTATGCTTGTTTTGCTTGGAATTTGTTGTTTTTCTATTCCCTTCACTCTCTTTCAATATTCAAAGATACCCTAATGGATTTTACTATATAATTTGTATTTTTCTAAATTATGCACTGTTATTAATCACCTACTGCACGATCATTGTTTTATTTCTAGTCTTTGTTCTTCAATGATTGGACAAGTAAATTTTAACGAATGTTGTCAAATCGCGGCCTCCATTGTTTTGAGATACGGTATTTAGTACAAAATGTTGTCATGTGGCGGTTATAGTAGTGCTATAGCACTATTGCAAAGAGGAATTTTAACAATCTGCAATTGACAAGGGACGGAATTGGGTATTAATTTGTTGAGTTTGACTAGAAAATATGTGTTAACAGGTTTTGCTCAAATGGTTTGTGGTTCTTGTAGACGTCTGCTTTCGTATCCATCAGGTGCCAAACATGTCAAATGTTCATGCTGTCAAACGGTCAACATTGTGTTTGAAGGCAAGTTTACTTTCTCTTTGCTTCTTTTTATCTTGAACGTGTATTTTCTGTGAAACTTTGCACTTTAAGTTCAGCTTTTATGCACCTGGTTGATTAAATACTTTCATAAACAATTTCATGATGGGAAGAACAGTCCTGCTATTGGTAGTTGCGTGCTTGCTGCTGCAATAATCTTGTGGAAAAAACATGATACGGCATGCATTATCGTTTTGTGTGGAAATCTATTTATATCATAGGTCATTTCTTCCCTGCAGCTGATCAGGTCGGGCAAGTTAAGTGTGGGAGTTGTACGCTATTGCTAATGTATCCATATGGCGCTTCACAGGTCAGGTGTTCATCATGCCGGTTTGTGACAGAAATCGGGGTATGTTAACTGATGTTATTCACTAATTTCCTTTTTGATGTGGTTTTCTGAATAAAGTTTGAAGCACAATATAAACTGTGCAATCAAAGGCAAACTGTTGTTTCCATTTAAATGATCACATTCTCATGCAGGCAAACAACAAGCGGCCTCCCTGGTCTGTAAGATAGTAGAAGAAAATATATTGGCCGAGTGAGGTGCGCAACTGCAGTTCCTGGAACTAGAGAGAGGATGGAGATGGAGAGGAAAGAGAGGGTAAGAAAAGCTGAGGCGTTGGTTGAGAAAGCAATGAAAGGGAATGATGCTTCTCACGATGCAGTGCATGTTTGGAGGGTTCGTGACCTTGCTCTCTCCCTTTCCTCTGAGGAAGGCCTCTCTTCTGATGTTTAAGGACAATTACCTCAACTTATACACAACTGATGTGGATACTACAGGTTGGAAACACACCAAGTGTGGCTTTCCAAGCATGGAAGAAAGCATATTAGATCAGTTGAATGAAGAGTTGAAAGAGAAAATAAAGAATGATGTTTATGACATGGCTCCTTGGAAATCTCCAAGTCCAGATGGATACCGTGTAGGCTTTTATCAAAACTCTTGAAATTTGGTAGGTGGTAGTGTGTGTACCTTCATCAAGGAGTTATGCATCAAGTCAGCTAACATATCAGAGGTAAATAGCTCAGATCTTTTCCTAATACCTAAAGTAGATAACCCTCAATATGTTCATCACTTCAGGCCAATATCCCTTTGTAACTCTATATATAAAGTTTTTAGCAAAATCATTATAAACATATTGAACAGTTGTATGGATAGATTTGTTTATCTGAATCAAACAGGTTATATTCCTAGGAGGAATATTCATGATAATATAATGGTGACTCAAGAGATTCTCCACAGTATGCACAAGCTTAAAGCAAGAAGAGCTTTTTTGCCATCAAAGTAGATTTAGCTAAGGCATATGACATGATCAGTTAGATTTTTATGGATAAGGTCCTAGTTGAGGTTGGCATTCCAAGCAAGTTGTGTGATCTTATAATGGGAGATATCAGGGCTTGGGAAGATTCTTAAATCGGGCCTGGAATCAGACTCCAAGATCTCATCAATTAGCCTATTGGAGATAATGTGAATACAACAATTGCAGACTTAATTAATGATGATGGAAATTGGAATTGAAGCCATTTAAGGAACATGTTCAGTCGGAAGTTTTTGGATATAATGCTTGTAATACCTCCACCAAGAACAAGGATATAGAGGATCATTGGAAAGGCATTTGGAATCTGAGTGTTACTAAAAGAATAAGGGTTTTTGTGTGGATGATATATCATAATGGAATCAAAACCAACCAATATCTAAACCACTTGAATCTTCCAGATAATTTGTGTGATTACTGTGATGGAAAATGTAGTAGTGTTGTAGCTGAGCTTTGGTGAGTAATGGAAGGCATTGATTTAGCTCGCACAAGGGCATAGAGAAGACTGATGGTGCAAGTAGACATCAACCAAGTTTTTGAAGCTCTCACAATGAGCTTAGTCGAGAAAGGTCTAGGTTTAAATCTGATTCCTAAAATCCAGGAATTTACAAGCACTAATGAAGACATTTCTATCGTCTATATTTATCAGGAATTGAAAAAGTGTGTCGACGTGCTTCTATATGAAGAATGTCCTCAATTTATGTATCATACATATCTAAAGAACTTGAGACGCCTTGATACATATCCAAATTTGATTAGGTTTCTCCTTAGCGGAAAGTGAATTTTATTTTATTGGAGATTTTGTTGTAGTTGATTTTTCTGTACCTTATAACTTTTCATACAATTGGAGTTTGATGATATTTGAATTTTTCTTGTTTATTGGTAAAATTTGCACTTCTTTTTACCTTTGATCACATTTTTTTGATATTATTGATGATTATTTGATATTAAATGTTTTTATTGTAATTAACTTTATTATGTTGAAAAGTGATAGAAAATAAAATAAAAATACTATAAATAAAAAAATATTAAAGTAAATAATAATTTAAATATAATAGTAAAATATTATAGTAAAATAATATTATATTTAAAATTATTTTACTAAATAATAATTTAAATAAAAATATTATTTGAAATTTATAAATCAGATTACGACGGTTAAAACCGCCGCAATTTCTAACCTACGGCGGTAGAATAATCGTCGCAAACAACAACAAAAACAAAAAATAAAGTCAAATTCACGACGGTATATAACCGTCGCTATCTGTTGTGCGTGACAGTTTTTGCAACCGTCGCGAAATAGGCTGGGGACGCACGATTCTGCGACGGTACTTCTACCGTCGTAGATTGTAAATTGCGACGGTTTTAACCGTCGTAATCAGCCAAAATAACCGTCCCAATCTATCATTTTTCTTGTAGTGCCTAAAGATTTTTCTGATGCCGATCCAGTCAAAGGCCTTCTCTGGTCTAGTTAAATCGATTCCTAAATATTTTTCTGATGCCGATCCAGTTGAAGATATTTCAAGACCTTTTCTGGTCCAGTTAAATCGATTCCTAAAGATTTTTCTGATGTCGATCCAGTCAAAGTTATCCAAGACCTCCTCTGGTCTAGTTAAATCGATTCCTAAAGATTTTTCTGATGTCGATCCAGTAAAAGGCCTTGTCTGGTCCAGTCAAATCGATTCCTAATGATTTTTCTGATGCCGATCCAGCCAAAGGCACCAAGACCTCCTCTGGTCCAGTCAAATCGATTCCTAAAGATTTTTCTGATGCCGATCTAGTTGAAGTTAATCCAAGACCTTGTCTGGTCCAGTCAAATCGATTCCTAAAGATTTTTCTGATGCCGACATTTAGACCACCTATCAATAGTCTCCAAATGGCATTTGTAAGCCCATTCCTGACATCACAATGCTGATACCACTTCATGCGAGTGCAAATTTCTGGGCACTTTAGTGTTCAATCATCTTCCACTTTCGGATCACGAAAGGCCCGAAAGCCAATCTATATCCTCAAGTTTAAGAAGATTGAACAGGGGAAGCTGTTGTACCCCAAAATTTTCCCTCCCATATTTCCCAAGACATTGCAAGAATAATCTCCAAGTGGCTCAAGATTGCTCAAGAGTTGGACAGTCAAATCATCTCCTAAGGCAGTCAACCTCAAATTAGGGTTTTGTATTGCATCAAGGTCCTTACATACAAATGACCTCAAGTGCTCCCCAATGTCCTAATATGTTCTCAAGTTCATCCATGTCAAATTTCAAGCCTTGCAGAGGAAGTTTGGTCAGTCAATTGCTCAAGAGGCCCAAAAATCGACTATGCTAGGGCAAAAGTCAATTATGACCTACATACAGTCAAACTTCAAGATTTTTTGTCAACATTCTCATTTTGAAGTATATTTCATCATTTTATCAAGGTTTGATCATGATTCATCAAGGATTGCTCAAAATTCATCAAGACTCAAAAGTTGCTAAATTAGGGTTTTGCAGGAAAAGTCAACTCAACTTTGACCAAACATAACTTTCTCATACTTTATGAGAAATGACCCATCCAAAGCTCATTTTTAAGAGGATGTAATTTCCTACAATCCATCTTCACAGCCCAAGATCAAGAAATGCACTCACAAAAATTTACAATTTTGGACATTATAGGTCATTTTTGAAAGTCAACAAAAACACATTTTTTTCCAAAGCTTATAACTTGAGCATGGAATATAAAAATGAGATGAGACCAAAAGGGTTGGTTAGAGGACATCTCAAGGTTTCCAAAAAGTCAAGAACACTTCCAAAAGTTCAAAATTGAAGAAGTTATGCATTGTTGAAGTTGGGCATTTTTCCAAAATTGCCAAAAGTCAACTATCCCCAAAACTTCAAATTTTGTCAAATGGGCACACTTTTTTCCACTTGATTTGATCTTGTCACACTACACACGTGTCCTATCTTCATTCTTGTGTTCATTCATTAATGTTTCTATTTTATTTGATTTTTATTGAATTAATTCATTTTAAATCAATTTAAATCCAAATAAAATCCAAATATTAATCACTTGGTATCTTTTTGATTGATACGGGCCTTAATTGTCATCATGGACATGATCAAACTCGTATCTCACCATATCATGAACAAATATTGGATTTTTGGACAAATTTGGAAGCTTTTTCATGGAGGATCAAATCAAATCCTAAATCATCAATGCATAAGAATTCAGCCCAAGAAACTTAACCTAATTCACTCCTTGTTACTTATACAAGGCAAAGGCATGAGAATTAGAACCTAGAGGCTGCATAATAAGAAGAACAAAAACTTGGAAAATTGCAAAAAAAGCTTGAAACTGAAATCCATCCTAGAGGTGCTTTCAACATAAAACCTCAACGCTATCCTCTTGTTGGACATCCACTGAGTCTGTAGCAATCAAAAGCAAGGCCATTCACCTCCTCAATCGCTGTAAGTCTCTCTAAACCTCGCCCTGTGTTTGAAATCGCAACTTCGTATTTTTGCATCTTTTGAACCAAATCTTTGCATATTCATGCTTTTCGTTTCATTTAGAAGCTTTTTGCATTATTTAATTGTGTTTATATGACCTGTAATGCCATACCCGAATCTAGGGTTCTTGTTTCTTATTTTTGGGCATTTTAGTTTCAGGCAAAATCAATGCAAATAATGGACATAGGCATGTTCAGGAGGGAGAGACGAGCATGATTGTGGTCTCAGAATTTGTTTTCATGGCCTAGAACTCGTTTTAGGATGGACCTATGGATTTAGCTGCGGATATAAATCTGCAGGTAAATATCCAGGGTTCAGTGGAGAAGACGAAGACGTGTCCTTTTCCAACTGGCTCATTCAAAAACTTCGCACGTGTTTTTTATATTGCTGGCATATTGTTGTTGTTTCACATATAATATTCTTTACTTATTCCACTAACAATTAAACACGCTGGTTGAGTTGGTAGGGGCGCTAGTACAAAATCCAATAGGACCTGGATTCGAATCCCAGGTCCCCCACATATTTGCTATTATTTTCTTTCAAGTATTCTAGCGTGTCTCATGCCTTGCAGTGCACCATGGTCTCTCATCTAATCGCTTGCCAGATGGCCCCAGGCCAGATCTGGTGGTCCAAAGGAGATGCTAACCATGCTCCCAAGTCAACAGGCACACGTGGAATTGCCAAAGTCAGCCAGGCTTGAATACAAATGGGCCTTGAAACTGCTAACCTCACCCCTGATCTGGGCCCAAACCCCCTTTGGTTATTTCTTTTTTTTTCTATTTCTTTCTTTATTTATTTATTGTTTATTATTTTTTTTATATTTTCTAACTAACCAATTAAAATCTTTTTCTCATAAAATCAAAACCAAAAAATATATTTTATTTATTAAAATTAAATTCAGCATTTTATTTTTGTAAATAAATTTTAATTCAATTAATTTAGTTAATTAGGAAATAACTTTTAATATTTTTGCAATAATTAAAATTAATGTAGAATATTAGGTTTTTACTAACTTTGACCAAACTTATTTCATTTCTTTAAATATCCAAAATCCAAAAATACTTTTTCTTAATTAATTAATTAATTTATTTAATTGTCAACTTAATTTAATTTCTTTTTAATCCCAAAATAACCAAAAAAATCACTTTCTTCCAAAAAGGGTCAAAACCCTAAAAAATGCGCCCGATTTAATTTTCCCATAGGTAATCAAGGGAAGTATGTTAGCTGATCATTTGGCGCATCAGGTCGTGGATGACTACCAGTCCATGAATTTTGAGTTTCCGGATGAGAATATCATGTTAGTAACCGACTATGAAAAACCTGGACCGGATGAAGGACCCGAGGAAGGATCCCGATGGTCTATGTTTTTTTATGGAGCCTCAAACGCACTGGGTAATGGCATTGGCACCGTAATCATATCTCCTGAGGGCTGTCATACTCCGTTCACTGCCCGATTATGTTTCAACTGTACCAACAACATGGCGGAGTATGAAGCATGTATTATGGGTCTTCGAGCTTCTATTCACCTGAGAATCAAGTTCTTGAGTGTATTCTGGGATTCTGCTTTGGTGATAAGTCAGATCAAAGGTGAGTGGAATATGAAGCACCCAAACCTTATCCCTTACAAAGAGTATGTACTGACACTGCTGTCGCATTTTGAAGAGATCACCTTTGAACATTTCCCACGAGAAGAGAATCAGTTAGCGGGCGTGCTAGCTACTATGTCATTAATGTTCAAGGTCAGGTGGGACAATGAAGCTCCCTGAATCATTATTGAGAGGTTGGATGAACCGGCATACTGTTGTGAGATCGATACTGATGAGGTAGCCAATAAACCTTGGTTTCATAAGGTGAAAAGGTATCTCGAGGCTCAAGAATACCCCGAGGGGGCATCTGTCAATGATAAGAAATTTTTGAGAAGGTTTGCTTCAAAGTTCTTCCTTAGCAATGGAATCCTCTATAAGCGCAATCATGACTCTACCTTATTGCAGTGTGTAGACAAGAGCGAAGCAGAGAGGATCATGGCATACCTACACGAAGGTACCTTTGGCACTCATTCCAGTGGACATACCATGGCAAAGAAGATCCTACAGGCAGGATACTACTGGTTCACTATGGAAGCCGATTGTTATCAGCATTCTCGAACCTGTCACAAGTGCCAAATCTATGCTGATAAGGTGCGTGTACCTCCAGTTCCCTTGAACGTCTCGACAGCTCCCCGACCCTTTGCAATGTGGGGCATTGACATGATCGGAGAGATCAGACCTACTGCTCCAACGGGAATCGCTTCATCCTAGTGGCCATTGATTACTTCATGAAGTGGGTTGAGGCTACCTCCTTCGCTACGGCTACCAAGAATGTGGTGGCATGGTTCATCAAGCATAACTTGGTTTTTCATTATGGTATCCCTGAGAGAATCATCATGGATAATGGTACTATTGTACCCCAAAATATTCCCTCTCACTTATCAAGAATTTGCTCACAAGATCTCTGTGGGCTTAAGACTGCACTAGGGTTTGATCAACTCAAGACACCTCCTTATGCACTGATGACCAGAATTAGGGTTTGAGTTTGCACAAGGACATTTGAACTTTCAATACCTCATATGACTTTCATGAGTCATTATGGATCCCCAAGATTACTCATGCCAAGTTTCAAGCCTTGTATCACATTTTTGCTCAATCAATTGAATAGTTGACCTAAAAATCAGTTGTATTGGGGAAAAAGTCAACTATGGCCAATTTGCAGTCAAACTTCATAATTTTTTATCCAAATCAACAATTTAGACTCATATGTATCATTTGATCAAGTTTGGACCATAATTCCTCAAGAGATTTGATCAAATCCCCAAAAGGGCAAAATGGTCAAAATTAGGGTTTTGACTGGAAAAGGGCAATTTCTGGTTTTTGAACTAGAAAATGGTCAATTGTTTTAAGGCATGATCTCAAGAGTCCATTTTCATCACTTTGACCTAATTACATGGTTCAAATCATTGCAAGTCCATTAGATTGACAGATGAATTTTGCAATCAACTGATCAAAAGTCAATTGTATACTGAAAAGTCAAACTTTGACTTTTTGGTCAAATTCAAGTGCCAAAGATCCTAATTCATCAAAACATGTCAAAATATGAAACTTATTCATCAAGAAATAAAAAATTCAAGATTTCATTTTGAAAAGTCAAAATTTCTAAACTTGGAAATTTTTCTAAGTGTTGAAAATTCATGTTTTTTTATAACTTTGAGCCAAATTTTCATCATGATGCAAGATGATTCAATAGAAACTTCTAACATGAAAGTTTTATATCTCCATGAAATCTACAACTTTTCTTCACACAACTTCTTCCAAAAGTGCTTGGAGTTCAAGTTATAATTTCAAGAACATAGGATCATGAAACTAAACACTTTGTGAAATTTTGCCCTAATTTGGTCAGGATTTTGACCCAACTTCATGGCACTTTTCATATATTTCCAAGGGAAATCTTAAAAGGAAATTCAAAGATGGGTTGTATAGCACATTTCAAGCTTTCCAAAATGTCTAAGAACTCCTTGAGATCATTCTTGAGTAGGGAGAATCGAAGAGATGGAGTTGGTGTTTTGTCACTTGAATTGCAAGGAATTTTGTGATGAACAAAATCCAATTTCAAACCTATGTTGCACAACCTTGTTTTGAAGGCTTCTAAACCTCAAGATCTCTCCATAATCAGAAGATTACACTTGCTTTTGAGCTATTATCCAAGTGTTCCAAGCATTGTCCAAGCCAATTTGCCATTTTAGGAAGAAAGTTACCATTCCATTCTTGAAAAGTTGCTTTAATCACAAAGTCAACTTGTCTTGAGCTTCTAACTTGTTCTTTCTGCATACATAACTCCTATAAACCAAAAGCAATGTGTCTAAGACCTAAGAAAGCTCAGAACATGCTTGTACAATACTTGAGATTTTTCATTTCACTTTTCTTCAAAAGCAAGTTATAGAGCCATAACCCTATAACTCAAAAGCCTGGAGTGATTTTGTGCTCTAATATTTTCCATACATATTAACAAGTTTATTGCAAGCTAAGACACGATTTCAAGCATCCTAAAACTCTCCCAAACACCCTTGCTACACAAGACTGCTCAACTTGACAGTTTTGAGCCAAAACTCTCCATCTCTATTTCCACTCGTGTGTTTTGATTCTTAATCATTCAAACACCTTACATACATCATACACAAGTGATCCAAGCCCCTGTTTAAAGAATGTAACCCCTCTATCACTATTCACCATTTTCAAACATCAAGCTTGCAGGTTGACTTGAGTAGGGAGATTCAGGGACTTTCAAAGCAAGGTAGGAGTTGGAATACACTCAAGAAGGTCCAGGCAAGCTAAACAAATTCTTAGGGCACCTCAAAGCTTGCTCAAACTCCATACACGAATCCATCTTCAAGAGGTAAGTTTTCTAACTTCAATATCTTGATACAAGCATCCTCTGTGCATACATTCTGAAGTAAAAATGTAGATATCATTGCTCTAAAGCTAACCATGTCCATAGTTTTCATTTATATTGACAGTGTGTAGAGAATTTTAGATTTGAACTTTCTGAAAAAATTAGGTTTCAATTTAGGGCCAGCAAAATTAATCTTCATCTTTGACTTTTAGCTTACAAAAGTTATATGGTTGGATTCGTGAGGAAAAATAGCACAACTTTCATGTTTGCATTTTCCATTTTTGTTGAGAAATGAATGAGATACAGGTGGTTCGGCTGGCTGAAGGTTGAAGACGAAGTACAGGTCATGGAGACGTTTTACCTTATGTATTTATTCTTTCATTTAAGTTAACGGATGTACAGCTACCCCAGTGGTAAGGCAGCGCGCGTTATTGGTAGAGGTCATGGGTTCGAACCTCAGTGCTGCCTTTTTGCAAATTTTTTTTACATTTTTTGTCTTTTTTTGTTCCTTCCAGCGCATGGGCCTTCCACCCCCTGGGCCAGACTTTTTTTCTAACTTTCCTCCCCCCTGTTTCATATTTTCACCCTCGCCCAACTTTATTTTTATTTCTTCATTTTTTATTTCTATTTATTTATTCAAATATATTTTTTCTAAATATTAAAAAGATGATAAAAATGAAAAAATGATATTTTATAGTTTGACTTATTTTATTTTATTTTTTCCATAAATAAAAATATTTTTTTATTCTCCATACTTTATTTATTTGTTTAAGTAAATCTTATAAATATTGCATTATTTATTTATTTTTCTTCACACCATTTAAAATATATTATTTTAATAAAAAAAGAGACTAAAAATATTTTATAATGCTATAAATATTTTCAAGATAAAAAAATGCCAAAAAATACTTTCCCTAAATTATTTTCTTTTGATCAATTAATAGAACTAGGCTTTCTTTTAAAATCTTTTTCTTAATAAATTCAATCTTAAGTTAACCATTTTTCTTTATCTTATTAGGTTAAGGTAAAATCCCTTTTTCATAAAAACATCAAACAAAATATCCATTTTCTTCACATTTACCTTCTTGCATATTTAATTCATCTTATACATTATTTATTTCAATTCTTGTATAAATTAAATTTGGTTGTAATAGACTAATTAGGGTTTTAATTTCTTGAAATCCCCATTTACAAATTGTATACCCCCCCCCCCCCCCCCTACACACCCACCCACCCACAAATGTTGTAATAGCATAGTAATTTTAAATTCCGCAATATACCGCTTTATATACAATTGTTAGTAATTAGGATTTGTATGGAAAGACTTAAAACCAATAAATAGCAAACCCTAATTCAAGATTAAACCAAGCATGAAAACAATACATTTGCACACAAGCACCCCTAGGGTAAAACCCACTTGGTTGCCTTCTAAATGGCCATATTACGCATGTGAGGTATCTTAGCAAAAACAAGCAAATACAAGATCATAGTCCCTCGATGACGCTATCTAAGTTGCCTTACAAATGATCTTAGTCCCTCAAAGAGAATGCTAAGATACCTTGCAACATTGCTAATCATGGTTATACGATGACCCACGCCTGTCCCGTTTACATCCAAAGATAGGGTTACTTACCAAATCAATGGTAAGATAACAATGTCAAAAGAAAAAAAAATGAACAAGAAAGACTTTTGAGTAGGTAGAATGTTCCTAATTACTTGCTCAATTTCAAACAAACATCCTTGCTATTTTCAAAGTAAACACCTACACTTTCAAAACATCTTACAAACTTGAAAACATTTTCAAAAGATCAACATCTTTGTATACATTCTTACGAACAAGAATCATTACAAAGATTGCTCAAGCGATGGCCTCTTTACAAAATACTTTCAAAAACCACACAAAGCATAATTTCAAACAAAAGCAAGTGATCTAGCAAGTAACTAAGAGCCCATGGAAAACCATGGATGAAAAGGGTGCTAATACCTTCCATTTTCATAATCTACCCCCCAAACTCAAGAAATAATCTCAAAGGTATTTCCTGTGCTTTTTCACCTTTCCTTTTGGATAAAAGAAAAGTCGAATGCGACTCTTACTAACCGCAACATTTGCGATAAACGTAAAACACCCAAGTCAGTTCTCCCACCGTATCATAGGTACTAATCTCAATAACTCGATGATCACTGAACTCTGTAAACATTTCAAGATTCAACATCACAACTCTTCTCCTTACCGGCCGAAGATGAATGGGGATGTCAAAGCGGCTAATAAGAATATTAAAAAGATCATACAGAAGATGACGGTGACATACAAAGACTGGCACGAGATGTTACTATTTGCTCTTCATGGGTATCGTACTTCAGCACGTACGTCGACAGGGGCAACACCCTATTCTCTGGTATATGGCATGGAGGTTATCCTACTCATGGAGGTCCAGATCCCTTCTCTATGGATTATGAAGGATGCAGGTTTGAGCGAAGACGATTGGATCCAGACTCGACTTGATCAATTGAACTTAATCAACAAGAAAAGACTTATTATTGTCTGCCATGGTCAAATATATCAGAAAGGAATGATCAAGGCCTTCAACAAGAAAGTCAGATAACAAGTGTATCAAGTAGGGGATCTGGTAATCAAGCGCATCATACTGCCGCAAGGTGATCCCAAGGGAAAATGGACTCCCACCTATGAGGGACCATTTATAGTCAAGAACATATTTTCCGGTGGAGCCATGATTCTGACCACCATAGATGGTGATGACCTTGCACACCCTGTCAATGCGAACATAGTGAAAAGATACTACGCATAATAAAGACCCACTAGGTTGACATACCTAGGCAAAAATAAGGGCATCCCGGCGAACCAAAAGGGTTTGGGCAAAAATTAGGGATAAAAAATGAAAAAACCTGTACACCCGGCAAGTCGAAAACCCGAAAGGGCGGCTTGGGCAAAAAAGGGTATCCCGGTGGACTGAAAACCCAAAAGGGCGGTCCAGGAAAAAATTAGGGATTAAAGTGTATCATTATGTCCCATTGGATCACCTTGCGATCAGACCTCAGTAATCAGATATCAAGCTCAAACGGTACTGATCAATCCAGTCAGCTTCGGACAAGCAGCAAAGTGATGAGATGCTCGAAGACATAGGGGAAATAGCAGAATTGAAACCCAATGAGATCACTACACATAGCTGTTTTCTTTTTGTATATAATTTTTGTAATAATTTCCATTTTTACGGTGGCGTTCTCTTACTAGAGCGTCATCCTCCTTGTAAAAAACGCCTGTTATAAGCAAATTTCAAATCAATACAAAGCGTACTTTGAGTATAAAACTTTGTGTTTATTTTTTCCGTTTTCTGTTTTGTTTTGCAAAAAAACGTCCAATGTTTTATTCTTGACATATGCATTTGAATATGATTACTGTTCACAAATATATGCATATAAAACAGAAAAACAGTTACTAAGAACTCAAAGAAACGGGTACAAAACCTAAATACCGACAGTTACCCCGTCCATCATGGTACAAGGGGCATAGATAGTTGGAAGTGAAGTCACTATCACATACAAGCCAGTGATACCTATATTCCCCACAGAGCCGAGACAACCAAGGTCCGACCTCTGTATCCCCAAGCAGGAATTCCTTCCCCAGCAGGTTCCTTCAGAAAGCTGATATCTGCATTCCCCAACCGAGTTTTATAACCATGAGCAGTTTATAAAGACATCTCCTGAGCAGAGTTTATTTATCTGACAACGAAATCTCAATCTCTAACAGAGATCTTCTCTCCAGCAATGGAAGTTCATCCCCAGCTGAGTTTATTTCTCCAAATCAGCAGATCTTCCAATATAGTATCTCTCTTCCCTACAGAGTCATTCCCCCGCAGGATTATTCTCAGACAGAGTCTTCTCCGGTAGAATGTTCTCAAACGGGATGGATGTAAATCCCCAGCTAATCATCTTCGGTCATTATCCCCAGCGGAAACGAAGAACTCAACTCCTTATACTCTCCAGCAGCAGTCCAGGATTTATTTTCCCCGGCTAGAGAATATCACAATAGCATTGCATATCCATACATCATGGCATGTGCATACATATTATACAGCACAATCTCATTTATTTTGAGAACATCATTACTCAATACATTTCATACATCATGACATTACATACGACTAACTCTTTACCTTTCAGGGAAAGATGCAATCAAGTTCTCACAAGTTCTCTCTGGTTTAGTCAAACTGACACCAAGGTTTCTATTCCAGTTGAAGACATTCCAACACTTTTCAAGATTTTCTCTGGTTCAGTCAAATCGACACTAAGGTTTCTATTCTAGTTGAAGATGTCCTAAGACTTTCGTCTGGGTCAGCCAAATCGTCGCTAAGATTCCCCTGATTTCTATGCCAGACAAAGTTGATCTGATACCTCTCCCAAGTTCAGTCAAATCGATACTAAGATTTCTCTCCCAGTTGAAGACAACTCGAGACCTTTCCCTGGTTCAGTCAAATCGATACTAAGATTTTTATTCCAATTAAAAAAGCTATGAAGCCCGGAAACTGACCGAATAATAGCTTAATTTCCCCAAATTACTGAAGCCTGGAGCACGACCAGATAACGGTATAAGACGCTGTGAAGTCTGGAGCACGACCAGATAGCGGCAAGAGACACTGTGAAACCTAGAGCACGACCAGATAACAGTATGAGGTACTGTGAAGCTTGGAATTCGACCAGATAGCAGTTTACTCGGCTAATTACTATTGAAGCTTGGAAATGACCGGATGTTAGTATGCCTTAAATTCAAGTTGAAACCCGGATGCGACCGGATAACCACTTAATTCCTTCTGAAGCCTGGAGCACGACCAAATAACAGTTTTTGAGATTGCAAAGCCTGGAGCACGACTAGATAGCAAGTTTAATCTCATCTCCCCAGTAAGTCACTGTAAAACCTGGAGCACAACCAGATAGCAGTCAGTCTTATTATCCTTAGCAAATCACTGTAAGGCCAGGAGCACGACCAGATAGCAGTTCACTTTAATCTGCTCGACTAAGAGATGATTCCCCAGTAGAGTTACGGACAACTGAAGTTCCTAAAATTCCATTTCTCCCAAGACAGAGACCAACATTCCTCAGCAGATTCCTCCTTAACGACAGGAACAAGAATTCTCATCAAAGGAATATCTCGGGAAATCAACATCCTCTAGATGGCATCTTTAAGCCCATCTCCGACGATTCTCTGTCATATATTTCGGATGGTATCTTTAATCCCATCTCCGGTGACCTTCCGTCATCTCCTCCAAATGGCATATGTAAGCCCATTCCCGATACTACCTACCCAGTCCAGTACCATCTCAGACGAGTGCAAATTTCTGGGCACTCTAGTGTTCAATCATCTTTCACCTTCAGATTACGAAAGGTAGACAAGCCAATCTACATCCTCAGGTTTAAGAAGATTGAACAGGGGCAGCTATTGTACCCCAAAATTTGCCTATTGAGGTCCTCAACTTGCTCAAGAATGCCCAAGAGTTGACCAGACAAACTCTCTCCTAAGGCAATGCACCTGAAACTAGGGTTTCCATTTTCATCAGGGTGTGGGAAATCCAAAGGTCCCAAATGCCTTCCATGGTCCCAATATTTTCTCAAGATCATCCAAGTCAAGTTTCATGCCTTTCACAAGAAGTTTGCTCAGTCAACTGCTCAGATGCCTGAAAATCAACTACATTAGGTCAAAAGTCAATTGTGGCCCACATACAGTCAAACTTCAAGATTTTTTTATCAACATCAACATTTTGAAGAGATATCCGTCATTTGATCAAGGGTTGATCATGATTCCTCAAGGAATGCCCCCAAATTCATCAAAACCCAAAAGTTGCTAAATTAGGGTTTCACAGGAAAAGTCAACCAAACTTAGACTAGGCATAACTTCTTCATACTTTATCATAAATTTTCCATCTAAGGCTCATTTTGAAAAGGATTCAATTCCCTACAATTTATCTTCATCCCACAAGTTCAAAATATGCACTCATCAAAAGATACGAATTTCTATATTATAGGTCCTTTTGAAAAGTCAACAAAAACACCTTTTAGGTCAAAGCTTCTTACATGAACATGGAAGACCCAATTAAGATGAAACCAAAAGGGTTGTTTAGGGGATATCCTAATATTTCTAAAAAGTCCAATAACACCTCTCTAGGGTTAAAATTAGAGGAGATATCTCTTGTCAAAGTTGACCATTTTTGCAAAATTGCCAAAAGTCGAATGTGCTCAAAAATACATTTTTGTCAAATGGGCCTAGCATTTCATGATTGTATCTTGTTTGTGAGATGGTCCACGACCCAAATCAGCCTCCATATATTATTTTCTTATTTATTATTTTATTTTGATTTTTATTTATTAAAAGTTAGATTAAATTAAATAAATTGCAAAAAATATAAAAGATTGATTTTTGATCTGATTTTTTGTAGGAATCAAATCCAATTAGGTTGGCATATCATATCAAATCGTGCAAGGGATGATTGAATCAAAATTGGCATGATTATGCTTGTTTTGGAAAGATATAATACAATAGCAAAATCAAATCCAATTTCCATGATTCACAAATTTTTAATTTGTTTTTGTTAACCTAATCAGTTTTACTACATATATAGAACATACCCAAGCCAAAATGAAAAGGATTGCAGGTCGTGAAAGCTGAGAACAAAACTCAAATTTTGGAAAAAAAAGTAGTGGATTATTACCCAACCTAGAGGGAAGTTCAAAGCATTTCAAAGCTACCAATCGATTCCTGAACATCTCCAGAATGTTCTCCAATCATTTGCTAGTTCTCCCAAGCCCGGAAATAGGACATACGATCGTCACAGTTTGCTTCTTTTTCAAAATCCGATTACTATGATTCTTGCATCATGAACATGTTTTAATGGTATATCTATGTTGGTTGTCATGTTTGCAACGTGTTGGATTGGTTTAATTGATGTTTTGATGCATATACTGATGAATGCCATGGCTAGGGTTTGAAGTCACATTTTAGGGCTTCTTGATACAGGTGAAATTGGCCCAAGAAAAGGGTACCATGATGCTCGTGGCATCAAGACAAGTTGAACCATGGTCTTTAATTTCATTTATCATGCGTTTTTATTGATTTTTAAAGTGTACAGGTTATGGCTACAGACGCTTGTCTGTAGGTAAAAGTGTTTAGCCTAAGGCGACGGATCTGCGAAGAAGACAACAACGTGTCTAACCACTATTGGCTTATTTGAATTTCGCGTGCTTATTAGAGTCATTCACGTTTTTTTATATATTACTTATTGTTGTTATTATATTGATAACTAAACATGATAACCCAGATGGCAAGGCGTGCGTTGTGTAAGTAGAAGGACCTGGGTTCGATCCCAGGTCCCAGCATTTTTTTTATTTTCCTAACATTTAAATGCAGATTCTATACATTACCTTGCCAAGCGTCCACCATGCGCTACCACCATCCAATCAATGGATCATTGTTTATCCAGATCCAACGCTCAATCAAGGAAAGACCATGATACACCCTCCAAGCATGGCTGCACAGAATCAGCGTGTTGACTGGGCTGACCAGCTATTGGGCCTTACAAATTCAACAATATACCCCCCTTTCGGCTTCCATACAGGCCCATCTCTTTACTTTTCTATTTTATTTCTTGTTTTAATTGTTTTATTAATTATTTTCTTTTACAAAAATAACACAAAAATCAGTTTTTTTTATTAAATAAAAAATCACAAAAACATCAAAAATTGTTTTTTCATAAAATATTCTATTTCTTTAATTAATTAGTTTAATTAAAATTAGGAAAATTTAATTCTTTTCATAATTAAAAATAATTAGAATTAGGTTTTAATTTTGTACATAATCTAATTTTTCTCAAAAAATAACCTATATCTTTTTCAATTAGATTTCTTAGGGTTCTCCAATTATTCTCGCATTTAATTCGCTGCGCGCTTTTAATTCTTTTTTCTATTATTGTAGCTGCTCCGAGTTTGTAATAGATTTAATTAGGATTTTAAATTTTCGCATTTTATTTTTCAGTCAAAATAATTATGTATCTGCAAAAGCCTTGTAATAGCTAGGACTTTAATTTCTCGCATTTTTATTTCCGCAAACTATAAACTGCTTAGATGAATGTTAATAGGATTGTATGGAAGACTAACTGAAAATTAATACAGTAGAAAACCCTAAATGTGCAAAGATAATTAATTTGAAATTACACTCGCACATGCTCACTCCTAGGGTTTACTCCACTCTGGTTGTCTTCGGTAAACGGTCATGAAGTATAGGGTTTGTTAGTGGTTGTCCTCTAGCCCCGAAAGATCTAAAATGACTCATTCGGATGTTGCCTCGGAAAAAGATCTTTAAGGATTTAGGATGATTACTAATATTTCCTAGCATTTCTTTTGTGATCGTACATGTCCCTTCGAACGTCCCTTAAAACTCCAACGATGGTGCTACCTATTCCTTAATAATGGGATAACGCTGTCTAAAAGGAAAACGAACAGACTTTTTTCGAGTAGGTAGATTAGTTCCTAGGTACTTGCTCAAACAAACAATTTTTTTTCACACAAACACTTTTCAAACAAAGTTTTCAAAAACAACTTCGTAACACTCTTGAGGACAGAAACAAGGGTTAACACGAAGTAAAACAAAACTTTTCAAAACAAAGCACACACAAACCGTTTTCAAAATGAGCAAGTACCTAAGAGCCCATGGAAAACCACGGATAGAAAGGGTCGCTAACACCTTCCCTTTCTATAATCTACCCCCCGTACTCAGAAACATTCTCGAAAAAGGTTTTTTCTATTCTTTTTCCTGTTCCTGATTGGATAAAATAAAAGTCGGTGGCGACTCTTGCTTACCGCGACATTTGCGAACAAAAAACGCAAAAACCCAGTATTAATAGTCGGTTCTGCCACCGTATCACAATATGTTTAATTATATTAAAGTGAGATGTAACATAAACGTCAATTGGCTTTATATAATGCTTTAACTTTGTACAAGAGAAGTACAAATACAGGCACAATTTTTCAACCAAAGTATACCTAGTTTATGCATTATTAAGGACTCGACTAAGGTAATAAATGGCTCTTTCGATACCATTATCATCCTCTTGAGCTAGCATGCTCCCTATTGTGACATCAGACGTATAAATATATAATCTCACAATCATATTTCTACAAGGAGGTGACAATAATGGAGGGTGAACAAGGTAGTCTTTGATCTTATCAGAGGCTACTTGTTGCACTTGCCCCCACTCGAAACCTTCCTTTTTTAGGCGAAGTAAAGGTGAAAAGGCTAGAATCTTGCCACTAAGATTTGAGATGAACCTTCTTAAGAAATTATTTTTCCCAACAAAGACTACAATTCCTTCTTGGTTGATGGCACTTTCTCCTCCATAATGGCATTTGTCTTGTTTGGATTTATTTTGATCCTATTTTTTTGGATCACAAACCCCAGAAAATCCTTTGCCTACACACAAAAAGAAACTTAGCAGGATTCATTTTTAGACCATGTTTTCTCATCCTTTAAAGGATTTTCGAAGGTGGTCCAAATGACTTCTCCCTAATACACACTTAACAAAAATGTCATCAATATAAATATGCATGAAAGTTTCGATGAAGTCATAGAAAATAGAATTCATTGCCCTTTGATAGGTTACCCCATCATTTTTTAGGCCAAAGTGCATGACTATCCATTTGTAAGTACCCAGGGCACCCGGGTAATGGAACACTGTTTTGGGCACATCTTCGTCAGTAATGAAGATTTGATTATACCATGAATACCAATCAAGCATACTAAGGTATTCGAATCTTACGACTAAATCGACTAGCATTTCAGCCACTGGCATAGGGTATTAATCCTTTAGGGTTACATCATTCAAATCTCTAAATTCCAATGCATACCCTCAAAGTCTCATTCTTTTTAATTACGGAACTATGTTAGTAATCCATTCGACCTACTTGGTGGTTCGGATGAACTTACATTTGATCAACCTTTCGATTTATTCTTTAATCTCCGACAGGATCTCTAGTGCGAAGTTCCTTAGGTTTGTTTGGTTGGCTTCTTCCCAGGATTGATAGGTAGATTCAATTCCACCAATTCTCTGCTTAATCTAGGCATTTCGTTGTAATCCCATACAAAGTAGTCTTTAAACTCTTTTAAGAGTTGGATTACTTTAATTTTGAGTTCTAGGTTGATGTTAGCATAGATGTAAGTTGGCTTTTTTTCTTCCCCATTACCCAAATCGATTTCTTCTAAGGGATCTTGTGCCAGCATCTTGGCATTGGTTACCATTGGATCCTTTTCGAAGCTTAAAGGCTCGTCATCATAGATGGCGTCAAGTCTCTAGCTTGTTGTATTAATGTGTGACTTATCAGGTGGTTCTGGTTCAAAATCTACGCCAAGTCCCTCCAGATGAAATGGTTTCTCTCTGACTTCAATAGCCATGTATCTTACTTAAGCCTCCAAGGTCTCTTTTAGTTTGTTTTCAACTATATAAGCCGAAATCTTCTCCAAGAAATTGGTCTCAGACATGATCGATGTCTTCGTTCTCCCAGCCAGTTGGCCAGAGTCCAGATACCCCTTCTACATCATCTTCCTCTTCCATAATTTCCCCGTCCCATTGGAATACATGGATTGGATGCAAGTTGAGGAAGTAAAGGGCTTTGTTTGATGGTGAATATGCATGATTTGTAGAGTTGCAAGGCCCTATATTCTCTAGATTTCAGTCAAAGTGACGTATATCTACATGGTTTACTTCAGCCATGTAGTACTTTGATCCGTTTTGATATTCTCCAATATTCCATCTTCCCTCCAGATTGAAATTCTTTGGTGTAGTAAAGAAGGGGTCGGCCCCAATGCCATTGATTCACTCCCTTCCTATGAGTAAGTTATAATTGGCCCTTGAGGCTATAACCATAAACATAGTAGGCCTGGTGATGGTTCCCACTGTCAGGTTAACCTGGATAACTCCCAAGGGTGTGGCTAATTTTCTCCTTCTTAGTTTGATAAGACCATGTATTGAGGCTTCAGGGTCTATATCGAACATTCTTATCCTCTTTAGCATGAACTGCAACATTAAATTGAATTTCGCTCCTCCATCTACCAAGATCTTATTGAACTTGATATTCTCCATTATCCCTCTTATGAACAAAGGCTTTAAATGGTTCTTCATCCCCTCATTTGGACTTTCTAAGAAAGCATTCTGCTCTCCAACTATACCATTATTCATTATATAGTAACAAACTAGTCTATGTTTGGCTATTTTAGCTTCGTCAGTTTCCTCAGTCTCTTCGACTTTTGTTACCTAGTCATACTCGTAAGGCAATAAAGAAATAACATTACAATTAATATCCAAGGATGACTCAGAACCTGAATTAAAATCATCTATCAGCTTATCCTCGTCATCAAGAGGTTGCTCTGGTAATTTTCCCTTGGATTTTTCTCCTTTATGAGAGAACGGTTTCCTTTTCACTTGTCTTTTGTCTTCGAACCTGTTAGTGGGTTAAGGCTGGTTGGTGCTAGATTAAGCCATACTTTCCTTTGTTGCTTCTCTCTCTGCTTTTTTCTTTCTCTGGAATATTCTCCATTAAGATCTTGACATGGGTGTTTTCCCTTTGTTCTTCTTAGATATATACACATGTTTCCAGGACATTTAGAATTCCCTTCGATAGGTAATCAAATAGCCTCGTCCGAACTTGAAACTTTTCCATTTTCCCTGTCCATCAGCTCTATTTTCGACAGGTTTTACCTGCTTATTTTTTGGGGCATCTGCAGTTGGCTTAAACAAAGCCTATTTATTTGCCCTGAGGTTTTATCCTCCTTGCTGCTTCCTTTAGGGAACTTCCCTCTTGTCGAACATAAATATTCCTCCATCATTCTTCCAGTTCCCTTTCTGAATAACAATTCAAACTATCTCCAAGTTCTTTGTCGTTTTCCTGTCGTGCATTGAATTGCATGGGGACACATTAGTGCCTCAGACTTTTTATTCTGGAAGCGAAGAAGAAAATAGAGAAAATTCTCATTGGCCTTGGGATAGGCCACTTTCATTTGGTTTTCCTCCCTCTGGATGCTTTCTTCGTTAGCGTCCATGGCTGCTTCCCCACTTAGTTCCACCATGTTAATTTCGACCTTAGGACCATCGGTGATCTTAAACCTTTGCAACTTGAGCCAGAGGCCTTCAGTAGCCTCTGTTACTTTGACACTCTGATTGAAACCCTCAGTAGTCTCATTCTTGGTGTTCTGGTCATCAAAGTCCTCAGCAACCTCGATCATGTTGAT